>OY992885.1:4721485-4943985 GCA_963921405.1 Cepaea hortensis | reverse complement strand
ACCGCGTTCGCAAGCCCTTAGCCACAGAGAAGACCCGCAAATCACGATTTATATGAACGTCTAGACTTGTTTTGGTATGTTCTTCCATTATTACGTATACTCTGTAGGAGCGGGGGCGGGGGAAGAATGATTTTTAGGTAAGAAATACGAAAGGGGGGGGGGGATGCCGTTCTGAAAATATGGTGAAGGGGGGCAACGGCCAAAAAAAGGTTGAGAACCACTGCTTTAAAAGCATACGTTTTATTTTAAAACATGACAAATGAAACAATAGAGTAACTGTTTAAGGCAGTGTTTCCCAACCTTTTTTGTGCTATGCCCCACCTAAGCCTTTCTAAAATTCTTATGCTCCCCCATCTCCCCCCCCCCCCCCAACATATGCATCATTTTTAATATTCAAAAATTGAAATGTTCACTAAAGAAACTTGAATTTTTTTTTTTTAAAGAAGGGCTCACGGTTCCCAGAGGGGCCAGAGCCGCCCCCCCCCCCCCCGTCACTGTGTGTTGGGTAAATTTTTTTTTCTTGGGGGGGGGGGGGGTTGGCGGTTACCCCAGACACGCTGGTCCCCCGCCTCCCCCTATTTTTGTGTGGACCCTTAGTCTCACTGTGAGCTATTGCCCACAGTGATCCACCAGGCCCACATCTTAAGTGAAGATATGTGATGTGTTTTTATTTGATCATCCCGGCCCCGACCAGACCAGGCGCACTACTGGGGGGGGGGGGGGAAGAGCAGCAAATGCACTCGATCCTAGCCAAAGGACTGATAATCATTAGGAAATTATTGAGCAAACACAGTAAGTAAATTTTCAAACCATTTTATGGAGAACTGACATTCAAGTACAAAATAATTTTAATGAAAGATTTTTCTACATTATTTTAATTATTAGTAATATTTAAATTTAGTGAGATCCTTGCGCTTGATGCTTGCTGCAAAGAGATTTTATGTCAGGTTCCAATTTAATTAATTTCAGTCTCAAGTCTCCCTGTTTTGCTATATCCAGCCGATTTCTTCCATTTTCGAATTGCCCCCCTTAACAATCGAATTGCCCCCCCCCCCCCCCTGTGGGGCGTAGGCCCCACGTTGGGAAACACTGGTTTAAGGGGTCAAAGTTTTCGTGTGTGTGGGGGTCAAGGTTCTCATGTGTGATGTGTGACAGGTCAAGGTTATAACACGTGAACGGTCAAGGTTATAATATGTGAGGAGTGAAGGTTATAATGTGTGAGGAGTCAAGGTTATAATGTGTGAGGGGTGAAGGTTGGTCTTCGACTCTAATGGATGTCAGAAAAATCGAACCGCGAGAATGATTTAATCACGTGGAAACGAATCAGTTAACAGAAATGTGTTATACGGAAAAGAAAGTGAGAGTCTATAGAACAAATACAAGAAATGAACCGTTGATGGAATTAATTAATGATGATGGAAACCAGTACAGGTCTGTTTATACCGGCAATATTTGCTAATGGGCTAATTACTGGGCGAATAAACAACAACAAACTGGGACGCTGGAGTAATGCACTTCATTCATCCATCATGTGCCTTGTCGGTAAGGGTAGGCGGTCCTAATTCGCCATCTCACTCTATCACCAGAGTCGTGGATCAGCTCAGTGTTCTTGTCTCGACCATACCATATGGTTACGCCATCCAGGTATTTACTTCTCTGTCTTCCCCTTGTTCTCTTCCTCTCGATCTTGCCAGTTGTCACCAAGTTCTCCAATTCATTTCTTCTCATAACATGCCCCAAAAATGTTGACTGTCTACGTCTAAAGTCTTTAATCAGTTTAAGATCTTCATTTGTTTCTTGAAGGACTTGTTCATTGTTTTTTTCTGTCTGTCCATGGTATTCTTTGCATTTTCCTCAGAAACCACATTTCCTCAGCCATCAGATGTTTCTCAGCTTGTCTGCTCATTGTCCACTCTTCACATCCATACAAAAGTACAGGTTCTATCTAGCACTTCAACATTCTTGTCCTCGTTTCAGTTGACATCTTTTTATTGGTCAGTATGTTTTTCATTTTGCAAAAGGCTACCTTCGCCCTGGCGATTCTTGTTCTAATCTCTTCAAGGTATCTCCAATCAGATGTTATGACTGTTTCGAGATAATTGTGCCGATTCACTTGTTTAAAAATATTTCCATTTACTTGTATATTACATTTTGGTATTTCCTTCAATGACAGCAGAAACAGAACCTATACCCTCATTAGATGAGATTGCATGGGCAATAAAGAACCTGAAGAATGGTAAATCACCTGGATATGATGAGATACCAACTGAACTAATTAAAGCGGAAGGAGAAGAAAGCATACAAATCTATCACGCATTACACAGATGGAGACAGAACATCATGCACTGGTTCAACAGTTGAAGAAATTGAGACAGAACAAGCACAGAGTTTACGAACGTCATTTACTGACAACTAACTAGAGGATGATGATAGTGAATACATGGTCGTATACTCGTGATATTACACCCCCCCCCTCCCCCAAACCGCTAACTGGGTTGTGTTTACAGTGCGTGTTGGCATTAAAATCATCACAAACTGTAAACTGTCGCATCATCTCGATGCAGTCTTTCTCCACTCGTCCCTACATACAACGAAGATGGATAAACACCGCCAGGTTAAACTCTGTGCTGTATCTTGTAGTTACAGGGCCGGTTGTTCGGATCTTGTTAGCGATTACTTAAAAAACGTAATTCAATGACAGCGTTAATGCTTGTTTAACGGAATAATAATATCTCAGTTTGTAGAATAGAGGCGCGGCTGTTGAGACGGGTCTGGCACAAAGTTGACACCCGTTGGTTAGTGACAACGACAATACGGCAAATATGGTTATCACAACATACACAGAGTAACATATAGTATATGTGTGTACATAGAGGTACATACGTGTGGGTGACTGTCCGATGTCCAGGTGGTGGCAGATTCGACCAGGAGAGATCAGAATATCCGAGCCAGCATGACGTGGGTTCTGGGACACGGTTCCAGGCAGCACTGGTTCTGGTGACAGCAGCACGCACTGCTCATCCTGAAATCATTTGGTGACACCAGGCTGTACGGAACACCGTTGGCACATGTTTCTCTATTTATTTACTAACAGAAGCAATTTAGAACGAAGCACTTATAAGTTACAACAAGTTATAATATTAACTGATTCGGCTCGTGACATATGGCTGAAGATATTCATTTCTGTTTGTTTATAAGTAAAAGTACACATAATGTCACGGCAGCCACTGCTAAACCTCACCATATGCGTGTCATTGATACTATGAGATGAGGGTCGCGAATAATTTACTCAAGTTCTTTCATTAGCTGGAAGAGCGGGTGTCCACTTCGCTGGTTTTGGCGATCAAACCCTGATCCTCGGATTGGTATCCCAGTGCAGGAACATCTATGGAATCATTCTTCCTGTTTCCTGTAATGTCCGGTTTTATCATGTCCAGTCTTATCATGTTCAGTTTTATCACGTCCAGTTTTATCATGTTCAGTTTTATCACGTCCAGTTTTATCATGTCCAATTTTATCATGTCCAGTTTTATCATGCTCAGTTTTATCATGTCCAGTCTTATCATGTCCAGTTTTATCATGCCCAGGGCGGTACTCTGGGTGACAGCATTTATACATGGTAGCATGTATACATGTTAGGATGGGGCGCCATTGAAAGCATGTATATAACACGCATGTAATGTCCAGTGTAAGGACCCGACCCCCAGTAATTGCACACACATACTTCCAGAAATGTCCTGTGCTAGGACCCTAACCCAGTGATAGCACATACATACTTCCCGAAATGTCTTGTGCTAGAACCCTACCCCAGTGATAGCACACACATACTTCCCGAAATGTCCTGTGCTAGGACCCTAACCCCAGTGATAGCACACACATGCTTCCCGAAATGTCCTGTGCTAGGACCCTACCCCAGTGATAGCACACACATACTTCCAGAAATGTCCTGTGTGAGGACCCTACCCCAGTGATAGCACACACATACTTCCCGAAATGTCTTGTGCTAGAACCCTACCCCAGTGATAGCACACACATACTTCCCGAAATTTCCTGTGCTAGGACCCTAACCCCAGTGATAGCACACACATGCTTCCCGAAATGTCCTGTGCTAGGACCCTACCCCAGTGATAGCACACACATACTTCCAGAAATGTCATGTGTGATGACCCTACCCCAGTGGTAGCACACACATACTTCCAGAAATGTCCTGTGCTAGGACCCTACCCCAGTGATAGCACACACATACTTCCAGAAATGTCCTGTGCTAGGACCCTACCCCAGTGGTAGCACACACATGCTTCCCGAAATGTTCTCTGCTAGGACCCTACCCCTAGTGATAGCACACACATACTTCCAGAAATGTCCTGTGTGAGGACCCTACCCTTAGTGATAGCACACACATACTTCCAGAAATGTCCTGTGTGAGGACCCTACCCCAGTGGTAGCACACACATACTTCCAGAAATGTCCTGTGCTAGGACCCTACCCCAGTGGTAGCACACACATACTTCCAGAAATGTCCTGTGCTAGGACCCTACCCCAGTGGTAGCACACACATACTTTCAGAAATTTCCTGTGCTAGGACCCTATCCCAGTGATAGCACACACATACTTCCAGAAATGTCCTGTGTGATGACCCTACCCCAGTGGTAGCACACACATACTTCCAGAAATGTCCTGTGCTAGGACCCTACCCCAGTGGTAGCACACACATACTTCCAGAAATGTCCTGTGCTAGGACCCTACCCCAGTGATAGCACACACATACTTCCAGAAATGTTCTGTGCTAGGACATTACCCCAGTGATAGCACACACATACTTCCAGAAATGTCCTGTGCTATGACCCTACCCCAAGTGATAGCACACACATACTTCCAGAAATGTTCTGTGCTAGGACATTACCCCAGTGATAGCACACACATACTTCCAGAAATTTCCTGTGTGATGACCCTACCCCAGTGATAGCACACACATACTTCCAGAAATGTTCTGTGCTAGGTCCCTACCCCAGTGATAGCACACACATACTTCCAGAAATGTCCTGTGCTAGGACCCTATCCCAGTGATAGCACACACATACTTCCAGAAATGTTCTGTGCTAGGACCCTACCCCAGTGGTAGCACACACATACTTTCAGAAATGTCCTGTGCTAGGACCCTACCCCAGTGATAGCACACACATACTTTCAGAAATGTTCTGTGCTAGGACCCTATCCCAGTGATAGCACACACATACTTCTAGAAATGTCATGTGCTATGATCCTACCCCAAGTGATAGCACACACATACTTCCAGAAATATCCTGTGCTAGAACTCTATCCCAGTGATAGCACACACATATGGTAAGTACAAGCGTCTTCCAGCTACAACAAGGACGTGCTGGTGTCACTATTGACAGTCCTTGAGAGTACGTCTGGCTAGGAGCACGGACAACACCCCAAGTTAACGAACTTCCAACGTTGACAGTCTGTGAGAGTATGTCCCGCTTTTGTTTTTTTTTTTTAAGCGACAACATCCCAAGATAACGAACCTCCAATGTCTGTGAGAGTGTTTCCGGTTAGAACAACACCCCAAGGTAACGAACCAGCTCTGCAAATTGAAGACACCCAAATAGGAAACTACTGAACGTAAAAATTTGCCTAGTACATCAACAGCAGTTGAAAAATGCTGGTGTTGACTGCAGCGTCCTGCAAGGGATACGCAACATAAAAGAACACGTCAACAGTGGAGTGAGATAGAATATCTAGTCTTCTCGGGTAGGGACCAAATACAGAAGGCTTCCTGTATATGTTATGCACGGTAAAAACGCCACGGCATCTGACAATCGCAAAGAGTAGGTCGTCAGATCGCACACCTGGTAAAATTGTTAGGACTTAAAAACCAATCCATGTGGAGATAGAGCCCATTGCCTTGGGAGGATTGTCTATAGGCAGCAAATTTGACACAAATGAATGCCGAAATTGCACACACCGACCTTTGAAGTGCATAACTTGGTTTGACGCAATGCCTTCTAGAGAGAAACGAAGAAGTCGAAGAATAAAAGAACAGAGAAGTATTTGGAGAAACACGGACTAACAGTAGCGCCGAGCAAGAACAGGCTGAAGTGGTGGTCACACAATGAAGCTGCCATGTCTGGGTGTTTCAAAATGTCCGCTTGTCCGTAAATGTCCGTAATTTTTACTAAACAACATCGGGTATTTATGAAATAAACTTACCTTCGGGTGGATATCTCCTTGTGGCCTGGAGCGGTCGAGCCGTCTGAACACAGCCAGCGCAGAATGTACGACGAGCTGCCTGTTAACATAATCGTGCAAATTACCGCTCCTGCCATGAGCGCGTGCTTTTTAAACTCTTCTCCGTTGTGATGTGCTTGAAATCTGAAAAGGTATTAGGGAAGTGGAGGGGGAGGCGGGGTTCTAGCTGGATACTTGCCTGGGTTCATGGGTTTAACGAAAGCAATATTCGTTGCCCGGCGACCTAATGAAAGCACGCCAGATCTGGTTATACCTGGAGTAGAAGGCGGTTGCTCTGGCATGGTGTCGATGTTCAGACATAGACAGACAAACGTAGACAAGTGGCACTGACGGCATCGCTGGTTACAGGCAGACAAACGTAGACAAGTGGCACTGGTGGCATCGCTGGTCAAAGGTAGACAAACGTAGACAAGTGGCACTGGTGGCATCGCTGGTTACAGGCAGACAAACGTAGACAAGTGGCACTGGTGGCATCGCTGGTCAAAGGTAGACAAACGTAGACAAGTGGCACTGGTGGCATCGCTGGTCACAGGCAGACAAACGTAGACAAGTGGCACTGGTGGCATCGCTGGTCACAGGTAGACAAACGTAGACAAGTGGCACTGGTGGCATCGCTGGTCACAGGCAGACAAACGTAGACAAGTGGCACTGGTGGCATCGGTGGTCACAAACAGACAAACGTAGACAAGTGGCACTGGTGGCATCGCTGGTCACATGCAGACAGACGAAGACAAGTGGCATTTATGGCACTGCTGGTCACAGACAGACACACGTAGATAGGTGGCACTAGTGGCATCTCTGGTCACAGACAGACAAACGTAAACAAGTGCCACTGGTGGCATCGCTGGTCACAGACAGACAAACGTAGACAAATGGCACAATTTACATTTCTTTCCCGAGAATCGTGGCGACTTTAGTGAGGATCGAGGTGAAAGATTTCACCAAGATATAAAAACAATGGAAGAGAGATACCAGGGACTTTTAGATGCCCACATGATGGAATATTACTGTTGGACCCTTAAGTGTGACAGTCCGCGCATATCACATTCCAGGAAATCCTCGAAAAGAAGCTTTTTGTGTGTTGACTATATGTTTTTTTTAAATGCTAGTGAAAAAGTGTAAATACATGTTTTGGTGTTTTATATGAAGATAATACATGCACAGTAATTATCTATAATATGAATGCAGATTACAGTCAAAATTCCACTGATGGCACCTAACTCTAGGCTTGTACATAACACTTGCCCTACTAAGAAGGTCATTCTTATTTATCTCACAAACTAGAGCTGATAGAAAAAATCTGATTACATTTCTGGAATCAGCAACACACAATTACCCAAGAACAGCTATAAAATGTAAGGTACCAAAATGTGTGCACACCAGTGAAATGTAGAGGACTAAACTTGAACACTTGGTGACAATAGAGGAATAAACTTGAACACTTGGTGACAAATGACAAAATTAATAGAACAAGAGTAATGGGAAAGCAAACCTGGATGATTTGGCGACATGGCGTAATCGTGGCAAGAACACAGACCTGATTCTAGACTGGGGTGATCACGTGACCACCCACGCGTATCGACATGGCACTTAATGATGATTGTAATCATCAAACAAATCCCGAAACAACCACATAATTAATCAAACAAATTCACGGCTGTCTTCCCCCGCGCAACCTACCGTCTTGAAGACAACTGTCATATACCTGGTGCTCTATACTGGTGCTCTATACTGGTGCTCTATACTGGTGCATCGTGGTCGGGTGTTTGTTTACGGTACCTTTCTACTTGGCCGGGAGAAAGTAAACTTCTTTCCTAATTTTTTGTTGATGGGATGAGCATGTGTCTCGCTTGTGTGGTTTGGTCATCGGCTGTAATGGCTTCTTGTGTCTGTGTTTACGGATCATGTTCTTTGTTGATGTGATGAGCATGTGTCTCGCTTGTGTGGTTTGGTCATCTGGTGTCATGTCTTCTTGTGTCTTTGTTTAGGGATCATGTTTGTTGTTGATGTGATGAGCATGTGTCTCGCTTGTGTGGTTAGGTCATCGGTGTCGTGTGTCTCGTGGATTTGTTTAGGGATCATGTTTTTGTTGATGTGATGAGAATGTGTCTCGCTTGTGTGGCCAGCTCACCGAGTGTCATGTCTAGATGTACTGCCATCTAATGTGTTTTCTACTTAAATGTTACGTTCTGGGGGTATATCATTGAAACATTACCGTTTTATCTCGTTCTTTGTAACGGCTTCTTCAGTTTTGCCTTGAAATTTGCCACAAGCAGTTGGTGATTCACCTTGGCACGTCGCTGTGGATGTTATATGTCCCCCGTGTGTCTTGCGTATTCAAGTAGCCAATCTGCTTCCTGTAGTTACCATCGGGTGAGAATCAAATGTAGAGCCTTCTTGGGTGGTGTCTGGTTAGGATGTTTGTGATTGAAAGACTGTTTTCTTGGCGTAATTCATTTAATTGCTCACCTCTCTCATTTCTATCTCTTATACCGAACATGTCGCATACCCATCCTTCTACTTCTGTTCTTCCACACCCAACTTACGAATTGAAATCCCCATGATTATCACAATGGCTCTTGTCTGCGCCTTTTTAATATCTCTAATAGACTCATGTAACATTCTCAAGTGTCATATTCTCCAGCTGTAGTTGTTTGTGTATAGACTTGTGTCCTTGTCCCGCCCATCTACGTTCCGAAAATCCTAGGATGTCTACGTATGGGTTCTATATAGTTCAAGTATGAATAAAATCAGCGGAACTGAGGTAAAGCTGCGGAAATGTAAATAATATATAATAACACAAAGTAATGCAGCTTTACAGAATACAATTACGGAAAACACTGGACGCTGCGGCGACTAGCCTTCATCAGCAAACAAATACACAAGATGCACCATATAAACACGGGGAAGACAATGTAGAGACTACATTAAACCGAATGAGAAGAATGAACATATTTAAAAACAAATGAGAACAGTGAAAAGAAAGTGAACAAATGAACAAAATGTACTACGTATCTCAGAATCCCAGGCTATGGAAACTGAAGTTGAACTGGCTGTTTGGGGTTGAACAAGATATGAGTAATGGAGAACAGCAGGCTTGGCCATGGGAATGTTCGTCCCATGGGAAAGGTTCCATGGGATAGGATGGGATGGGACAGGCATAAATTACCATGGGATTGGATGGGACAGAAAAATATGTCTCATGGACAAGCCTGGAGTAAAGGACTGAATTTATCAACTAAGAGAAACTACAGAAAGTGAGCAGTTTTGAATATCTGGGTTCACTGCTGACGGCTAATGTAAATGTGACAACAGGAATTATACGAACAACAAACACGGCATAGCAATAACTCAAGCAATTAAAATCTTCTTGGGTGGGAACAAATAGAGCAATACAAGCCCCGTGGCAACATTCGGGTGTGTGAAACTGGCAATAACACAACTCCTGTTTAAAGTCCATTCGTTGAAAGGCCTCCGAGTATGTTTTAAGGAGAGTACTAAAATTCATTGGACGAACAAGAGAACAAACAAACGAACAAGAGAACAAACAAATCTATCCAACACGATCACGCTGTGTAAGAAGATTGATTATTAACACAAACAAAAATGAGGAACACGACATGTTTAGGGCGTGTAAACAGACATAAATTGCCGTGAAAGACAACTGTGTACTCACAGAAGTAGAGTTTAGACGATGTATTCAAGTTGTAAAACATAATATTCTCATGCCAGCAACAGAGACATGTCGCCTGGCTGATGATAGAGAGACATTTCGAGTCAGTTAGGGTGGGAAATTTCTGCACAATAAAATCCAATGGATTATATATTGGAAACAACAAGCTGCAATAAGGATTGATAATGAAGTGGGACAGTATCAGCCAATTAAGAGAGGTGTTAGGCAGGGATGTGTGATGTCTCCAGATCTTTTTTTCCCTGTACAGTGAAAATATTTTCAGAAATGTAGAGGATATAAATGGAATCAGCATTGGAGGACGAAACATCAATAACATTAGATATGCAGATGATACAGTATTAATTGCAGACAATGCGCAGGACCTGCAACAATTAGTAGATGCGGTTGTTGTACACAGTGAGCAACTGGGGTTAGAATTAAATTGTAAAAAGACTCAGGTTATGGTCGTCAGTAGGAAGGAAGAAGTGCCACAATGTAATATACAAGTAAATGGAAATATTCTTCAACAAGTGAATCGGTACAATTATCTTGGAACAGTTATAACATCTGATGGGAGATGCCTTGAAGAGATTAGAACAAGAATCGCCATGGCGAAAGTAGCCTTTAGCAAGATGAAAAACATTCTGACCAATAAAAAGATGTCAATTGAAACGAGAAAAAGAGTGTTGAGGGGATACATAGGGCCTGTTCTTTTGTATGGATGTGAAACTTGGACAATGAGCAGTCAAGCTGAAAAGCATCTGATGGCTGCAGAAATGTGGTTTCTGGGGAAAATGCAAAGAATACCATGGACAGACAGAAAAACCAATGACCAAGTACTACAGGAGACAAATGAACATCGTAAACTGATTAGAGAAATTAGACGTAGACAGTCAAAATTTTTTGGACATGTTATGAGAAGAAATGGATTGGAGAACTTAGTGACAACTGGCAAGATCGATGGGAACAGACCAAGAGGAAGACCGAGAGGAAAATACCTGAATGGCTTGGCCACATGGCATGGACGAGACAGGAACACTGAGCTGATCCACGACACTGGTGATCGAGTGAAATGGCTAGTCATGACCGCCCACGTTTTCCGGCATGGCACATGATATATATATATATATATATATATATATATATATATATGTGTGTGTGTGTGTGTGTGTGTGTGTGTGTGTGTATATATATATATATATCATTGGCACCTTGCCGTCTTGACAGACGATAGTTTGTGCTTTAAAAAGGCATAATAACTTTTACCTACGGCGGTAGCGAATGTGTAGCGGGGTAGGGGTAGCGGGGTAGCGGGGTAGGGGTATCCCCTATCAAAGGAGAAGTAAGGCGCCTACTTCCCTCCGCTAGCCTACGGGACACCCTTGGGCAAGGTGGAGTACCCGTTTAGCCCCCCGATCAGGGTTACGTGAAGCCATGGGTGCAGGTGGTGGATGAAGATGAAGAGCAGCCGACAGATAGTTGTAGGTTATGGTCTCCATCTTCACGACGGTAGGCAGAGGATCTCCTTTTTTGAGGAGACAATGGCTACGGTCACTGACCAGTATGGTCACTGCTGGGAAGGAAAGCAATGGCAAACTACCTTCTTTACACATGCCAAGAAAATCATGTTGTGTTCACTTATCGATAATCAGAGAAACGGCGTAAATGGGTGCTCCATAGGAGCAGCCTCGCCCGGTAGGGATAGTCATGCGCACCAGGTGACTCCAGACCGTCAACAGGCTACTAGGTGCAAAAGATTAATATCATTGAAAGTAGGAACTTGGAATGTTAGAACAATGAATGCAGATGGAAAATTGGAGGACATCAAAAAAGAAATGGAGAGAGAGAAGATTAACATATTAGGAATATCGGAAACGAGATGGAGAGGAGCAGGGATAAGGACAGGAGAGGATTGTAAGATTATTTACTCGGGGGGAGAAGAACAGCAAAGAGGTGTAGCCATTATATTAGATAAACAAACATCAAATTCTGTCAAAGGATATTGGGCTGTGTCAGACAGAGTTCTATTAGTAAAATTAAACGGAAGACCTTTTAAAATAAATGTAATTCAAGTATATGCCCCAACAAGTGAAAGCAGTGAAGAAAGTATAGAGGAATTTTATAATGACATGGAGTCTGCTTTGAAGAACTGTCAAAAATCAGAAATAAATATCATAATGGGTGATTTCAACGCAAAAATAGGAAAGCAAAGCGATGGATACAGTGTAGGCAACCATGGTTTGGGAGAGAGAAATGAAAGAGGTTACAGACTTGTAGAATGGGCAAAAGAACAAGAATTGGTTGTAGGAAACACCTGGTTTAAACAACATCCTAGAAGATTATGGACATGGAGGAGTCCAGACAGCAGGATTAAAAACCAGATAGATTACATCCTGATAAGCAAAAGGTTTCGAAATGCATTAACAGTTGTAAAAACAGTTCCAAATGCAGACTGTTACAGTGATCACAGATTAATTACTGGCACATTGAGGGTAAAGTTAAAGAAAGTCAAGTATACAGCAGGAAACCCTAAATATGACTTGTGCAAATTGAAAACTGACAAAGAAATACAAGATAATTTTAACATAGAAGTAAAGAACAAATTTGATTTATTGTCTGATCTAGAGATCCTATTTCAAGATGTAGATGATCAATGGGAAATGCTGAAGAATTCAATCAGTTGTGCAGCAGAAAAAACTATTCCAAAAGTAAAGAAAGTTGGCCGTAAGACATGGATGACTGAAGAAATTTTACAACTAATGGAAACAAGAAGACAGAACAAAAATAATCCTGCCAAATATGAAGAAATTCACAGAAAAGTCAGAACCTTATGTAAGGAGGCTAAAGAAACATGGCTTGAGAAAAATTGCAGAGAAATTGAAAAACAACACAACAGTAAAAATGCGAAACTAATGCACAAAAGAATTCAGGAGATTACTAATCAAAGAACACGTACATCAGCAGGCTGCCTAAAGACAAAAGATGGAAGAGTCATAATAGAAAAAGATCAGATTTTACATGTATGGTCAGATTACGTGAAAAACCTTTATGACGATAGCAGAGACGAACAATATATTGTTCAAAATAACAATGAAGGGCCAGCAATTTTGAAGATGGAGGTTCAGAATGCTCTTAATCATATGGAATCTGGCAAAACCCCCGGTCCAGACAGCGTCACAACAGAAATGATAAATGCTTTAGAAGAATATGGAATAGATAAAGTTACCAGTCTGCTTAATACAATATATGATACTGGAAACATACCTCATGAGTTATGTAATTCTGTATTTATTGCAATCCCAAAGAAATCAGGAGCCTTGGAATGTGATCAACATCGAACAATTAGTATAATGAGTCACATCACGAAGATTTTGCTAAGAATTATCATGCAAAGAGTTAGGAGGAAAATACAACCTGAAATAGGAGAAGAACAATGTGGGTTTGTAGTAGGCAAGGGTACAGTAAATGCTGTGTATATACTGAGAACCGTAATCGAACGTTCTATAGAAGTAAACAAAGATCTACACCTTTGCTTCATTGACTACACAAAGGCTTTTGATAAAGTGAGACATGTCAACATGATAAGGATGCTTGAAGATCTACAAATTGATGGGAAAGACCTTAGACTTGTAAAAAACATATATTGGAAACAACAAGCTGCCATAAGAGTTGATAATGAAGTAAGCCAATATCAGCCTATTAAGAGAGGTGTGAGACAGGGATGTGTAATGTCTCCAGATCTGTTTTCCCTGTACAGTGAAAATATTTTCAGAAATATTGAAAATATGGAAGGAATCAACATTGGGGGACGATGCATCAATAACATTAGATATGCAGATGATACAGTCTTGATTGCAGATAATGAACAGGACCTGCAAAATTTAGTAGATGCGGTTGTTACACACAGTGAACAACAAGGGTTAGAATTAAATTGTAAAAAGACACAGATTATGGTCGTCACTAGGAAGGACGAAATACCACAATGTAATATACAAGTAAATGGGAATATTCTTCAACAAGTGAATAGGTACAATTACCTCGGAACAGTAATAACATCTGATGGGAGATGCCTTGAAGAGATTAGAACAAGAATCGCCATGGCAAAAGTAGCCTTTAGCAAGATGAAAAACATACTGACCAATAAAAAGATGTCAATTGAAACGAGAAAAAGAGTGTTGAGATGCTACATAGAACCTGTACTTTTATATGGATGTGAAGCTTGGACAATGAGCAGCCAGGCTGAGAAACATCTGATGGCTGTAGAAATGTGGTTTCTGAGGAAAATGCAAAGAATACCATGGACAGCCAGAAAGACCAATGAACAAGTCCTTCAAGAAACAAATGAAGATCGTAAACTGATCAGAGACATTAGACGTAGACAGTCACAATTTTTTGGGCATGTTATGAGAAGAAATGATTTGGAGAACTTGGTGACAACTGGTAAGATCGAGGGGAACAGACCAAGGGGAAGACCTAGAAACAAGTATCTGGATGGCTTGGCCTTGTGGCATGGTCGAGACAAAAACACGGAACTGATCCACGACTCTGTTGATCGAGTGAGATGGCAGAACATGACCGCCCACTCTTACCGGCATGGCACATGATGGATGGATGGATGGTAGCGAATGTAACTGATAAGGCCAATTCGCGCTGTAAATGTCCGTTCACAGTGGGTGCATGTGAACACGTGGTCATTTCCACCATCATGCACCATCTTACTTCTCACACGCTCGGTGTGTGACTTATCTGCAATAATTTATTTTGTCCTAACCCCAAGCATCCATTGAAGCAGGCAGGCTGTGGCGGATCAGCACCCAATTGACCGGGGGCTGCCCAGCTTGAGGCGGGCGGTAGCTGATCAGTGACACCTGTAGGTGTCAGAGGCAACGCGTGGCGCCCCATGTCTACGCCAATTGACAGGGACTTATAACCCGTAACAGTTGCCTCTCGCTTTGATTTCGAGACCAGTTAAGACTAGGGGTGGAGTTATTGCCTCTCCATAGCACAAAGCCTGGGCTAAAATATAGAGATCACGTGTTGCCCATGCAGCATGATCCCTCTCTCGGCCTGCCTAGTTCACTCCAGAGGAAAGGTAACACCCCTACATCTGGAACAAGACAAGCTGCAGAAGCTGCCGGATCAGCAAAGCAATGCTCTAACTGTCCGCCTGTCGGAGCTTCGATCCTAGACCAGCCGCCAACCAAGGCTTAGGGCCTGGTCTACCCTGCCATGACATTGTGTTTTTAAATTGCACTTCCTCGCACCAGGGTTGTACCCTCCCAATTGCGCTCTTCCGCCCGAAGCCGTTGGCACAATGTGGGGTGTCGGGTTTGGTAAGCGCCGCCCAACGTTCGGCGCTAACAGAAAGCAGGTAGTACCGTCTACTGTTATACGGTAGCTCAGTCATATCTGACAAAGACCTGACATCTATATATGTATATATGTATATATATATATATATATATATATATATATATATATATATATATATATATATATATATATATATATATATATATATATATATTGGCTGTTCGGAAGTTATGATTAGGAGATACATCAGTTGTTACCGATTCTAGTTGTTGGTAAGCTAGATGACACATTTCTGCATCATGGCAGGGCTGGGGACAAGCTGAGCATCTTTAATTTAAAGCCGACCCCCGGTGTGAAGACGGCACCGCCTTTGATGAGACAATATGTATTCGAAGATGGTGTTGTAACAACCAAGTACTGGAAGTCGCACGGGTGAATATCGATGTCGTCCTGGACTGCACGAGTATGGTTGAGATCTTCAAGCGGTTGTACAGTATCGATGGTGCCAGTGACAGGTCGAGTACGGCCGAGGTCCAGCAGTGTGTGTGTGGTATCGACGAGGCCAGGGACAGGTCGAGTACGGTGACGTCTGCCAGTTGTTGTGAATGTGCAGGAGATGAATGAGAACGTGTTCAAGTTCCAGCCCAGGGCTAACTCGGCCTCCGACAGGTGAATTCTTCTTCTCTGTCCTCCATCGCACCTCTAAACACTCACTTAAACTTAATCACACGTCCTCCGTGCCAGACAGTAAACCTTGGTTCATTCATTGAAACGAGGCTGTCCAGTCTGACCAGTCCTTGTTTTGTATGACATATGATGTGTTGTGACTGTAACTAACTGGTTGTAGTTTCGCAGTTTCAGAGTTTCAGTATTGAATTGTTACTGTTAAAATTGCAATAAATAATAATAATAAATATAGTTATACTTTATACTCTAAATCGAATTAAAGCTGTTGAACATTTCTAGTAGTACGAAGCTAGAGACAGTCTAGACACCTGTGCAACTTGCACAGGTTAGTAATAATAATTAATAGTAAGGGAGGCTCTATTCGCAATTACATTGCGAATAGAAAAAAATTATATTCGCAATGGAATTGCAAATATAGAAAAATTATATTCGCAATCGACAAACATGTCACAGCGTCTGCTCACTAGTCAATTTTAGTTTGGGCCATTAAGAAGTCTAAGAAGGTGGTTAATTTAAATAGGAATGTTCACTGCTGCGAGTTTAATTCTGCCGAATTCTCCATATTTTTTAATGAATCACTCTTCTTCTTACTTCTGTCCGTTCTTTTGGCATCCGGTGTTATTTTTACATTACGTTAGTCCTGTTTAAATATCAAGAATAATTTTTCAGAACAGGTATCCCCAATACAAATAACGATCCCTACAAATAATTGTGTCCACAGGCGAGTTAAGAATTGTTAACTTTCGTTTCTGTACACTTACTGTTACCAGGCATCCATGTTTGTTTACGTTACCATCCTACTATTTATGTCCTGATAATATAGCAGCAGTGATGATTCTCTTAATTTGACACTTTCTATGGCCTCCAGTAATATACTTCGCCTCAGAGAGACATGATTAAGCAATTCAAACACCAGGCTTTCGACTGACTGGCCTCATGAATTAATAATTAAACAAGGATAAGGAAATGCTATGCATATAAAGTGCAGGAAAACCTGATATGAAGCAGGTGGAAAAGAGAGAGGAGAGAGATAGATAACGAAGATAGTGTGAGAGACAGAGATATGAGAAAGATGTATTGAAAGACATTAAATAGTGGTAAAGACAAGAAAGAGAGAGGTGGGAGATCGAGACTTAGAGCGAGAGAGAGAGAGAGAGAGAGAGAGAAGAACTCGTGTTCGGATGGCTAAGCGCCTTTCCCAAGACAACAAAAGTAGAGGACAGATAAGAACAGAAAGACAAGTGCGCAGGTTCTTGTGCAGCAAGATAAACAACACCTGATACACAAAATCTGTAGAAAACATGCCTAAAGCGAAATCATCAGACTAGCATTGGTGTCACCTAAATACTGAAAATGAAAAAGAAAAATGTTGCCTCCCCGGCGAGGAATCAATCCTCTAGCTCCTGTGTACCAGGCGGAGACACTACTGAGGACACGTTAATAGATCGACAAAATATTGTAATATGGAAACACGCATAGGTATAATCACGTGACCTACTTCCATTGCGAATATAATTCTTTTCTATTCGCAATGGAATTGCGAATAGTCACTCCGTAATAGTAATACTAGTAATACTGTTAATAAAATCGTAATCAAGTAAATTCAGAATTGTGTAAGGAATTGAATAATTCAAATTGAATAATTCATGTATGTAAACTAGGGACTGTTTGTTTAGTTCGCAATGAGGACATTTTAGTAGCTATATTAGTAACATTTTCTAAATTGCTTTTTAATTATGAAACCTGTATAGTTGGATACCTCTTGAAAACAAAAATCCAAAGGTACCTTATTCAAGTCTGTAGGTCAATTCTAAGCCAAGATATTAATGTTTGTGTGTCAGTTTATCATGTAATATGAACAAAGAGGACAATACGATTTTAGCACTTTGGAAAAGTGTGACCTACACACTCACACCACTGTTCAAGGGAGATTAAAACTTCCAATGTTTCTAACTAAAGGAAAGATAACTGATCCAATGTTTATATATAAGTTAATCTGTCCCTATTAATTGATCTCGAAGGATGCGTACAATAGAGTTCGCTATGATATTTTGATGACCGTACTTATGGAGAAGGGGGTCAATCCCTGGTTGGTGAACTGTATTGCAGCCGTCCTGCATTCTCATCAAGTTGCTCTCCCTCTGGGCGCATGGACCTCAGAGCCACATATTTTAACCTCGGGACTGCCACAGGGATCTGCAATCTCACCGGTGCTCTTTAATGTGTATACGAGCAAGATTGCATACCTAGAAGCACCAGGGGTTGGAAGGATTCTAACATTTGCAGATGATATTCTTGCATACAGGCAGGGGAGAAATAGGATCAAACAGCCCAGGAGCTACAGGTGACAATAGACAAAGTGATTGACTGGTGCACTGAAATGAGTGCTGTCATCAACCCGGAAAAGGCGGCGGCGTTGTGGTGCTCTCTGGACAACAGGATTGTGAGAGATGATGCCCCAAGCCTGACGATAGATGGTAGAAGCATCAACAGAGAGAACAAACTGAAGTATCTGGGAATCACATTTGACAGGAGTCTGTCCTTCAAGGACCACGTGGAGACGGTTGTGACAAGATCTTAAAAGGGACTCAATGCACTTAAAACTATGGCTGCAATGGACACAGAGCAGAGAATGCTCTTCACACTATACCAGCACTTGATCCTCTCAGTGATTGATTATGGACTAGGACTGCTCACTGTCTCAAAGAGTCAGCTGGTGAAATTAGAGCGCATACAGAATGAAGCTATGCGGGTCATTCTGGGATGCACCAGAGACACTCCGGTAGTGTGTATGCGTTACATCCTTGGTCTGCCTACTGTTGCTGGTAGGCACAAGGTGATGCAAGCGAAGGCATACCTCAGAGTAGCTGCAGACACAGATCACCCGTTGCATGAGGCGCTGGATGTAGTTAAGGGTCAGAGACTGTTAAGAGGGAAATCATGGATGGCTCAGGCGGAGGATACGATCAGACAGGTGTGCCCCTTGGAGAACATCAGGCGAGGAGAGGAGTGGGTCAGAGTGCCAGCCGTGCAGTCAGACTTGTGTAGAGTTATAATCACATTGAGCCGGGAGTGCAGGGAGTGGCCAACAGGGGCCACGGAAGTGGAAATTCAGCAACTAATTCAGGAAAATTCTCGCCCGGGTGATGTTATTATCTACACGGATGGGTCGGTGTTGAGAGGTAGGAGAAGTGCCTGGGGGTTCTTGGCAAAAACTAATGGTCGGCGTTTGGTGCAGGAGAGCCTGGCGTATGATGACACTACATCTAGCTTAAGAATGGAGGTGGAGGCGTTCAGTGCAGCTTTCCGCTGGATAGAAAATACGATACATACACACATTGTGATTGTAACTGACTCAGAAAGCATGCTGAGGAGGGTGAGGACAGGCAGGCTTCGTGCAGAGTGGCTTGCTTCGCTTCGGAGGTCACGGGTAGCAAGCATCACCTGAATCTTTTCTCCGGGGCATGCCGGTGTGCTGGGGAATGAACAGGCGGACAGATTGGCTGGCTCGGCAAAACTTGGTGGAGTATTGATGCATGACAAGGCAGACGTGGTTGCGGCCTTGTGGGAGCACATGTACACCTCGGAGGAGCAAATGGATCACCATAGTCTGGTAAGAATGAGACAGCGAGGTGTGACGAGGGGATCTGGCCGACGCTCGACGCTCAGTGGAAAGGCGAGACGGACATATAATCAGATTGCTACTGGAACTATTAGTGTTGGAACTCTTCGCTGGCTGCTGAGGATGGGGACGGAGCGCTTATGGGAATGTCCCGAATGCTGTGATGTCGGTTCCTAAATCAATCAATCAATCAATCTGTCCCTATTTTAACGTGATCTTGAAATAATTGGGGAATTTAACATCATGAGTATGCATAACCTGCTCAGATCAGACACAAAAACAAATAATAAAATGTCACCACAAAAATTATTCCGGTTAAATTCGGCGAGTGAATTGTAGTGGCTTGTCAATTCTAAGGCAAGATAATTAATGTTTGTGTGTCAGTTTATCATTTAATATGACCAAATAGGAAAATACTGTTTGAGCGCTTTGACAAAGTAGTCCTCTACAAACCAAACCAAACCCATCTGGAAGGATTGTACATGTTCTACGGATAAGGTTTGACAACTGTATAGACACACATGACACAAGAATGCTGTCATTGACATATGTTGTTGTCATCTGACAGTGGCAGTGGAGAAGATGGAGATATGCAGGATGCAGACTTCATGAGCCCTCTCATGGTTCAGACAGACTTTGCCTCTACCAGCCCTCAACCCAAAACTCCAAAGAGTCCATCTAAAGGTGGACCCCTCAAAAAGAGACACAGAGCGCCACCTGGGTCAGCCAAACCTGAGGAAACTAGAGTGCTTCATACCCATGGCAGAAGGACACTGTACACCGCAGGCAGACCTCCATGGTACAATCAAGAAGGGCAGCTGAAAAATGCATTTGTTATAGGTAAGTAGTTCATGTGTGTAATGTGGTGTGTCACTTGTAAATGCACATGATGAAATTAGTGGCATATGCCAGATTGCCATGAAGATGTGTTTGCACAGCTGTGTTACATCCTTGGTTTGCCGTCTGTTGCTGGTAGGCACAAGGTGATGCAGGTGAAGGCATACCTCAGATTAGCTGCAGACACAGATCGCCCATTGCATGAGGCGCTGGACGCCGTTAAGGGTCAGCGACTGATAAGATGGAAATCATGGATGGCTCAGGCGGAGGATACGATCAGGCAGGTGTGCCCCTTGGAGAACATTAGTGCCTCGAAGTGCGATCCCTCTCAATTATAAGAATCCACCCGAGGTATTGTTGAAATTTGGCTCGCCTCCGGAGTAAACAAAACACTCAACGTCAAACTGAAGTTGGTAACGAAAATTCACAGATGCGGCTCTGACGATAGGGTATTAAAATACACCTGTTTATTTGGGTGTATCAACAATGTTGCAATACACAAATTCTTCTACTCTATAGGGTGTCCTTAAGACAGGATCGGCACCTATTACAAGCAGCTCGAATTGCCATGCTCATATGTCCTTAACCTCTACCTCAGCGCTCATTCTGGTTTTCATTCCTGTGTTCGTTCATTCCGTGTCGTTATCTTCTAGTTACATTTATCTTGCTCCTGGGTCCATGGTCTTTCGATCCCAGCAAGTGACTCCTCCCGTTGTCCACTTGAATATGAGCCACACCTGCATAAGAATATCCAATTCGCTCCATGACTTTGACTTCTCAGAATATCACACACGTCCGAATCTCAAGACGGTATTACAGCGTAATCTTGTTTGTTGACGTCTGACGCATCTCCTTAGTTTCCCTGCGCACTCTATAATTGTACCATTCGGTGCATCTTTTAGGGAAGCTCCCTTCAGCCTTTCTCAGTCTGCTGTGTGTCAGTGACTGCTATGAGGCAATTAGGAGAGGAGAAGAGTGGGTCAGAGTGTCAGCTGAGCAGTCAGACTTGTGCAGAGTCATAATCACATTGAGCTGGGAGTGCAGGGAGTGGCCAGCAGGGGCCACGGAAGTGGAAATCCAGCAACTAATTCAGGATAATGCTCGCTCAGGTGATGTGATTATCTACACAGATGGGTCAGTGTTGAGAGGTAGGAGAAGTGCCTGGGGGTTCTTAGCAAAAGCCAATGGTCGACGTTTGGTGCAGGAGAGCCTGGCATATGATACCACAACATCTAGCTTAAGAATGGAGGTGGAGGTGGTCAGTGCAGCTTTCTGCTGGATGGAGATTATGACACACACACACATCGTGATTGTAACTGACTCAGAATGCATGCTGAGTAGGGTGAAGACAGGCAAACTTCGTGCAGAGTGGCTTGCTTCGCTTCGGAAGTCACGGGTGACAAGCATCATCTGGATCTTTTCTCCGGGGCATGCTGGTGTGCTGGGGAATGAATAGGCGGACAGATTGGCTGGCTCGGCAAAACTTGGTGGAGTATTGATGCATGACAAAGCAGATGTGGTTGCGACCTTGTGGGAGCATGTGTACACCTCGGAGGAGCAAATGGATCACCATGGTCTGGCAAGAATGCGACAACGAGGGGTGATGAGGGGATCTGGCCGACGATCAACGCTCAGAGGAAAGGCGAGACGGACATATAATCAGATTGCTACTGGTACTATTAGTGTTGGAACTCTTCACTGGCTGCTGAGGATGGGGACGGAGCGCTTATGGGAATGCCCCGAATGCTGTGATGTCGGTTCCTAAATCAATCAATCATCATCAATCAGCTGTGTTCACATTAACAACATAACATGCATGTCTCTTTTGATGATTTGTATTGTTTACATAGTCCATAATTCTGGAGAACATGTGACAACTGGCTACTGGAAACAGAGGAGAACATGCTGGAGGAGTTGCCAAAGTGGCACAGTCAAGTGTTTCGGTGACACAGAAACCAGATGCTGTTGATGAAACTTGATCACCTGTGCAACCAACATGGCACATGATGATAGAAAGGGTGCACAGAATCAGAGAGCCAGCCAAGAATAGGTATTGGTGTAGAACTACAATTGTAGACATAGGACCCACAGGGAACATAGCACGATACTGATGCACACAGTCATGACACTGAGCTCTGTGTGACAGGGTTGCTACACGCAGGTTGTCAACTGACATGATTTATTTCTGTGTGACCGTGGTGATACAAGCAGACTGACATGATTTACTTCTCTATGTGACATTGGTGATAAGGGCAGATTGACATGAGTTATTTCTATGTGACTGGCGATACAAGCACACTAACATGGTTTATTTCTGTGTGACAGTGGTGGTACAGACAGACTGACATGATTTAATCTATGTGACAGTGGTGATACAGGTAGACTGACATGTTCTATTTCTATGTGACAGCGGTGATACTGGCACACTGACATGCTTTATTTCTATGTGACAGTGGTGGTACAGACAGACTGACATGATTTATTCTTGTGTGACAGTGGTGATACATGCATATGCTCACAACCCCAGTTCCCATATGTTCACACCCTGGTTCCCACCTCTTTACCCCATTTTCCACATGTTCACCACCGCAGTTCCCACATGTTCACTTACCCAGTTCCCACATGTTCGCCTACCCAGTTCCCACATGTTCACCACTCTGGTTCCCACCTCTTCACCGACCCCAGTTCCCACATGTTCACCAACCCCAGTTCCCACATGTTCACCAACCCCAGTTCCCACATGTTCACCAACCCCAGTTCCCACATGTTCACCCACCCCAGTTCCCACATGTTCACCAACCCCAGTTCCCACATGTTCACCACCCCAGTTCCCACATGCTCACAACCCCAGTTCCCATATGTTCACACCCTGGTTCCCACCTCTTTACCCCAGTTTCCACATGTTCACCACCGCAGTTCCCACATGTTCACCTACCCAGTTACCACATGTTCGCCTACCCAGTTCCCATGTGTTCACCACCCTGGTTCCCACCTCTTCACCGACCCCAGTTCCCACATGTTCACCAACCCCAGTTCCCACATGTTCACCACCCTGGTTCCCACCTCTTCACCCACCCCAGTTCCCACATGTTCACCAACCTAGTTCCCACATGTTCACCACCCTGGTTCCCACCTCTTCACCCAGCCCAGTTCCTACATGTTCACCAACCCCAGTTCCCACATGTTCACCAACCCCAGTTCCCACATGTTCACCACCCTGGTTCCCACCTCTTCACCCAGTCCAGTTCCTACATGTTCACCAACCCCAGTTCCCACATGTTCACCAACCCCAGTTCCCACATGTTCACCACCCTGGTTCCCACCTCTTCACCCAGCCCAGTTCCTACATGTTCACCAACCCCAGTTCCCACATTTTCACCACCCTGGTTCCCACCTCTTCACCCAGCCCAGTTCCCACATGTTCACCAACCCCAGTTCCCACATGTTCACCTACCCAGTTCCCAAATGTTCACCAACCCTGGTTCAGACATGTTCACCAACCCCAGTTCCCACATGTTCACCACCCTGGTTCCCACCTCTTCACCCACCCAAGTTTCCACATGTTCACCAACCCCAGTTCCCACATGTTCACTTACCCAGTTCCCACATGTTCACCAACCCCAGTTCCCACATGTTCACCAACCCCAGTTCCCACATGTTCACCAACCCCAGTTCCCACATGTTCACCAACCCCAGTTCCCACATGTTCACCAACCCCAGTTCCCACATGTTCACCAACCCCAGTTCCCACATGTTCACCAACCCCAGTTCCCACATGTTCACCACCATGGTTCCCACATGTTCACCAACCCCAGTTCCCACATGTTCACCAACCCCATTTCCCACATGTTCACCAACCCCAGTTCCCACATGTTCACCACCCTGGTTCCCACCTCTTCATCCACCCCAGTTCCCATATGTTCACCACCCTGGTTCCCACCTCTTCACCCACCCCAGTTCCCACACGTTCACCTACTCAGTTCCCACACGTTCACCTACCCAGTTCCCACATGTTCACCAACCCCAGTTCCCACATGTTCACCTACCCAGTTCCCACATGTTCACCAACCCTGGTTCCCACATGTTCACCAACCCCGGTTCCCACATGTTCACCAACCCCAGTTCCCACATGTTCACCAACCCCGGTTCCCACATGTTCACCAACCCTGGTTCCCACATGTTCACCAACCCTGGTTCCCACATGTTCACCAACCCTGGTTCCCACATGTTCACCTACCCAGTTCCCACATGTTCACCAACCCAGTTCCCACATGTTCACCTACCTAGTTCCCACACGTTCACCTACCCAGTTCCCACATGTTCACCAACCTCAGTTCCCACATGTTCACCAACCCCAGTTCCCACATGTTCACCAACCCCAGTTCCCACATGTTCACCAACCCTGGTTCCCACATGTTCACCAACCCTGGTTCCCACATGTTCACCAACCCCAGTTCCCACATGTTCACCAACCCAGTTCCCACATGTTCACCAACCCAGTTCCCACATGTTCACCAACCCAGTTCCCACATGTTCACCAACCCAGTTCCCACATGTTCACCAACCCTGGTTCCCACATGCAATAGTAGAGAATGTTCATGACAAAAATCTGGGAGAAGAATCATGTGGTGACCTTTGTTGACATATTGAAGGCTTGTGTGGGGGCAGTGCATCAGGCAAAACCACAGTTGCCAGGAAGATCACCGAGGCTCTCGATGTTCCCTGGGTCAGTTTGGTCAGCATGGATTCTTTTTATAAAGTGAGTATTTGCTTCTTTTGCTTAGAATGTTTGATTTATAAAGTGACTATTTGCTTCTTTTGTTTATAATGTTCCATTTATAAAGTAAGTATTCACATCCTTTGTTTGCAATAATTGATTTATAAAGTGACTATTCACATCTGTTGATTGCAATATTTGATTCATATAGTAAGCATTCACATCCTTTGTTTGCAATATTTGATTTATAAAGTGAGTATTTTCTTTTGTTTATAATGTTTCATTTATAGAGTGAGTATTCACATCCTTTATTTGCAATATTTGATTTATAAAGTGTGTATTTTCTTCTTTTGTTTAAAATGTTTGATTTATAAAGTGAGTATTTGCTTCTTTTGTTTATAATGTTTGATATATAAAGTGAGTATTTGCTTCTTTTGTTTATAATATTTGATTTATAAAGTGAGTATTCACATCCTTTGTTTGCAATAATTGATTTATAAAGTGATTATTCACATCTGTTGATTGCAATATTTGATTTACATAGTAAGTATTCACATCATTTGCATTGATTTATAAAGTGAATATTTTCTTCTTTTGTTCATAATGTTTGATTTATAAAGTTATTATTTGCTTCTTTTTTTTTTATAATGTTAGATTTATAAAGTGAGTATTTGCTTCTTTTGTTTATAATGTTCGATTTATAAAGTGAGTATTCACATCCTTTGTTTTAAATATTTGATTTATAAAGTCAGTATTCACATCCTTTGTTTGCAATATTTGACTTATAAAGTCAGTATTCACATCATTTGTTTGCAATATTTGATTTGTAAATTGAGTATTCACATCCTTTGTGAAATATAAGTGAGTAAAGAGTATAGAGAGTAAAGCTAATGTCATGTTTGTGAAAGTGAAGATAATATCAAATGTTTGTGAAAGTGAAGCTAATGTCACATGTTTGTGGCAGTGAAGCTAATGTCAGATGTTTGTGACAGTGAAACTAATGTCACATGTTTGTGACAGTGAAGCTAATGTCACATGTTTGTAACAGTGAAGCTAATGTCACATGTTTGTGACAGTGAAGCTAATGTCAGATGTTTGTGACAGTGAAGCTAATGTCAGATGTTTGTGACAGTGAAGCTAATGTCAGATGTTTGTGACAGTGAATCTAATGTCACATGTTTGTGACAGTGAAACTAATGTCACATGTGAATTGTATGTCCTAATTTTACTACATGATGTAATCCTGACTGATTTTTGCTGACATTGATATAATCCTGACAGAATGTGATTGTTGCTGACATTGATGTAATCCTGACTGACTGTGATTGTTGCTGACATTGATGTAATCCTGACTGACTGTGATATGTTTCTGACATTGATATAATCCTGACTGACTGTGATTGTCGCTGACATTGTTGTAATCTTGACTGACTGTGATTGTTGCTGACATTGTTGTAATCTTGACTGACTGTGATTGTCGCTGACATTGTTGTAATCTTGACTGACTGTGATTGTCGCTGACATTGTTGTAATCTTGACTGACTGTGAATGTCGCTGACATTGTTGTAATCTTGACTGACTGTGATTGTCGCTGACATTGTTGTAATCTTGACTGACTGTGATTGTCGCTGACATTGTTGTAATCTTGACTGAGCGTGATTGTCGCTGACATTGTTGTAATCTTGACTGACTGTGATTGTCGCTGACATTGTTGTAATCTTGACTGACTGTGATTGTCGCTGACATTGTTGTAATCTTGACTGACTGTGATTGTCGCTGACATTGTTGTAATCTTGACTGAGCGTGATGCTGCCATGTGTATGTGCCAGGTGCTGACCCATGAGCAACACGAGAAGGCAAACATGAATGAGTACAACTTTGACCACCCGGACGCCTTTGACTTTGACCTGGTGGTGTCAACAATCAGACGCCTCAAGGAAGGCAAGAGTGTCAACGTGCCCATCTATAACTTTGCCACTCACGCCCGGGAGAAGACCATGGTCAGTTGCTCACTGTCCTTGTGACTCTAGCCTCCAAGTGTATCATCCGTGTTCATTCATTCATTCAGTGTTCATTCATTCATTCTAGCCTCCAAGTGTATCATCAGTGTTCATTCATTCATTCAGTGTTCATTCATTCATTCTATCCTCCAAGTGTATCATCAGTGTTCATTCATTCATTCTATCCTCCAAGTGTATCATCAGTGTTGTTGTCATATATTGTTGGTGGTCAGGGTCAATATCGCCACTGGAGTTGGAGATTGTTGATGTTTACAAAATAAAAAAGGCAGCCAGAGTGTTCTGTGGCAGCAAACAAGATAACAGTGAAACAAGTGGACAGATTCAATGATCTGGTATCAGTGGTCACAACACATGGAACAAGTAACACACAGATAGCATGCAGAAAAATCCCAGCATTGGCAGCGTACCACCAGATGGAGAACACCCTGTGTCACTCCATGGAGTCAGAAAACTGGGTTCAGGATGTTACCCATAGCACTGTGTACCTGTAACATGAGTAGACAGATATTGGAGGCAGGGATGTGGTTTCTGTGTGCCTGTAACATGAGTAGACAGATATTGGAGGCAGGGATGTGGTTTCTGTGTGCCTGTAACATGAGTAGACAGATATTGGAGGCAGGGATGTGATGTCTGTGTGCCTGTAACATGAGTAGAAAGATATTGGAGGCAGGGATGTGATGTCTGTGTGCCTGTAACATGAGTAGACAGATATTGGAGGCAGGGATGTGGTTTCTGTGTGCCTGTAACATGAGTAGACAGATATTGGAGGCAGGGATGTGGTTTCTGTGTGCCTGTAACATGAGTAGACAGATATTGGAGGCAGGGATGTGGTTTCTGTGTGCCTGTAACATGAGTAGATAGATATTGGAGGCAGGGATGTGATGTCTGTGTGCCTGTAACATGAGTAGATAGATATTGGAGGCAGGGATGTGGTTTCTGTGTGCCTGTAACATGAGTAGACAGATATTGGAGGCAGGGATGTGGTTTCTGTGTACCTGTAACATGAGTAGATAGATATTGGAGGCAGGGATGTGATGTCTGTGTGCCTGTAACATGAGTAGATAGATATTGGAGGCAGGGATGTGATGTCTGTGTGCCTGTAACATGAGTAGACAGATATTGGAGGCAGGGATGTGGTTTCTGTGTGCCTGTAACATGAGTAGATAGATATTGGAGGCAGG
Organism: Cepaea hortensis; assembly: GCA_963921405.1. Taxonomy (NCBI): domain Eukaryota; kingdom Metazoa; phylum Mollusca; class Gastropoda; order Stylommatophora; family Helicidae; genus Cepaea; species Cepaea hortensis. The sequence continues at coordinate 4,915,679 of OY992885.1, read as the reverse complement.
GATGTGGTTTCTGTGTGCCTGTAACATGAGTAGATAGATATTGGAGGCAGGGATGTGGTTTCTGTGTGCCTGTAACATGAGTAGACAGATATTGGAGGCAGGGATGTGGTTTCTGTGTGCCTGTAACATGAGTAGACAGATATTGGAGGCAGGGATGTGGTTTCTGTGTACCTGTAACATGAGTAGATAGATATTGGAGGCAGGGATGTGATGTCTGTGTGCCTGTAACATGAGTAGATAGATATTGGAGGCAGGGATGTGATGTCTGTGTGCCTGTAACATGAGTAGACAGATATTGGAGGCAGGGATGTGGTTTCTGTGTGCCTGTAACATGAGTAGATAGATATTGGAGGCAGGGATGTGGTTTCTGTGTGCCTGTAACATGAGTAGATAGATATTGGAGGCAGGGATGTGGTTTCTGTGTGCCTGTAACATGAGTAGATAGATATTGGAGGCAGGGATGTGATGTCTGTGTGCCTGTAACATGAGTAGACAGATATTGGAGGCAGGGGTGTGGTTTCTGTGTGCCTGTAACATGAGTAGATAGATATTGGAGGCAGGGATGTGATGTCTGTGTGCCTGTAACATGAGTAGAAAGATATTGGAGGCAGGGATGTGATGTCTGTGTGCCTGTAACATGAGTAGACAGATATTGGAGGCAGGGATGTGGTTTCTGTGTGCCTGTAACATGGGTAGACAGATATTGGAGGCAGGGGTGTGGTTTCTGTGTGCCTGTAACATGAGTAGAAAGATATTGGAGGCAGGGATGTGATGTATGTGTGCCTGTAACATGAGTAGAAAGATATTGGAGGCAGGGGTGTGATGTCTGTGTGCCTGTAACATGAGTAGAAAGATATTGGAGGCAGGGATGTGATGTCTGTGTGCCTGTAACATGAGTAGACAGATATTGGAGGCAGGGATGTGGTTTCTGTGTGCCTGTAACATGGGTAGACAGATATTGGAGGCAGGGGTGTGGTTTCTGTGTACCTGTAACATGAGTAGACAGATATTGGAGGCAGGGGTGTGGTTTCGTTGTGCCTGTAACATGAGTAGAAAGATATTGGAGGCAGGGATGTGATGTCTGTGTGCCTGTAACATGAGTAGACAGATATTGGAGGCAGGGATGTGGTTTCTGTGTGCCTGTAACATGGGTAGACAGATATTGGAGGCAGGGGTGTGGTTTCTGTGTACCTGTAACATGAGTAGACAGATATTGGAGGCAGGGGTGTGGTTTCGTTGTGCCTGTAACATGAGTAGACAGATATTGGAGGCAGGGATGTGGTTTCTGTGTGCCTGTAACATGAGTAGACAGATATTGGAGGCAGGGGTGTGGTTTCTGTGTACCTGTAACATGAGTAGACAGATATTGGAGGCAGGGGTGTGATGTCTGTGTGCCTGTAACATGAGTAGAAAGATATTGGAGGCAGGGGTGTGGTTTCTGTGTGCCTGTAACATGGGTAGACAGATATTGGAGGCATGGATGTGGTTTCTGTGTGCCTGTAACATGAGTAGACAGATATTGGAGGCAGGGATGTGGTTTCTGTGTGCCTGTAACATGAGTAGAAAGATATTGGAGGCAGGGATGTGATGTCTGTGTGCCTGTAACATGAGTAGATAGATATTGGAGGCAGGGATGTGATGTCTGTGTGCCTGTAACATGAGTAGAAAGATATTGGAGGCAGGGGTGTGATGTCTGTGTGCCTGTAACATGAGTAGAAAGATATTGGAGGCAGGGATGTGATGTCTGTGTGCCTGTAACATGAGTAGAAAGATATTGGAGGCAGGGATGTGATGTCTGTGTGCCTGTAACATGAGTAGACAGATATTGGAGGCAGGGATGTGGTTTCTGTGTGCCTGTAACATGGGTAGACAGATATTGGAGGCAGGGGTGTGGTTTCTGTGTGCCTGTAACATGAGTAGAAAGATATTGGAGGCAGGGATGTGATGTATGTGTGCCTGTAACATGAGTAGAAAGATATTGGAGGCAGGGGTGTGATGTCTGTGTGCCTGTAACATGAGTAGAAAGATATTGGAGGCAGGGATGTGATGTCTGTGTGCCTGTAACATGAGTAGACAGATATTGGAGGCAGGGATGTGGTTTCTGTGTGCCTGTAACATGGGTAGACAGATATTGGAGGCAGGGGTGTGGTTTCTGTGTACCTGTAACATGAGTAGACAGATATTGGAGGCAGGGGTGTGGTTTCGTTGTGCCTGTAACATGAGTAGAAAGATATTGGAGGCAGGGATGTGATGTCTGTGTGCCTGTAACATGAGTAGACAGATATTGGAGGCAGGGATGTGGTTTCTGTGTGCCTGTAACATGGGTAGACAGATATTGGAGGCAGGGGTGTGGTTTCTGTGTACCTGTAACATGAGTAGACAGATATTGGAGGCAGGGGTGTGGTTTCGTTGTGCCTGTAACATGAGTAGACAGATATTGGAGGCAGGGATGTGGTTTCTGTGTGCCTGTAACATGAGTAGACAGATATTGGAGGCAGGGGTGTGGTTTCTGTGTACCTGTAACATGAGTAGACAGATATTGGAGGCAGGGGTGTGATGTCTGTGTGCCTGTAACATGAGTAGAAAGATATTGGAGGCAGGGGTGTGGTTTCTGTGTGCCTGTAACATGGGTAGACAGATATTGGAGGCATGGATGTGGTTTCTGTGTGCCTGTAACATGAGTAGACAGATATTGGAGGCAGGGATGTGGTTTCTGTGTGCCTGTAACATGAGTAGAAAGATATTGGAGGCAGGGATGTGATGTCTGTGTGCCTGTAACATGGGTAGACAGATATTGGAGGCATGGATGTGGTTTCTGTGTGCCTGTAACATGGGTAGACAGATATTGGAGGCAGGGGTGTGGTTTCTGTGTAGAAAGTGTCAGACTGCCATGAACAGCAAAGTAAGACCAGTCTGCGAGTATTGCAAGAGGCCATTCACAAACACACGTGATTACCCACATCAGGGCAAGGTGATCATCGTGTGTGGGTATGTTATGGTACAGTAGGGCCTGGAGAAGGTGACAACCAGTCATATTGAGGGTGTTACAGACAGTGGTTGGCAGAAGGAGAACATGTTGGATATGTTGGCAGAATGGCATGGAAGACAGTCAGTTGTGGAAGAGGACATGTGCTTGTTGAAACAACACAGTACCCGTGCCACTCAGCATGGAACATGATGATGATGCATTTGACTTGTTGGTCAGTTTTCTGAGATGATATTTCAGCACCTGTGTTTTAAGATCCCTGCCTGGTGATGTGGCCATCATCATGACCCTCTAGAAGCAGCCTTGGTCTTGTCTTGTCTTGTCTTGTCTGTGACTCCTTCAGCAAGTAGAAGCAGCCTTGGTCTTGTCTTGTCTGTGACTTCTTCAGCAAGTAGAAGCAGCCTTGGTCTTGTCTGTGACTCCTTCAGCAAGTAGAAGCAACTTTGTTCTTGTCTGTGACTCCTTCAGCAAGTAGAAGCAGCCTTGGTCTTGTCTGTGACTCCTTCAGCTAGTAGAAGCAACCTTGTTCTTGTCTGTGACTCCTTCAGCAAGTAGAAGCAATCTTGTTCTTGTCTGTGACTCCTTCAGCAAGTAGAAGCAATCTTGTTCTTGTCTGTGACTCCTTCAGCAAGTAGAAGCAGCCTTGGTCTTGTCTTGTCTGTGACTCCTTCAGCAAGTAGAAGCAGCCTTGGTCTTGTCTTGTCTGTGACTCCTTCAGCAAGTAGAAGCAGCCTTGGTCTTGTCTTGTCTGTGACTCCTTCAGCAAGTAGAAGCAGCCTTGGTCTTGTCTGTGACTCCTTCAGCAAGTAGAAGCAGCCTTGGTCTGGTCTTGTCTGTGACTCCTTCAGCAAGTAGAAGCAGCCTTGGTCTTGTCTTTGACTCCTTCAGCAAGTAGAAGCAGCCTTGGTCTGGTCTTGTCTGTGACTCCTTCAGCAAGTAGATGCAACTTTGTTCTTGTCTGTGACTCCTTCAGCAAGTAGAAGCAGCCTTGGTCTTGTCTTGTCTGTGACTCCTTCAGCAAGTAGAAGCAGCCTTGGTCTTGTCTTTGACTCCTTCAGCAAGTAGAAGCAGCCTTGGTCTTGTCTTGTCTGTGACTCCTTCAGCAAGTAGAAGCAGCCTTGTTCTTGTCTTGTCTGTGACTCCTTCAGCAAGTAGAAGCAGCCTTGGTCTTGTCTTTGACTCCTTCAGCAAGTAGAAGCAGCCTTGTTCTTGTCTTGTCTGTGACTCCTTCAGCAAGTAGAAGCAGCCTTGGTCTTGTCTTGTCTGTGACTCCTTCAGCAAGTAGAAGCAGCCTTGGTCTTGTCTGTGACTCCTTCAGCAAGTAGAAGCAACTTTGTTCTTGTCTGTGACTCCTTCAGCAAGTAGAAGCAGCCTTGGTCTTGTCTGTGACTCCTTCAGCAAGTAGAAGCAACTTTGTTCTTGTCTGTGACTCCTTCAGCAAGTAGAAGCAGCCTTGGTCTTGTCTTTGACTCCTTCAGCAAGTAGAAGCAGCCTTGGTCTGGTCTTGTCTGTGACTCCTTCAGCAAGTAGAAGCAGCCTTGGTCTTGTCTGTGACTCCTTCAGCAAGTAGAAGCAGCCTTGGTCTGGTCTTGTCTGTGACTCCTTCAGCAAGTAGAAGCAGCCTTGGTCTTGTCTTTGACTCCTTCAGCAAGTAGAAGCAGCCTTGGTCTGGTCTTGTCTTTGACTCCTTCAGCAAGTAGAAGCAGCCTTGGTCTTGTCTTTGACTCCTTCAGCAAGTAGAAGCAGCCTTGGTCTTGTCTTGTCTGTGACTCCTTCAGCAAGTAGAAGCAGCCTTGGTCTTGTCTTGTCTGTGACTCCTTCAGCAAGTAGAAGCAGCCTTGGTCTTGTCTTGTCTGTGACTCCTTCAGCAAGTAGAAGCAGCCTTGGTCTTGTCTGTGACTCCTTCAGCAAGTAGAAGCAGCCTTGGTCTGGTCTTGTCTGTGACTCCTTCAGCAAGTAGAAGCAGCCTTGGTCTTGTCTTTGACTTCTTCAGCAAGTAGAAGCAGCCTTGGTCTGGTCTTGTCTGTGACTCCTTCAGCAAGTAGATGCAACTTTGTTCTTGTCTGTGACTCCTTCAGCAAGTAGAAGCAGCCTTGGTCTTGTCTTGTCTGTGACTCCTTCAGCAAGTAGAAGCAGCCTTGGTCTTGTCTTTGACTCCTTCAGCAAGTAGAAGCAGCCTTGGTCTTGTCTTGTCTGTGACTCCTTCAGCAAGTAGAAGCAGCCTTGTTCTTGTCTTGTCTGTGACTCCTTCAGCAAGTAGAAGCAGCCTTGGTCTTGTCTTTGACTCCTTCAGCAAGTAGAAGCAGCCTTGTTCTTGTCTTGTCTGTGACTCCTTCAGCAAGTAGAAGCAGCCTTGGTCTTGTCTTGTCTGTGACTCCTTCAGCAAGTAGAAGCAGCCTTGGTCTTGTCTGTGACTCCTTCAGCAAGTAGAAGCAACTTTGTTCTTGTCTGTGACTCCTTCAGCAAGTAGAAGCAGCCTTGGGTCTTGTCTTTGACTCCTTCAGCAAGTAGAAGCAGCCTTGGTCTGGTCTTGTCTGTGACTCCTTCAGCAAGTAGAAGCAGCCTTGGTCTTGTCTTTGACTCCTTCAGCAAGTAGAAGCAGCCTTGGTCTGGTCTTGTCTGTGACTCCTTCAGCAAGTAGATGCAACTTTGTTCTTGTCTGTGACTCCTTCAGCAAGTAGAAGCAGCCTTGGTCTTGTCTTGTCTGTGACTCCTTCAGCAAGTAGAAGCAGCCTTGGTCTTGTCTTGTCTGTGACTCCTTCAGCAAGTAGAAGCAGCCTTGGTCTTGTCTTGTCTGTGACTCCTTCAGCAAGTAGAAGCAGCCTTGGTCTTGTCTGTGACTCCTTCAGCAAGTAGAAGCAGCCTTGGTCTGGTCTTGTCTGTGACTCCTTCAGCAAGTAGAAGCAGCCTTGGTCTTGTCTTTGACTCCTTCAGCAAGTAGAAGCAGCCTTGGTCTGGTCTTGTCTGTGACTCCTTCAGCAAGTAGATGCAACTTTGTTCTTGTCTGTGACTCCTTCAGCAAGTAGAAGCAGCCTTGGTCTTGTCTTGTCTGTGACTCCTTCAGCAAGTAGAAGCAGCCTTGGTCTTGTCTTTGACTCCTTCAGCAAGTAGAAGCAGCCTTGGTCTTGTCTTGTCTGTGACTCCTTCAGCAAGTAGAAGCAGCCTTGTTCTTGTCTTGTCTGTGACTCCTTCAGCAAGTAGAAGCAGTGTTGGTCTTGTCTTGGCTGTGACTCCTTCGGCAAGTAGAAGCAGTCTTGTCTTGTCTGTGACTCCTTCGGCAAGTAAAAGCAGCCTTGGTCTTGTCTGTGACTCCTTCAGCAAGTAGAAGCAACCTTGGTCTTGTCTTGTCTTTATGTATACTTGTACACCCATCAGTGTAAACAGACTAACCATGCCCATCCTATGAGAAGCCAGTCTTTATGTATACCTGTACACCCATCGAAATGTAGAAGATATAAATGGAATCAGCATTGGAGGACGAAACATCAATAACATTAGATATGCAGATGATACAGTATTGATTGCAGACAATGCACAGGATCTGCAACAATTAGTAGATGTGGTTGTTGCACACAGTGAGCAGCTGGGGTTAGAATTAAATTGTAAGAAGACACAGGTTATGGTCATCACTAGGAAGAACGAAATACCACAATGTAATATACAAGTAAATGGGAATATTCTTCAACAAGTGAATCGGTACAATTATCTCGGAATAGTCATAACATCTGATGGGAGATGCCTTGAAGAGATTAGAACAAGAATCGCCATGGCGAAAGTAGCCTTTAGCAAGATGAAAAACATTCTGACCAATATAAAAATGTAAATTGAAATGAGAAAAAGAGTGTTGAGGGGATACATATAGCCTGTTCTTTTGTATGGATGTGAAACTTGGACAATGAGCAGTCAAGCTGAAAAACATCTGACGGCTGCAGAAATGTGGTTTCTGGGGAAAATGCAAAGAATACCATGGACAGACAGAAAAACCAATGACCAAGTACTACAGGAGACAAATGAAAATCGTAAATTGATTAGAGAAATTAGACGTAGACAGTCAAAATTTTTTGGACATGTTATGAGAAGAAATGGATTGGAGAACTTAGTGACAACTGGCAAGATCGAAGGGAACAGACCAAGAGGAAGACTGAGAGGAAAATACCTGGATGGCTTGGCCACATGGCATGGATGAGACACTGAGCTGATCCACGACTCTGGTGATCGAGTGAAATGGCGAGTCATGACTGCCCATGCTTTCCGGCATGGCACATGATTGATTGATTGATTGTACACCCATCAGTGTACACAGACTAACCATGCCCATCCAATGAGAAACCAGTCTTTATGTATATTTGTTGTTGATGATGTGAAATAAAAACATTCTTTCTTTGTTATTTTTCAGAAAACAGTCTACGGGGCAAACGTGGTGATCTTTGAGGGTATCATGGCATTTGCAAATACAGAACTAGTGTCGGTTAGTAGATGTGTTCATTTGTGTGTTTCTAGAGGTAGATGTGTTGGTTTGTGTGTTTCTAGAGGTAGATGTGTTGGTTTGTGTGTTTCTAGAGGTAGATGTGTTGGTTTGTGTGTGTCTAGAGGTAGATGTGTTGGTTTGTGTGTTTCTAGAGGTAGATGTGTTGGTTTGTGTGTTTCTAGAGGTAGATGTGTTGGTTTGTGTGTTTCTAGAGGTAGATGTGTTGGTTTGTGTGTGTCTAGAGGTAGATGTGTTGGTTTGTGTGTTTCTAGAGGTAGATGTGTTGGTTTGTGTGTTTCTAGAGGTAGATGTGTTGGTTTGTGTGTTTCTAGAGGTAGATGTGTTGGTTTGTGTGTTTCTAGAGGTAGATGTGTTGGTTTGTGTGTGTCTAGAGGTAGATGTGTTGGTTTGTGTGTTTCTAGAGGTAGATGTGTTGGTTTGTGTGTTTCTAGAGGTAGATGTGTTGGTTTGTGTGTTTCTAGAGGTAGATGTGTTGGTTTGTGTGTGTCTAGAGGTAGATGTGTTGGTTTGTGTGTTTCTAGAGGTAGATGTGTTGGTTTGTGTGTTTCTAGAGGTAGATGTGTTGGTTTGTGTGTTTCTAGAGGTAGATGTGTTGGTTTGTGTGTGTCTAGAGGTAGATGTGTTGGTTTGTGTGTTTCTAGAGGTAGATGTGTTGGTTTGTGTGTGTCTAGAGGTAGATGTGTGATATTTGTTGGACATATAGTTGTGGTATGACATCTGCAGCTGTTTGTGAGTGAGTCATGTCATTGGCATGAGAGATACATGTGCGGATATTGATGGGCACTCGTAACAGTAGAGCACAGATGTCCCTGGCGTGAAGGGCAGCAGCATTGTTGCCAGGACAGCACCTGGGGGTTTAGAGAGCTGCTCCAGTCTCTCCCATAGCAGGCACTGTCCTTGTGTAAGCCATGCTGAGGGTTTACATATACTAGATTATGACAGTATGAGGTGGGGGTCACCAGGTTACTTCATTGCTGCATTTAACTGTCCAAACTAGAGCAGAATCAGGCACTTAGCGTTTCCAAGGTTTACATCACTGATTACAGCCGCAGAAGCTAAACCCCCTAGTAGTTGAAAAGTCCCATCTTGTACTGATAGTCTCATCTTCTACCAGCAATCTCATTATGTGCCCACACTCCCAACATAACAACAGTCTGAATGCCAGGGTCTAACTGGGACTATCTGAATGGGCTACTATCGATAAACTTTTGTAGCAATACTTCTCGTGTCCAACAGGGGATGATTTATTCTTCTCTTCTTCTCCAGTCAGCACCCTGGTCATCTTTCAGCATATGACTTGTTGATGGTTACTCTACACTACTTGACACATTACACCAGCTCGAACACGAGTAAACTCGAACAGCAGTTAACTCAGAGACTGTTATAAGTTTCCTACGTATAATTTTCTACACAAGCACATGTCACATGATTAAATATACTATCACTTATTCGACAGTCACATCACAGTACACTACATCATGATTTAAAAGCGTGGCTCAATGTAGAGCCATAACGCTGTATACTTTTCACCATGTCCACACAGGACGATGGATCAATGCCGACTAACTTGTCCCGAGCTCACTTCCTATCACCTGGGACGTGAGTTCCAACGTTTTCACGTTGTGTGGAAAGTCCCTGCTTTCCACGTTCTAGTGTTCACTTGCTGAACACAGCCATAACCTTTACTCTCTGACCTAGGCTATAGCTTAACCATGCCATGACGTTGTCAGGGTCATGGCACTGAACTTGTACCCACAGTCCCATCTGTGTACCCACAGTCCCATCTTGTACTGATAGTCTCATCTTCTACCAGCAATCTCATTATGTGCCCACACTCCCAACATAACAACAGTCCTCTCCCACAGCCTGAACTTGTACCCACAGTCCCATCTGTGTACCCACAGTCTCATCTTGTACTGACAGTCCCATCTTGTACTGACAATCTCATCTTCTACCAGCAATCTCATTATGTGCCCTCACTCCCAACATAACAACAGTCCTCTCCCACAGCCTGAACTTGTACCCACAGTCCTATCTGTGTACCCACAGTCCCATCTTGTACCCACAGTCCCATCTTGTACCCACAGTCTCATCTTGTGCTCACAGTCTCATGTTGTACCCATGCTATCACATAATAGCAGTATTGTAACTACAATCACATCTTCTCCATTTGTCCCATCTTATACTCTCAGAAACAGCTGCCAGTAAATACCAGCTGTTGTAGGATAATGTTGTAGTGTTGTGTTACTTCACATTTATTGTTGGTTGTACTCCCATAGTTGCTGGATATGTAAAATGTTGTAGTGATGTTCTTCTTCTTCTTCTTTCGTTCGCTTGAAATATGTCTATAACTGCAATGCTGTCTCTTGTATGAATTGAACTGTCTTTTTCAGTTCACACAGCGGTCCATAGAGTTTATCTTCCACTGTCGTCTCTCTAGGCCAGAAGGTTGTAGTGATGTGTCTCTTCACATTTATTGTTGGTTGTACTCCCATAGTTGCTGGATATGTAAAATGTTGTAGTGATGTGTCTCTTCACATTTATTGTTGGTTGTTCTCTTATAGTTGCTGGATCTGTAAAATGTTGTAGTGATGTTCTCTTCACATTTATTGTTGGTTGTACTCCCATAGTTGCTGGATATGTAAAATGTTGTAGTGATGTGTCTCTTCACATTTATTGTTGGTTGTTCTCTTATAGTTGCTGGATATGTAAAATGTTGTAATGATCTCATTCATTGTTGGTTGTTCTCTTGCAGTTGATGGATATGAAGGTGTTTGTGGATACAGATTCAGATGTGCGTCTGGCGCGGAGACTCAGGAGAGACATTGCAGAGAGGGGGAGAGAGCTGCAGGGAGTGCTCAAACAGTACATGAAGTTTGTGAAACCTTCGTTTGAGCATTACATCGAGCCGTCCATGCGGTGTGCCGACATTATTGTGCCCAGGGGAGGCGAGAACGACGTGGCCATCAACTTGATTGTGCTGCATGTTCACAACCAGCTTCAGGCTGTAAGTCCCAGCTGTAAACCTGCATTCTTGTATCTACTAGATAGAGCTAGTTCTTACATTCACACTGTAAACCTGTATCTAGTAGATAGAACTAGCTCTTACATTCACACTGTAAACCTGCATTCTTGTATCTACTAGATATCAGAGCTAGTGTTTACATTCACACTGTAAACCTGCATTCTTGTATCTACAGATAGAGCTAGTTCTTACATTCACACTGTAAACCTGTATCTACTAGATATCAGAGCTAGTTTTTACATTCACACTGTAAACCTGCATTCTTGTATCTACTAGATATCAGAGCTAGTTTTTACATTCACACTGTAAACCTGCATTCTTGTATCTACAGATAGAGCTAGTTCTTACATTCACACTGTAAACCTGTATCTACTAGATATCAGAGCTAGTTTTTACATTCACACTGTAAACCTGCATTCTTGTATCTACAGATAGAGCTAGTTCTTACATTCACACTGTAAACCTGCATTCTTGTATCTACTAGATATCTGAGCTAGTTTTTACATTCACACTGTAAATCTGTATCTACTAGATAGAGCTAGTTCTTACATTCACACTGTAAACCTGTATCTACAGATAGAGCTAGTTCTTACATTCACACTGTAAACCTGCATTCTTGTATCTACAGATAGAGCTAGTTCTTACATTCACACTGTAAACCTGCATTCTTGTATCTGCTAGATAGAGCTAGTTCTTACATTCACACTGTAAACCTGCATTCTTGTATCTACAGATAGAGCTAGTTCTTACATTCACACTGTAAACCTGCATTCTTGTATCTACAGATAGAGCTAGTTCTTACATTCACACTGTAAACCTGCATTCTTGTATCTACAGATAGAGCTAGTTCTTACATTCACACTGTAAACCTGTATTCTTGTATCTACTAGATATCAGAGCTAGTTCTTACATTCACACTGTAAACCTGCATTCTTGTATCTACAGATAGAGCTAGTTCTTACATTCACACTGTAAACCTACATTCATGTATCTACTAGGTGTCACTGCTATAGTATGTCCACATTTGTTTGCCTTCATTCACGATCAATTATTTTGAAAACTGTCTGTTGCATCGTTATGAAATTTTTCCAGCCGTCTTATATTTACCCCCACCCAAGGAATATGTCTTTGATAGGTCCAAAAACAACTTAAATCATTGAAAGCGGTGACATTCCTTTGATGTTTTGCTCAACAACTAGTGATTTCTCGCTAACAAAGTTATTTTTACGGTAATGTGAGACCTACCAATTCTGATGACACACAAAGGCGTATCCGGATTCGTTTGGGAGTGGGTGCAATGAAAGAACTAGCTTAAAATCGACAGGGTCGGCTGCATTGCACCAGGTTTTTATCCCATATGGCTCAGTTTCTTTCCGCAGCGCGGAAAGCGTCACACAAAGCTCTAACTCCGTAGCTCCAGCGACGACCCTCAGGAGTCTCAGAAAAATGCACTCGTGAAATCAAGGACGCGGCCCGGAATCGAACATACAACCTTTGGAGCCCGAGTCAGACGGCTTGACCACTTCACCACGGAGAATCCCGAGAGGGGTGCAATGTGTAATATTAGTAAAGACAGAGAATTTACAGAGGCACGGGGTAAATAATTTGTAAATTAACAGAAAAGTAGAAGGAATATATTTCTTACCTTATTTTTCATTTCCTTCTTGTTTCTTCAGCTGATGCTGATGCTGTAATGTTTAGGGCCTGCAATTCGTCTGAATAGTTGGAGCAAAATATCCCAGTAAGTGTGTACGTAGATTAAGGTCTGCGATCTGCTCAGACCTTAATCTGTGTCGGACGATTCCAGTAGGTTGATGATTGCTCTCGGTTGCATAAAATTCAATCCATCCTTTCTCCAATAGTCCTCTTCCTCTTTCAACATGTGGTCCTGACATTTTTTCCAGTAACATTTATCAATATTTAATAGCGCGGACAGACAGACAGAAAGGTAGGTAGAAAGGTAGGTGGGTGGATGGCTGGCTGGGTGGGTGAGTCGGTCGGTCGGTGGGTTGGCCAGCCAGCAGACAGATAGATAGATAGATAGATAGATAAATAGATAGATCCCCGCCAGGAGCCGAGCCAGCTAGTTTATTTATATAATCACGTTTCATGAAAGAACCCACAGTTTGATGACACCTCTGAACTACCCCATATAAATTCCCTCAGTCTGCCAAAAGCGAAAACCGCGCAGACAAATTTCAAAAACAGCGGGGGTGTGTCTTGTTAAAGCGGTAATACTCTTAAAATGATGGAATGAATGCGGGGGCAATAAAATATATACTGCATATAAATAAACATTGAAATCTGCTGTACAATCTCCAGAACAAAAATGTTTTTGTTGGTTGGACATAATTATAAGGTTATATGCTAAATCTCATCATTTTCCCTCAGTTGGTTACTGAGATATTGAATTTTATATTGAGGCAACAAAACAAAAAAAACACTATAGTGTCAGAGTCCATTAACATACGCTTCTTTTGGTTATTATTGCCTTCAAACAGTCTATAGATTGTAGGAATGGTCACAACAAAGAAAAGGCATCATTGCCTCAGTCCTCTTCTGCTTTTTCAATGGCACCTGTTTTGTGTCATGAAGAACTCATGTTTCATATAAGTTTGAGTTGTTGGCAAGTCACTGTACATTGCAAACATGACCAGAGACATGACAGTAAAACCCTCTGTGTGTGATGATGATGGTGTATGTGAACAGATGATGATGTGTTTTTGTTGGTTGTCCTCAGCGAGGCTTCAAACTACGTTCCAAACAAGCTCAGTCATCGCACAATGGGCAGCCCATGCCTGGGACGTTGCGTGTTGTGGATAAGACATCACAGGTGCAAGGCATACATTCCTTCATCAGGTATGTCTGTCAGGCTGGCTGGCACTCATTCTTCTTTGTCTTCAGGTTCTTCTCTTGTCCACGTGATTGTTATCTCCCTTGAACGTGGCAGCTGATGTTGGGGAGTGTAGCGGAGACATGGACGGACAAGTGGCATGTTTCTGTCAGCTCTGTGCTGTCATTGTCAGACATGGACCCAGCACTTGTGAGACTGTTGACAGCCTGTAGAATAGCTGTACATCTGAGAGGGCATTCATCTGTAGTTGTGGGAAATGTGAAGTGACATAGGGCATATCAAATGACCATTGAAATGTCATGGAGAATATGATTTGACATGGAATGCATGAAGTGACCTGGGAAATGTGAAATGACATGGCACATGTTATGGGAAGTGACTTGGGAAGAGATGAGACATGCAAAAAATGAAGTGATATAAAAAAGGACCATATGACTATTATGTGGAGATGTTGTATCAGTGTGACATGACTACAGTCAAGCTACAAGCTCCCCCTTTAGTTTGTGAAACACTCAGTATTTCACTTATACTGTGTCATAATGTGACGTGTGTGTGTTGTATCCTTGCGATATGGCTACAGTCAAGCTACAGGCTACCCCATTAGTTTGTGAAACGCTCTGTATTTCACTTATACTGTGTCATGATGTGACATTTGTGTGTTGTATCCGTGCGACATGACTACGGTCAAGCTACAGGCTACAACATTAGTTTGTGAAACGCTCTGTATTTCACTTATACTGTGTCATGATGAGCAGTGACTGGTCCCCTTCCTCAGTTTCTATCTTGTTCCACAGGTTTAGGTTGTCAACAGACTGGAACTCTGTGCCCAGAGGAAGGGAGTCTACCATTAGATAACCATGTTGTGTACTAGAATGACGGACCCGGCTGCAAATGTGCTGGCTATATGGTTCTAACCCCACATGTGTGTAGACTATCTGGCAGCAGGCGGATAGGTTGGTCAGTGTACTAGAGTGATGGTCCCTGCTACACATGTGTGTGGACTAGCTGGCAGCGGGTGGTCAGTGGTGTACTAGAGTGATGGTCCCTGCTACACATGTGTGTAGACTAGCTGGCAGCGGGCGGATAGGTTGGTCAGTGTACTAGAGTGATGGTCCCTGCTACACATGTGTGTGGACTAGCTGGCAGCGGGTGGTCAGTGGTGTACTAGAGTGATGGTCCCTGCTACACATGTGTGTGGACTAGCTGGCAGTGGGCGGATAGGTTGGTTAGTGTACTAGAGTGATGGTTCCTGCTACACATGTGTGTAGACTAGCTGGCAGCGGGCGGATAGGTTGGTTAGTGTACTAGAGTGATGGTCCCTGCTACACATGTGTGTGGACTAGCTGGCAGCGGGTGGTCAGTGGTGTACTAGAGTGATGGTCCCTTCTACACATGTGTGTGGACTAGCTGGCAGTGGGCGGATAGGTTGGTCAGTGTACTAGAGTGATGGTCCCTGCTACACATGTGTGTGGACTAGCTGGCAGTGGGCGGATAGGTTGGTTAGTGTACTAGAGTGATGGTCCCTGCTACACATGTGTGTAGACTAGCTGGCAGCGGGCGGATAGGTTGGTTAGTGTACTAGAGTGATGGTCCCTGCTACACATGTGTGTAGACTAGCTGGCAGCGGGTGGTCAGTGGTGTACTAGAGTGATGGTCCCTGCTACACATGTGTGTAGACTAGCTGGCAGCGGGTGGTCAGTGTACTAGAGTGATGGTCCCTGCTACACATGTGTGTAGACTAGCTGGCAGCGGGTGGTCAGTGTACTAGAGTGATGGACCCTGCTACACATGTGTGTAGACTAGCTGGCAGCGGGTGGATAGGTTGGTTAGTGTACTAGAGTGATGGACCCTGCTACACATGTGTGTAGACTAGCTGGCAGCGGGTGGATAGGTTGGTCAGTGTACTAGAGTGATGGTCCCTGCTACACATGTGTGTAGACTAGCTGGCAGCGGGCGGATAGGTTGGTTAGTGTACTAGAGTGATGGTCCCTGCTATACATGTGTGTGGACTAGCTGGCAGCGGGTGGATAGGTTGGTCAGTGTACTAGAGTGATGGTCCCTGCTACACATGTGTGTAGACTAGCTGGCAGCGGGTGGTCAGTGTACTAGAGTGATGGTCCCTGCTACACATGTGTGTGGACTAGCTGGCAGCGGGTGGTCAGTGGTGTACTAGAGTGATGGTCCCTGCTACACATGTGTGTGGACTAGCTGGCAGCGGGCGGATAGGTTGGTCAGTGTACTAGAGTGATGGTCCCTGCTACACATGTGTGTGGACTAGCTGGCAGTGGGCGGATAGGTTGGTTAGTGTACTAGAGTGATGGACCCTGCTACACATGTCTGTAGACTATCTGGCAGCGGGCGGATAGGTTGGTCAGTGTCAGGCCAGCCACCTTTACTTGCCTGCACAGATCTCTGACCTGGTGTGTCTAGCCTGGGTTGACCTAAGCGCTGAGGTCAGTGTGGACAATATTCTGGCCTGATGAATCTTCAAGCACGTGACCAACAGGTTCTAGCCTCTGTGTTAGAGCAGTTCTTTGACCTGGTTATACGTGGCCACATAGACTTGCTATTAAGTGACTGACAGATCTGCCATACAGACACTGGCTTCACGGTTGCTACATCTTTGTTTCAGAGACAAAGGCACATCCCGGGATGAGTTCATCTTCTACTCCAAGCGACTCATGCGGCTTCTGTTTGAGTTTGCTCTGTCCATGCTGCCCTTTAAGGTAATACTGCCATAGGAGATCAGTGACCGCACACATTCTCTTGTTGTTGTTGTTGTTTTGTTTTGTTGTTGTTGTTGTTGTTGTTGTTGTCTGGGTCACAGTATAAGACATACCAAGTGCAGTTTGTGTCACTGAATGTGATGGGCAGTTTTGTAGTGATTTCTGTTCTTTGTACGACGGCATGGTCATTTACAAACCTGATGGCATGTGTTTTCTTCTCATTGACTTAACCACCATGTAATGGTACTCAGATATGGTTTGGTAGCTATGAAAGAACAAACGAATGAACTTTATTTTCAGAGGGTCACAAATTGGACGCACAGGCCCGTCTTACATTCGGCCCTTCCAATCACTCATCTTTTGTACATCGCTAACTGTTTTGCATGTTACATTTACATAAGAATAAAACATTGTCAATTAAATGCTGTAAACATAAACAATGCATATTACCATGTTATGAGACAGGCAGACACATGTACACACACGTTTATAAACACATACATACAATCCTGCATACATACTTACATCATTTACATACATTCTTACATCATTTACACAAACTCTCAGAGTCTACATTCTTAACCCTTTACAGGGCTTACAAACGCTTGTCTGTTTTTTAGCCCTAAACGGGCAAGATTTTTTCAGGTTCGGTAAAATTTCCGGTTGCGTTAGTAAAAACATCACAAATAAGGTGTTAGTCAACCGATTTTAGTTAAATAAACAACACAATGAAGGGAAAAGCATGCAGAATATGTTACTCACGTGATTGTTGTCGATAATCCATATATGAACACAAATATTTACGAAATACAGCATATTGTTTGTGATTTTCAGTCATCTATACGGCAATTTACAAACACATTTGCAGAATCATAATCACTTTCTTTTAAAGTCCGACTCACGACTGCTAATGCAAAGTAATGCTTTTCATTGATATCTAGCTCCGATTAATAATCAACTTCGTGCCCTTTAATGTCACTTACATTGAACCTAGCGAAATCATGGCTATCACTTGAAGAATCGCCGAAATCCATTTTGAAAACCTAAGCGTAAAAACTCTGAAAACTATCCAAAAAAAAGTCCGTTCAAATTCATAGTAGGCGCTTGCAAATGGCGGCCACCTTGTCAAGCTATCGGCGAAAGCGAAAGTAGCCATCAGAAGTATCGGAAAGCCGAGAAATCGCGTTTTTACAATGCATAATAGTATCGGGCGCGTTCGGGCGATCTGCCCGTTTAAGGGATCGGATGGAAATGGATGTTCTACCCTGTAAAAGGTTAATACACACACATATACCAACTCTCAATCACAAACACTAAATCATTCACTCATTCACACACTCTCTCTCTCATGCCCATGTATATATATATATATATATATATATATATATATATATATATATATATATATATATATATACATTGTATAACGTCAAATATATTGATACAATTCAATATGATATTTCCAAACATTGATATATAGGATACTGGTTTGGTAGCCATGATAAACCATAGGATACTGGTTTGGTAGTCATGATAAACTGCATGATACTGGTTTGGTAGCCATGATAAACTGTATGATACTCGTTTTGGTAGCCATGATAAACTGTATGATACTGGTTTGGTAGCCATGATAAACTGTATGATACTGATTTGGTAGCCATGATAAACCATATGATACTGGTTTGGGAGGCATAATTTGGTATATTCAAGATATGATTTTGTAGCAACAAAATATCACATGCTGGTCAGAATTGATTGGATTACCATAATAAACCATATGGTGGTACATAGGATTGATTTGCTCACTGTAATAAACCATTTGACCCTAGTTAGAGATGATTGGGTAGTGTAACAGGATGGCTTCGGTTGTTGTAAATGAACACAAGCCCTGAGGTATCCCAGTCACTCACGTGTATACTAACCTCAGGGGTTGGACAGGTCGATACACTGATACTACTATTATTGACCCCCCTCTGCAAGGTGACAAGTGTCATGCGTCTACAAATCCCTCCCAGATCCTAAACCTCTACCATCTACCCTCTACTTTGGAACTTTAACTCTCAGGCCTCGTCCAAGTTCACATCTAAAAACCTTAGGAAAGACATGTCAACAATTCAACAATTTAATGTACACTATAGACACCGGTCTGAAAGGAACGTCCTGATAGGAAATGATCTATATACAATATAGAAAAAAGGTTAGAGACAGAGTCAGAGATGATTCCGGGGTCATCATGAGGTATAGCAGAAGATTTGCGGGTGTTTCTGTCAAGTCGGTCCAGAAGACTCACCCGGCCCCTTCCCAGCACTGCCGTCTGGAACACTTGTGGACTGTTCTGCCGCAAGCAACCGGTGATCGAACGATGGGATTTAGCCACCAGGACTCCGATGACTGGA
Source organism: Cepaea hortensis (assembly GCA_963921405.1). Lineage (NCBI taxonomy): Eukaryota > Metazoa > Mollusca > Gastropoda > Stylommatophora > Helicidae > Cepaea > Cepaea hortensis. Next base: position 4,897,203 of record OY992885.1, on the reverse strand, counting down.
CTAAGAACACACCACTACAACAGCGAGAAGTGTCAATACCTATTGTCTCTATGACTGCTCTGCTTACACAGTCTAGATGGGAGATCCTCGACCATGAGGTATTCCCTGATGCACCTGGACAATAGCTGAAAATAGAGTCTGGTCACACTCACTAATTATGGACAAGTGATGCTTCACCCCTGGTTGGGTGTTGTAGATTCTCCACCACATGACTAGAAGCGAGCCCTCGAGATAAACATAACACAGTCTCATAGGTGTCTCGTGTGGACTTCTACTCTCTCGTAGATGAATAAACTGCAGATATGGCTGGAACTCAAGATTGACTGGACTCCATCTGAGTCTGGTTCTAATAACGTGATGAGTGTCTACACGCTTTAATGAAACGTATCACTGTGAAATCATAAATCTTTCAAGTGGCATCTCGTAGAAGGATCAACACTGATGGTCAAGCTGACATGCTCCCAGAGCTATGACGTTTCCCCAGCCGGGGTTGTCCTCTGCATCGAGCAAATACACAACATCTGCCATTGGAAGTTATATACAACATAAGTTTATTGTAGCCTTCATTACCAAAACTTCTTGGAAGAATTCCTCTACCCTATAGGATCATGGTAGAAGTTGTATGCCACCTCGATTCAGTGTAGAATTTCTGATCCACACAGGCTGGGTCTCATATCATCACTGCAGACCTCATACAACAGGCACCACCTGAAAGGAAAGTAGGTGGTGAGCGCATTCGGTACCAACTCGGATCTACATGCTATCATCCACTTAAACATTTACCTTCAGGGTAACTAGTTAGGCTATGCCTAATTAGGGAATCATCCCTAGACCTAGTGGAAGCATGGTTAGACATCCAATGTCAGGTGGCACCAAGATCAGCCCGTCAGAAGGATTAGGTTCCGAAAAGTTCGAGACTGACGTTACTGTAGTCTCACACTCTTACCTTACTCTTGTCTTCAGTGGTTGCATAAATAACGGTACAGTTTCTATTTACATTAATAGAAAACTAAACCTCGGGAAGAGCTGGTCCCTAGACCACTCCCCTTCATAGGACATGGACGTTTTTTTCTCAAGTAATAATCAGCAAAGCAATTACTAAACAATAAACTTAATTACTGTAATAACAATCCATTTCGCCAGTGGGATGGCTTCCCACATAATAGCAAAACCCTTCTTAATCCACCTCTGTCCTGGAGGCGAGAAGTTCTGTGTCTAAACATGTTTAGCTCCCTACATGTTCAAAGAGTACTTTCCTGTTCTGGTCCCCCAAGCGGATTAGCCTTGGGTAGTGACCGAGAATCACAACTGGCCTGGTGTACCAGTTATATACATATTCTAATTGCCTTGCATCCCATATCCCACACATCTCCGAGTCTCATTCAACAGCCATACACCTTCTCTTCCATCAACCACACAAGCACTCTCGTACTCATGAGCATAAAGAGAAAGGCATAGGATAGTGTAGCGTAGACCCCCAACCGGTTTCCTAACAATCGCGACGATAGCGCACAGGTATCTCGCGTCGGACCGCATCGGATGTCGACAAGTCACTCAGTTATATAACGCACTACATTACACACAGTACAATATATATATATCATCAAACCACAATGTCACTACTTACAGCATCAAGACACTTCCTAGGAATGACACCATCACTATTTATCAATCACAAAGTAGCTGCATCAAATGCTAGCGTCTAGAACTACATGCTCTATTTGATCGACGAATCACACTTGCTCTTGCCAGGGCACTGTCTGAATTCCTCCTACAGCAACCTAACCACAGAATTACTAAGCACAGCAACAGTAAATACTGAACTAATTTAGCTTGGGTTCAACAGGTAATACTACCATATAGCAATAACTCTTTCACCACAATTGTAACTTAACTAATAAATACAAGATCTCACAACTTGCACTATAATTAGTAGCTACAATGGAATTGCCATACTAATAGACTTCCAAGTTATCAAATGTGTACACTGTCTGTTACAATTCGCAAACAGGAAATGCAAAATGTAAACACCAGAACATTACAGCTTCGCGAATGTCAGTTATCGATCGCCAAACTCGTTACGTATTCGCATAACTAATGAGATGCCTTATGATTGCGCTGTTACGCTGTATTACACAATGTAATGATGTAAATAGGTATTACCTGAACCATGACTAGACCCCAAGTCAGCCTTGATTACTGTCAGTGGCTCCCAAGCCACATGATGGACAATAGTGGCCAAATTCTAGAGCTATGCTCTGGTCAAGAACTCGAGTCGAAGTGATCACAAGATGGCTTGTTCCGGCTGCGAAGTAAGCCTTCCAAGCCCGGAAAAGTCATGTTGCATGTCTTACTCACTCTAAGTGAGAATCACGTTTCTCTCCTGACTAGTGACCATGTCTAGTTTACTCACGAGATAAAACTAGTGTCCATTTTGACCTTTCTATCAAGAACCTTCCAGTTCTCGAACCGTCTAAGTTATGCAAATCAACCGGCTTCTCCCGAGTTATTAATAACAGGGGAACTCCCTAATGACGTACTCCCGTACTATGAAAATTCCTCACACGAAGACAGCTGATTTGACCTAATTTTGTGACAGGTAGCCACAATAAACTATATGACACTAGTTACAGATGATTGGGTAGCCACAGTGAACCATATGACTCTAATTAGAGATGATTGGATAGCCACAATAAACCATATGACTTGTTAGAGATGATTGGGTAGCCACAATAAACCATATGACCCTAGTTAGAGATGATTGGGTAGCCACAATAAACAATGTGACACTAGTTAGTTAGAGATGATTGGGTAGCCACAGTAAACCATATGACCCTAGTTAGAGATGATTGGGTAGCCACAATGAACACTAGTTAGAGATGATTGGGTAGCCACAATGAACCATATGACACTAGTTAGAGGTGATTGGGTAGCCACAGTAAACCATATGACCCTAGTTAGAGATGATTGGATAGCCACAATAAACCATATGACTTGTTAGAGATGATTGGGTAGCCACAATAAACCATATGACCTTAGTTAGAGATGATTGGATAGCCACAATAAACCATCTGACACTAGTTAGAGATGATTGGATAGCCACAATAAACCATATGACTTGTTAGAGATGATTGGGTAGCCACAATAAATCATATGACCCTAGTTAGAGATGATTGGGTAGCCACAATAAACAATGTGACCCTAGTTAGTTAGAGATGATTGGGTAGCCACAGTAAACCATATGACCCTAGTTAGAGATGATTGGGTAGCCACAATGAACCATATGACACTAGTTAGAGATGATTGGGTAGCCACAATGAACCATATGACACTAGTTAGAGATGATTGGGTAGCCACAATGAACCATATGACACTAGTTAGAGATGATTGGGTAGCCACAGTAAACCATATGACCCTAGTTAGAGATGATTGGGTAGCCACAATAAACCATATGACACTAGTTTTTTATAGATGATTGGGTAGCCACAATAAACCATATGACACTAGTTAGTTAGAGATGATTGGGTAGCCACAATAAACCATATGACACTAGTTAGAGATGATTGGGTAGCCACAATAACCATATGACACTAGTTAGAGATGATAGGGTAGCCACAATAAACCATGTGACACTAGTTAGAGATGATTGGGTAGCCACAATAAACCACATAACATTTGTCAGAGATGATTGGGTGGCCACAATAAATCAGATGTTTCTACTAAAGATATGATTTGTAGTCATAATAATGCAAATAATATAAGTGATTGCATAACCACAGTAAAACATACGATACTACTCAGAAATTATTTGGGGCCATGTAATTGAGATTTTCTTGTATTCTCTTGCCCACAGAATGTGACGGTGGAGACACCACAAGGCATCCAGTATATAGGCAAGCGTCTGGCAGTTGACAAGGTGCTAGTGATCTCTATGTGTGTGTGCATTTGTCAGGGATGTCTTGTCTGTTCAAAGTAATGTTAAAATGTCAGCCAATGTGACAGGACTGTTTGGATCATGGTAAAGGAAGACACTGATGATCTTATCCAGGTTTTCTGCATAAAGTAATCATCTTAAACACCCACACCCCCATGTGACATCAAGGTGTCAAACAGCCACACCCCCATGTGACATCAAGGTGTCAAACGGCCACATCCCCCATGTGACATCAAGGTATCAAACAGCCACACCTGCATGTGACATCAAGGTGTCAAACAGCCACACCCCCATATGACATCAAGGTGTCAAACGGCCACATCCCCCATGTGACATCAAGGTATCAAACAGCCACACCTGCATGTGACATCAAGGTGTCAAACAGCCACACCCCAATGTGACATCAAGGTGTCAAACAGCCACACCCCCATGTGGCATCAAGGTGTCAAAAAGCCACACCCCCATGTGACATCAAGGTGTCAAACAGCCACACCCCCATGTGACATCAAGGTGTCAAACAGCCACACCCCCATGTGACATCAAGGTGTCAAACAGCCACACCCCCATGTGACATCAAGGTGTCAAACAGCCACACACCCATGTGACATCAAGTTATCAAACAGCCACACTCCCATGTGACATCAAGGTGTCAAACAGCCATACCCCCATGTGACATCAAGGTGTTAAACAGCCACACCCCCATGTGACATCAAGGTGTTAAACAGCCACACCCCCATGTGACATCAAGATGTCAAACAATCACACTCCCATGTGACATCAAGGTGTTAAACAGCCACACCCCCGTGTGACATCAAGGTGTTAAACAGCCACACCCCCATGTGACATCAAGATGTCAAACAATCACACTCCCATGTCACATCAAGGTGTCAAACAGCCACACTCCCATGTGACATCAAGGTGTCAAACAACAACATTCCAACGTGACATCAAGGTGTCAAACAGCCACACCCCCATGTGACATCAAGGTGTCAAACAGCCACACTCCCATGTGACATCAAGGTGTCAAACAGCCACACCCCCATGTGACATCAAGGTGTCAAACAGCCATACCCCCATGTGACATCAAGGTGTCAAACAGCCACACTCCCATGTGACATCAAGGTGTCAAACAGCCACACTCCCATGTGACATCAAGGTGTCAAACAGCCACACCCCCATGTGACATCAAGGTGTCAAACAGCCACACTCCCATGTGATATCAAGGTGTCAAACAGCCACACTCCCATGTGACATCAAGGTGTCAAACAGCCACACCCCCATGTGACATCAAGGTGTCAAACAGCCACACACCCATGTGACATCAAGGTGTCAAACAGCCATACTCCCATGTGATGTCAAGTTGTCAAACAGCCACACCCACATGTGTCACATTTTGATATAACATCCACAAAGTGTTGATAGAACATGTAAATAAAAGTTAAGAAATTATCTGATAACGAGGGAGGATCATTATAACATCATAGATCAGTGACCCACTTAGCTTGTGTTTCGTAGAGTGTAATTCATGCGCAACCCCAGAGTTCAGCAGTCCCAGGGAATACTTTCACAGAAAATATCAGAACTAAGATTGGCAGAGAACATAGAATTGAACAATAGCAAAACTAAGGTTGGCAGAGAACATGGAATTGAACTGTAGTAAAGATTGGCAGAGAACATAGATATGAACAGTTTGAGAATATAATGTTGAATGTATCTTCCAGGGAAATGTGCAGAAAGAAGACATGTGTTAATGACATTAACCCTTTACCGGGCAGACGTTTGTCTGTTTTGTAGCCCTGAACAGGCAAGAAGAATTTTGAGGTTCTGTAAAATTTTGGGATACGTTAGTAAAAATATCACATATAAGTTGTTAGTCAACAGATTTTAGTCAAATAAACAGTAAAATGAAGGGGAAAGCGTGCAGAATATTTTACTCATGTGAATAATGCCGCTAATCCACACATGAACACAAATATTTACAAAATACAATTTTATTGTTTGTGTTTGTCGGTCATCTATACGGAAATTTACAAACACAGTTTCCGAATCATAATCACTTTCTTTAAAGTCCGACTCACGACTGCTAACGCAAAGTAACGCTGATCACTGATATCTAGCTCCGATTAATAGTCAACTTTGTGCCTTTCAATGTCACTTAAATTGAACCCAGCGAAATCTCTGCTATCACTTGAAGAATCGTCAAAATCCATTTTGAAATACAATGTGTAAAACCCACAAAAACTATTTTTAAAATCCGTTCAAATTCAAAGTACACGCTTGCGAATGGCGGCCATGTTGTCAAGCTATCGGCAAAACCGAAAGTAGACAATCAGAAGTCTCGGAAAGCCGAGAGATTCCGTTTTTATAATGCATAATAGTCATGGGCGCTTTCGGACGGTTTGCACGTTCCGGGGTAGAAACGTTCCTGGACGCTTTGCCCTTGTAAAAGGTTAAATGCTCGTGGTCACCAGGTATATAGTTATTGGAAATCATGATGCACACATGTACTAAGTTTCTCCATTCCCCTCAGATTGCTGGTGTGTCAATTCTGAGAGCAGGGGAGACCATGGAGCAGGCCCTGTGTGAAGTGTGTAAAGACGTCAGTGTCGGCAAGATTCTCATTCAAACAAATTTACAAACTGGCGAACCTGAGGTGAGTTGATTGTGTCAATAAATCAGCAAGACAGGCAGGTTGTATGAATCCACTTACCCAAACACACGGGTAAGGATATCCAACACTTCACGTTGTGACACATTAGTTTTCCACGTAATCTCCAACACATTACTTTTCTACATCCTCTCCAACACATTACTTTTCCACAACTTCTCCAACGTTATTTTTCCACATAATCTCCATACAGGGCAAGGCATTTGCTCCATTGATACACCAAGACATTTGCTCCATTGATACACCAAGACATTTGCTCCATTGATACACCAAGGCATTTCTCCCAGCCAGTGAGGTATCAGTGTCAGGGCCTTATGCAAGTGACATTGTAAATGTTAGTCGACATATTTGGACGTCTGTTGTCTCTGTCCAACCAGAGTAACTAACCATGATTGCCTAGAGGAGGCTCATAAAACTAGAATAATATTTACAACAATAAGAAAGAGACAAACAGCTTTCTTTGGTCATGTAATGAGGAGAGTGGTGGAGAATATGACAACTGGAGAGATCACACAACCACCTCATGGAAGGGAGCACAGAAATGAACAGCAGGAGAGTTGAGTGTGGCGTGGTGTGTTAGATGGAAGGGTCATTCATTCAGTGAGTTGTTGATGATGTTCATTGTTTGACTGTCACAGACTTGCTGTTTAACTTGTGGTTCTCTCCATGTATGTGTTCAATGTTTATCGTGAAACTTTACCAACTGACATACTCCTGTAGTTGCTCCAGATATGTCTGTGAATCCATCGTTATTATCACTACATTCTGACACTTGCAATATATAGCACTTACATTGTCCAATAGATCCATGCACTTTGTACATTTCTCATGCCTCCCACAGTTTGTTTCTATGCACCTTACGGCATGCCATTTCTTGGTCAACAAATACTTTCTGTAATTGTTTGTTAATTCAGCTGTCCTTTCACTTCATTGTCTGCAAGTAAATGAGGCATCTGTACACTCCATTCCTCTCCTGAATTCAAACTGACACTTATTAAGTTGTGTTTTAGTTGTTGTTGTTGTTACAGTGCTGATGCATATATACAAGGGTGAGTCAATAAGTAAGTCACATAGTTCTGAGGGATGGCGGGTAAATGTAGTTTGTGTTTTCTACAGGTGTCATTAGATGACAGCAACATCGAACTTTATATTCCCGTTCATCAGGTGGCGCTAGGTGTCTCATGCACATGCGCAGCACATAAACAAAATGGGGACTGTACTTACGGAGTGTACAACCAAAGAGCAACGTGCTGTTGTGTGTTTTTTGTGGGCAAAAGGACTGCCTGCAAAGGACATTCATAAGGAAATGCTTCCTGTTTATGCTGACCAATGTTTGTCCCGTAAAGCGGTGCATAGCTGGGTAGAAAATTTTTCTCAAGAATGCCCTAAAATTGTTGAAGAAATCTGGATCTGGTTGTCCTGTTGAGATTGCAACAGAAGCATCCATGCAGCGGGTGGAGGAGATGATTAGAGGTGACAGGCGAGTAACGATAGACTCTGTAGCATCTGCAATAGGGTGCTCACATGGTTCAGCATACAGCATAATGCATGATCAAATGAAATTTAAGAAAGTGTGCTCAATGTAGTACCCAGACAATTGAAGGAGGAACACAAAATGAACCAATTTGGCCTGTCCTTGCATCATCTCTGTCTATACAAAGATGAAAGAGAAGACATGCTGAACAGGATTGTTACTGGGAACGAATCATGGGTGCATCACTACCAGCCCGAATCAAAGCATGCTTCAGTGCAATGGAAATATCTTTCTTCGCCTTGTGTCCACGATTGCAAGGTTACCCCGTCAGCATGGAAGGTTATTGTCAACAACTTAACTTTGACAGGCATACAAGGATTCCTCTTTTGTACCACACGAAATGAGAACGTACAAAAGAATATAAATATAATACAATTTTATTTGCTAGTTGTACAGTAGCTCTGCGAGCGGATAACCACAGAGGTAATACACATCATGGTATATCGTGATGATGTTATATGAAAGGTGATATCGATGGTAATATCTATCGAAGCTAAGTCTAAGTCACAACTATTGCTATTGGCCTTTGTAAGCAACAAAGTATTCACAGCGACCACTTCGGTCTGTCCTCTACGCTGTCGAGTCGCGGTCTGACGATCTTCGTGGTGTGTCCAGCCACGAGCAGTTGACTCTTCGTGCATCAGCTAGTTTGCGTGCTCGGAGTTCCAGCACGCAGTTAGTAACTGGTCAACTGTTTAAAGTTACTGGTGTTTCCTTGACACTTCTCGTGATGCGGGTTTCCCCACTCTATTGTGGGCAACTCCAGCTCACGTCTTACAGTGTCCCCTTTTTGGACACGAGTGTGTCCAGTCGGAGAACTATTTATAGTTCTCACTCGTGCTTCTGTCCCTTCTGTCCCTATTTCCTAGATAGCTATGTTCTCCTGATCCTGTTTAGGTCTATTTCCATAGTTCTACTTCTATCTTCTCTATTAGGTTCCTTGCAGCCCTTTGACAGGCTCTCCCTCCCTCTGTGTTGTGTTACAAACTTTTAAGTTGTGAGTGTAACACAAGTAGTAATCTCAACAAAAATTAGGGCTGTCTAATTTTGTCAAAGACTGCATGAGTTTTCTACCTCTATTCTAGGCATAGGACAAGATCTCTCCTTTCCCTCGTCACACTGTTGTACTACTTCACTTGGCTAATTGATTAGCACATCACACTAGTACAGTTGGCTAGATACTGTGCTCATACTGACATTATACTTCTTGGGAGTTTGTGTGATCCGGAACCAATGTCTTTTGACCTGTCCTCAAATTGTCAATATACTGACAACCCATACAAAATTGCCCCTGTTACGAGTACAATGCATGAATAATATTCATGCTCCCATATAATATTTACTCCAACTAGTATACATGCTTTATGTGCTCACGTTCACCTTTTTAGCTTCCGCTTGTGAAGAAATATTTCAGTGTTAAACTAAGGTTTTCAAGATTTTGTTGTGTCCCCTGTTTAGAGTAGTTATTCCTCTTTGCAATTACTGGTGTATGCATCTTTATGTGTTAGTTTTCCTGGTTGGTTGCGTGTTTTTATTAAACTAATATGTATTTAACTTACCAATATGTGCATGTGTCTATAATCTACGTGTATGTACTCTTTCGAGCGCCGTAAAGCAGTTTAATGTAGTCACAAACGAGTGTGTAAGTCTGATTTATGACTACCCTTCCGGTTTATGATGCTCAAAATATGTTTCCTATCTCTATCATCTAAGTATGGCAACTACACAGATAAAAATAGAACAACACATCGTTTGAAACACATTGACACAGACGAATTACAACAACTCGCATTGTGCGGCGAAAAAAATTTCCCGCAACATGTCTCACTCCTCTGTATTTGATTCATTCTCTCCTCTCATTCATACATCTTTCATTCCTCTTTCATTCCAGACGGGTTTTAAAATACATGTTTCGTCATTAAAATATGGTTGTAGAAAAAAGAATGGATGAACAAAATATATGTACAATAAATAGTTGGCTGAATTTAAACAGGTTTTCAAGCCAAATGACTGTGCTCTAGTTTTACACTCGTCATTTCTGTACAAAAATATACATATTTAAGAGGATTGTTCACTACCAATCCTGTGGGTACTGATTAATCTAGCTAGTATATTCTAAGTTGGTGTACTGAGCTACGTTAACTAAGGGAGCTAATCTAACTAAATGATGAAAATGGGGGAAAGTGTGTTAGTTACCTTATTGTGTGTTAATACATAGAATGGTATAAATTTCTAAATGATGGGATTAATTTCTAAGTAATGTTTTAATTAACTGTCTAAATAAAAATGTGTTTACATGATGATAAACTAAAGTAATGTTTCCTAAGTTGAAAAGTATGATGTAAAGGTTAAACTAAATAAGTATCTACTAAATGTAAATGACTTTTGGTAATCGGATCCTACCGATTTTGCCATTTGTGTAGGTGACTTTTAACTATTAAATGTTACAAATAAGGTTATATGGGTAGTTCTACACTCTATTATAACTACGAAAATATGAGGTTACATGCAACTGTTATAAAAACATAATATTATACATATCACATACAATTTATCTATATATAAATTACCTAATTACATCCAGGTGTGTTGACGGAGTAGCGTTCTCTGTTGAATCTCGATGAAAAATAGAGTTCATTTAGACAAAGTCTGAAATATGCGCTCTCATCCTGGGTAACGTTGAAATATCGTTCTACTCATGGGTTGCATATATGGTGGTGGCGTCGACAACTCATAATGTGTCTGTTCACTTTCACTCGTATTGACACAGTTAATAGTAAGCAAGTTCAGGCGATTCACGATGGTAAGCGCACTACAGTGTGTGTATTCACCACATAAGGCACTAGTTAATTACAGTGTCACTGATTTTGGTGGTGTCGGATCGCTCTCTTCTCGTACCTCTGGTATATCGATCTGAGAAGGTCGGCTAAGTGTGTCTGCCAGAAAGTTCATGTTCCCCTTGATATGTTTTATCGTGAACGAATAATTTTGCAGGATCAAAGACCATCTGTAGATCCTGTTATTATGGTGGACTCCCGACTGCATCACTGTCAGCGGTGAATTGTCAGTTTCAATGACAAACTGGGTACCCGCTAAGAATCTATGAAGCTTCCGGACACAATAGATGACGCTTAAAGCCTCTAACTCAGAGACTGAGTACCTCGATTCAGCAGGGGTAATCTTGCGGCTTACATATATGATGGGGTGAAAGATTCCCTCATAGAATTGTCCTAAAACGCCAGCGATGGATATAGCACTTGCGTCTGTACGAAGAAAATACGTAAGATTGGGGTTAGGCAAGCGCAAAATAGGTACAACGCTGAACATATGTTTTAATTTTGATAATGCATCAATTAACTCTGCATCTTGTACATTTAATTTCACAGATGCTTTCAAAACAGAAAAAACGCTGGTGATTTCAGCTAAATTAGGTATGAACTTATTGTAGTAATTCACTAGACCAAGCAAGCTTCTGACCTGCTTCTTGGTCGTTGGCATGGTTAAGTTCAAAATTTTGGTGACAATTTTCTCATCTGTCTTAAGTTGGCCTCTGGGGATCGTATGGCCTAGGAAATCAATTTCTTCCATCCCCAACTCAACTTTGGTTGGCTTTACAGTAAGGCCGAATAATCTCAATCTATCGAAGACATGTCGCAGTTTCTGTAAGTGTGATGTCCAGTCTGCATTATGGACACAAATGTCATCAATGCACGTCTCCGTATTCGTAACTCCATGAAGAAGGTCTCTGGTGAGTCGGACAAAAGTGGCCAAAAGGAAGGAATCGCCACTCATACAGACCTAGAGGTGTTGAGAATGCTGTCAGATGGATAGAAAGTGGATGCATCGGGACTTGCCAGTATCCCTTCGTTAGGTCAAGTTTAGAAAAAATTCGAGAGGTGGACATATCAAGAATCAGATCCTCACATGATGGGATTGGCTCTGCATCGACCTTGGTGACATTATTTAACCTGCGAAAATCGACACAGAGGCGGATCGTTAAGTCCTTTTTCTTCACAAGGACGATAGGAAAAGAGTATTCTGACTGCGACTTTTGGATTATTCCACTCGACTCAAGATTTAGAAGTTCCTTGTCGAGGTTTTCCCTATAACTTAATGGGATGGAATAAGGTCGGCATTTGATAGGGGTGTTATCAGTCAGAATAATGGAGTGTTGAATTCTGTCAGTCCTACCTGGAATGTCGGAAAAAATTTCTCTGTATTCTGTCACTTGCTCTATTGTCTGTCGTCTTTGCTCGTCTGTGAGTCTCGGTTCTATCCGTATACTATCAATTGTCCCAGTCATGTCTACTGTCGGGACTGGTAGTTCTATGTCATCGTCGTCTATCTGATTGAGTACTGTTGTACTACCTGTGTGTTCTGTTTCCTGACTAGGTGTATATGCGCTGTCGTCGTCTTCTGTCTTTCTAACTAGTGTAGTTGCTCTATGTACGTCTGTCGTCGGGTTGCTTGGTGTGGGTGCATTCTGTTCGTCTGTCGTCGGTTCTTGTCGTGAGAAGTAAGGCTTCAGCATGTTGATATGAAATATCTTTAATTTTTGGTTTATCGATATTTCATAATCAACCTCTGATATCTTTCGTACCACTTTGAATGGCCCTTGCCATGAAGTTAATAATAGATTACGTTTATCTGGTAGTAAAAGTAGCACCTCTTGATTGGGTTCAAGGTGTAGGATTTTGGCACCCTTATTGGCATAATGGCGGTAAATCTGGCCTTTTCTCTCCAAAGATGATTTGGCTATTACACACGCCTTCATAATTTTATCGCGTGTCTCTGTTACCATCTTGTACGGGGTGTTACTGGGGTTGGACTATCTAGTGTACTCGTGATTAACTGATGGTAAATCGTTAGGGGTCCACGAGGGTTCGCCCATACACTAACTCAAATGGCGAGAAACCCGTACTTGAGTGCGGAATTTCTTGATAGGCAAACAGCACCGTTGGTAATAGAGTGTCCCAATCAGCTGGGTTCTCTGCTGTTACCTTTGCCAGCATGTGTTTTAGGTCCCCGTTAATATTTTCTATGATTCCATTGCTGGCAGGGTGGTAGGCAGTAGTGAAATGTTGTTTGATTCCTAGTAATTTTGTAAGGGCTTGCGTAGCAGCCGATATAAACTGGGTTCCCCGATCTGATAAAATGGTTCGAGGGAATCCGAATCGAGAAAATAGATGTAAAAATACATTAGCTACATCTTTGGAGGTAATATATTTTAGGGCCACCGCCTCGACCTACCTCGTACAGAGATCCACAAGGGTTAGTATGAATCGGTTTCCTTTGTTCGACACCTGATTCAGGTGTCCAACAATATCCACCGCTACACTTTCAAACGGTCTAGAGGCCAATGTTGAAGGTTGGACCTCAGCTGTTACATGCTTTCCCTTTCTCACTAAATGTTGGCAAATGGTACATGACCGACAAAATGATTTTATATCGTTACAAAACTTAGGTCAGTAGAAATGTGCTAAAATTCTGGCTCTAGTTTTGTCATAAGCCAAATGTCCAGCAAACGGTGAATCGTGTGCAATGTTTAACACGTTTTGTCGATGTTTCAAAGGTAGCACCGTCTGCTGAATTTCATGGTTATTGGTGGTGTAATATCGCCTGAGAATTCCATTGTGGAGTTTAAAATACCAGGAGGCATTTTTGGTTAATTTGGCCTTTTCACCTAATAATTTAAAATAAGGTGCAATGGTTGGATCGGCGCATTGTGCCTCGATAAACTCTTGTCGAGTGGTATTGTCAATAGTACCGCTAGGTGTTAATAATTGTAACATTTCATCTTGTAGGTCAGTTTGATGTGTTTGGGTCTCTGACCTAGTTACAGCATTAGCCGTGTTGGTGTGTTTCCAGGCTAATATTTCGTCCTCAGTGCAGTGTCTTAACCCTGGTAGGCACCCTAAAATGAGGTCAGTACAGGGGTTCTGTAAAATAGCACACGTAAATGTTCCGGAAAGGAACGGGGTGTTTATACGGACTTTTGCCAGCGGGTATTTCTCAATATTGCCAGAAAAAGTGCGGCATTTAACAAAATCGCCCGTATAATCCTCTGGGTTAATTAGTTCTTTCCTTACCCTGATTAAAGTACTTCCACTATCAAGTAAACATTGGCATGGATATTCATTGACCAGTGCATCGTGGAACTTTAAATTGCCTCTGGAGGCTAAAGCTGAATTTGTATCTTCATTAGAAAATGGTACAATGTGACCACATTTGAGTTTACTGTCCGTGTCGAGTTTACTGTCCGTGGAACTGGTGACAAGTACCACATTTATCGAAGTCTAAAATATCAGTAACAACAGCTACCCTTTCACACTCATTGAATGGTAATACATTTTCGTTCTCGCACTCAACTTCACTGTCATCATCAGAGGATGTATCAATCAGCACAGCGTTGCTGGCCTTCATTCTCTGCCTGCCGAAACATTTAGAAGAATAATGTCCATAAGACGGGGGGGGGGGGAGGGGGGGGGGGACATTTAACTGCACGTTTATACAAATTCCTTTTGCTTTCCTGCTTTTTGATCATTTCAAGATGTGCAGGGTATGAGGGTTTTTTATCACACATCGAGAATTGTTGGTGATATAACTTGCAGTATCCACACTGGGGTGGCTTTTGGTATGGTCTATCTTTCTTCTGATATGATTTCTGGTTGAAAGATCTGTTTGGTTGGTTCTTTGCAAACGCTGTAATTTCAGAATCACGTATAGATGACTTAAATACATCACGGTTGGAAGAGAAATATGCCGACCCACGTTTCTCCAACTGTTCTAGAGATTCAATGTCTGCTTGTTGAAGGAACTTAGCAAAAGGAGTTGGCACTGTGGATATCACTTTATCCATAACCATTAAGTCTTGTAACTTGTCAAAACTCTTTCCTACTTTCGCTGCCTTAAGCCATTTACTGAATACACTTTGAACATTAGATACATAATCTAGGAACGTTTTGTTCGGTTTAGGTCTAATTTGTGAGTACTGGATCTGATATCCAGGAGCATCGAGTAGAAAATGCTGCATGATTCTGTCATGAATATACTGGTAGTTGTTTCTTAATTCTGTTGGTATAGACTCAATAACTCTCATATAAATCATGGCCCAATCTTCTAACGGTATTTTCTGAAATCTGAGCTGAAACTCGATATTCTCGGTCCAGGCTGAAATTTAATCTCCTTGACTATAGGGCTTGATAATCCCTTTATATTTAGAAAATTTGTTTTGCTCTTCCTGACTCTTCTGTTTAGTGGTAGCTATTTGAATGTTTGAGTCAATTTTCATTTCTTTCATCTTTAACTTTGTTTGTGAGTCTACCTCTATTTGCTTTTGCTTTATCTCTAATTCTTTTTGCTTAGCGGCATCATCCATTTCTATTTGTTTCTGTTTTATTTCTAGTTCTTTCTGCTTAGTTGTTGCTTCTAATTCTAATTGTTTTTGTTTGGTGGCGTCATCTAATTCTATTTGTTTTTGTTTAGTTGATTCCTCTAACTCTCTCATCTCTTTCTGATGCTGTCTTTCAAGTGCTCGTTCATCTCTCTCTATTGCAGCTTTTCTTTCTGTTTCCTCTTTGTATTTCTGTTCTGCCCATTTTTCTAATTTCTCCCCGCTATGGCCTAGGTCTTTGCCAGCTTGGATGCATTCACCTAATGTTGACATTGTATGGCTTTCTGTTCTTACACAACTGGTCTATAAATAATTTCACAATCAATACGTTTCACACGTTCACAATCAATAACTGAAAAGTAAGATGCGTTGTTAATCGTGATTATCAAAATAGTGAAAAAATACTCATCTAATCAGATGAAAGTACGGGCCCTCTGGATGTTACACCGCTGTCTTGCACACACAGAATCGATAGGCTTGCTCGTACGCGTGATGTCTCTGTTTTGTAGAGCATCAACAATTAGCACATAATATATGTTACAAAATACATGGTGGTAATCAATTTAAATGTTACAGTTCTTAAGATCGGCAAATTACAAATGTGATGTGAATAATATGGATGATATAATGATATGAATGGTATGATCGTATTAATGAATCGTCAAATGAATGGTGAGATGAATCGTCGAATGAATAGTAAATTGTCGTCTTGTCTTCACTTTCTACTGTCTCTGACTGAGCTATGCTGTATGATCTTAGTTTGACTTCTAAATTACTTCCCTTGTACAAAATATGTTTGATTTTGCACAAGTTCGTGGGTAAATTCAATGAACGTTGACATAATGAATGAAATATCACCAATATTCAAAAATACTCGTTAAACTTGTGATTTAGATACATATTTAACGTTTACAGAAAATCACAGTTTAAGTTTCCGAATTTACATCGATGGAATAACACATCGTATTTTGGTCGAAATTTTTACACTTTATGTGGGAAAATGTGTCATAGTGTGGTCAAGACAGGTTAAGCACGTGATCGTATAGGACCCAAGTCTCCGCGTTGTTATAAACATACTTTATTGGCCGAATCGTTATACTACAGCACACATGATGGTAGACTCCCTGCCCGGTGTTGACATGTCTTCTCGCTGGCCCCAAGTGACGTGTGTGTTTTCCTAGATACCCTTCTTCATTCGTGCACACACGTTCACTATGGTTTTCCCCCTAGTCAAGGAATGCGCAGCATTCCTTAACTCTTTACTCCTAACCTAATTCCCTCACTGTTACAATGCCTCCCCTTCTTCAAAGAGAATTTTTCCTTGAAAAAATCTCAACCCCAACTTTTAATTAGTTAACTTTACATCTCTATTCTACAATAACTACAATTCCATATATTTCCTAACTCAATTCTCCTATCTCCTCATAGCCAATTGCTAACTAGAGACCATAATATCGAAACTCTCTACAAAACTCGTTATAAAGTTCTCTAGAAAACTTTCTACAAAACTCTCCATAAAATTCCCCACAATACAAAAGTCTCCATAAGCGAACCGCTTTTACTTTAAAATGTCCATCCAAATTATGATTGACAAAACTGAAGATATTCCCTTATCCTTTATTTCCCCCTTATTCACATTCTCACACTCTCAGTATTCTAGGATAGACAGAAAAAACATAGTTAGATTAGATTTGGGTTGGTGCGCACCAAAAAAAATAAGAAAGAAAAAGTAAGGAAAAAGTAAGAAGTAATCACCTTTCTCTTCCCATACATTCTCAAAACTTTATCAAAAAATAAAGTTTCCAAATTTATCTTCAGTTTCCGTCAATAATAATTGTTATTATCAAAAAAAATATGTTAATCCAAAACTGCCAGCCTTTGTATTATTCAGGTCATCAATTTCCCGTTTACCATTCCTTCAACAAAAAAAAACCTCCTAACTATTATTATACTGTTAAGTACAGTCTTCTTCTTCCAATATCCAGTTATTTAAATGCCAAAACTCAACCTGGCATTCCCCCCATATTCTCCCATTAAACGCTGTTCAACCCAGCTCCTATTATAAACCTTGTATATACATTGCATACCCCACATGTAATAACAACATACCCCTCCATTACTACATATTGAGTCACTTCACTAACCACCACTTTAATTCATCTTCTAACTGAACTTCAAAGTAATAATCATTTTAAACACACTCAATAAAACCAAAACATTGTAAAAATAACCATCTAAGTTAACTTATTTTTCACATTTCATAAAACACAATTGTAGTCCCAACAATTGAGCAAACCATATCAATCCCCTCATCATATTTATCCCCACACATTAATCAATTTACACATACATTATGAATTTCAAGACCATATTATGAGTACCCAATAATAATTTTCCGTTTTAAAAAAAACTCCACCAAGTACCTTCTTTGTAAACACAAAAATATCGTGTCTAACTTCTTCTTCTATCTGCCATCTGCAGAATATTCTACCAAGCTATTTATCTATCTCTTCTCCATTTTCTTAATAACTTCAAATTTTTTTCTATAATTGCAATATCTACATCAATGTCGCTATCCTCCCGAGGAGAGCTATCTTCTTTCATATCAGCTTCTTCATCAGTTTCTGACTTTTCATCCATTTCTTCTTCCCCGTCTGTATATCCATTACTAGCAACCGCTAATTTCTTCCTTTCTAAATCCAATCTAATTTTCCTGTCTTGCCGTCTCAACAAATTTTCAAATACTGGCATATCTTCACCACTTGAAGAACTCACTCTAAGTTTCCTTTGCCTCTTAATTTCTTTTTCTTTCTGTCTATCCAACTTTCTTTTTACTGTCTGTCTTGTATTCATAAATGGAGGTTCGATATTTTCCCTGACCGACTTTTCACTAATATAATCATCATACATGTTATTTTCCTCTGTCATGACTGTTTTTGGTACCGTTTCTTCTTGTTCAGCTGTTGTTACTTGTTTTCCATTCTCTATAGGTATTGGATATACCGTTTGTCTGACAAACTGTCCACCTGACAATATTTCTTCGGAACAATAATTATTATTATTATTCTCTGCATTCCTTTCTTCATTATCCCGCCTTAAGTGCTCTACATGTGAACGTGCAACATGCCCTGAAATTTGATTCTTAATAGTATATGACACTGGACCTTTTTTTTCTAGAATATAGTATCCCGGGACCCAATGAGCATCAAACTTAGAGTTTTTTCTATGTTTTTTATAATATACTCTATCACCTACGTTAAACTCTTGTAAGTGTGCATTTTTATTTGCGTATTTCTTCTGTCTTTCTCTAGCCTTAATTATATTATTTCTTAAACGTACATGTGCTTTATGCATCTCTTGCAACCTTGTTTCTTGAAAATCTTCCCCCAGATATTTTCTCCTAGGCTTTAATAAATTATCAATTGGCAATATTGGTTCTCTTCCATGTACTAAGTAAAATGGTGAGAAACCTGTTCCTTCATTTTCGTGTGTACGTATCGCCGCTAATGCTATCCCCAAATAAAGATCCCAATCCATATCGTGTTCTTCTACATTTTTCGCTAGAATATTGTATAGTGTTCTGTGTTGTCTCTCATTTTTAGCATTAGAAGTTGGTCTGTAATATGAAGTCCTAATGTGTTTTATATTCCAATCTTTTACCAATTTCTCAAACTTTTTATTTACAAATTCTTTCCCATTATCTGTAAGTATTATTTGTGGACACCCAAACCTTGGTATAAATTCTTGTAAAAGCATATTTATAACTGAATCAGCACTCTTGTCTGGAATTGGATAAACTTCTGGCCAGAGACTATATGAATCAACTATATGTAGTAGGTATACATTTCCCGATAATGTTTTTGGATGAGGACCTGAAATATCCAAACTTACTTTCTGCATTGGAAATTGAGGAATATCGGTATCTTGTAAAGGACATTTAATTATCTTCATGTTTCTTAACCTACACTTTTCACATGCTTCAACATATTCATATACGCTTTTGAATAAATTCGGCCAGTAATATTTACTGCTAATAGCCTTCACTAACTTATCTCGTCCAAAATGACCATTATTATCGTGATATGCCTTTAAGACTTCTTGTTGCGAGCCTGGTATCGAGCATAATTTTCGTCAGGAATTAATTGGAAAGAACTGACTTCGACTTCGATTAAATTATTATGGAAAGAAATCCAGAGGCTCTTCTTTGTTCTGCTCATTTCAACGAGGTTGATTAGAGTCCTTTGTTAATGTG
Organism: Cepaea hortensis; assembly: GCA_963921405.1. Taxonomy (NCBI): domain Eukaryota; kingdom Metazoa; phylum Mollusca; class Gastropoda; order Stylommatophora; family Helicidae; genus Cepaea; species Cepaea hortensis. The sequence continues at coordinate 4,877,422 of OY992885.1, read as the reverse complement.
GTGTAGGTAATTCTGAATCAGTAGCTCATTTAAATTCTTTTATCAAAATTCAGGATTGAAACAGGAATATTCTTCGTCAGGATCTTCGATTGGAGGCTTTAGTTAAGTTAATTAGATAATATTAGAGTAATTAACAGATTATGTATTGTTGCTGAATTTGAAATTAACATTGTTTGAAATATTTGTATATTGCTTGATAATTATAGATTTTAGGATGGAATCCCAAGATTTTTCACAGGTACTGACTGGAGTTGGCGGGGCAATATCAAGGTTGGATGCAGTGTTAAGACAACAAAATGTAAACAGTGATGTTGAAAGATTTAGTGGTCAAGCAAATCAGTTTAAGAAATGGATCATTTCTATTGAGAAACATGCATATTTAATAAACGCTACAGATGGGGAGAAAAAGAATTTGGCATACAGAACAAGTACAAGTCCAGTTTCTGACCATATAAGAAGAAAATTAGAAGCAGCAGGAGGTGAAACCTGGGAAGAATTTAAAGATGATCTCGCAAGAAAATATGCTGAAATTACTGATCCACAACACGCATTCTCAGTATTGCGACAGACTAGACAAAGCAGCACAGAAAGTGTCCAGTTATACAGTGACAGGTTAATCAATTTAGCTGAAGAGTCATTTTTAGGACAGAATGTACGAGCTGAAGAAGTAGAACGGATGTTAGTAGGGATTTTTGTTGATGGGATTAGGTCAGATGGATTGAAATTTAAATTATTAAGAGAGAATCCTGCAAGATTGTCACAAGCGGTAGATATCGCTATACAAGAGGAAAGCTTGAGGAGGAGGTTTAGGTTAAGAGTAGGACGAGAGTTAGGTAGTAGTTCAGAAGATAGAATTGAAGAACCTATGGAAATAGGACAGTATAGACATGGATGGAGAGGAAGACGAGGAGAAATACAGATGGTACAAAGAAACGAGAACGCATATAATCAAGATAGAAGAGGACAAGTGAGAAATACTGTAAGAAACATGGAAGGAAACACAAATAACTCGAATGTGGTTTGTTGGGGGTGTCATAAACGGGGGCACATTTTTCGCTTTTGTGGTAACAGAAGTGGCCCATCGAATACGCAAAATAGTAGAGGTGTTCAGTCGAGTATACAGAATAGAATTGCAAATGGCAGACCAGCAAATTGGAATTCTGGAGAAATACAGAGAAATTTTAGAAGGTCAGGAAATCAGGAAAATTGGCATCCCGCTTACTGAATAGGGTCGGCAGTAGGAGGGAAGATAGTAAGATCCAAAAAGGGCATCAATATATTAAAAACCCAAAGGATGAGTATAATAGAACATTTAGAAATAAAAAACAAGACGAGGTAAAACAATTGTCATTAAATATGGTAGATCCTAGCTCATGTATAGTACAGATAGGAAAATATAAAGTTAGAACATTAGTGGATTCGGGAGCACAAGTTAGCGTGATTAAAGAAGCATTTTTATATCGAATGTTAAAAAATTGTAAAATATTTAGAATTCAGGAGAATCTTCATTCGGTAACGGGACAAAAGTTAGAAGTGCTAGGACAAACGATGATAAATTTGAAATTAGGAGGGATAAATGTCAGGCATATGTTTCATGTGGTTAAAGATTTAAATAGAAATATGATATTGGGACGAGATTTTTTATTGAAAAATGGGGTGAGACTTTTATTTGATTTGCATAAATTAAAATTCCAAGACGTTTACGTAGATCTAGAAGAAGATATGCATGTGTCGACACTAGTTAGAGTTAAAACGACCATGAATTTAAAACCACAGTCAGTTAATTTGATACAAGCAAGACTGAAGAGAAACCCGTATTATGTAGCAGGAAACATAGTCAGAATCACGGAATTGCAAAATGAAATAATTGATGAGCCAGGTTTAGAAGTTCCGGATGGAATAATAGAATTAGATAAAAGTTTAACATTTCCAGTAATGGTTATTAATAACACAGGTAGAGAAATTAAATTATACAGAGGATGTGTAATAGCCAAGCTAGAACATAACGTTAGTGACATATTGGCAACAGATAGAGTAAATATGGCAGGTATAAGTTATTCAGAAACCTCTAGTGAAAGAATTAATAATAGACGCGGATGCAGAAGAAAAGGGAACGTAAGAATGGATGAATTGATCCATCCATATAGAAGAAATACAGCACAAATACATTCACTAGACAAAGTAACAAGAGAAAAAGAATTGTTAGCACAATTAAAAACTTCGCCAGAAAATAAGGAAGTGTTAGAAAAACTTATAAAGCAAAATCAAGATGTGTTTGCGATAAATGATTTAGAATTGGGTAAGACACAAACAGTTACGATGGAAATAGACACGGGAGATCATCCACCAATTAGTTTAAAACCATACAGAACTCCATTAAGAAATAGAGAAGTCGTAGAAAAGGCAATAGAAGATATGTTGAAAGCAGGCATAATAACAAGGTCAAAATCAGAATGGTCATCTCCGGTCGTCATAGTAGCCAAATCTGATGGTTCGAACAGGTTCTGCTGCGACTATAGGGCGTTAAATAAAATTACTAAGAATGTAGCGTACCCATTGCCGGTGATTGATGATATTTTGGGGTTACTTAATGGCTCTACATATTTCACAACGCTGGATGCAAGGGCAGGATTTTGGTGTATTCCGATGTCGAAGGACGCGCAAAAGAAAAGTGCCTTTTGTACTCATATGGGTTCTTACGAATTCTTACGTATGCCATTCGGTCTCAAAAATGCACCATCTCACTATATGTTCTTAATAAATGAAGTACTAGACGGTATGCAAAGTTTTGCCCTGGCATATATTGATGACGTATTGATTTTTACGAAAGGAGATGTAGAGAATCATTTGAAACATGTTAGACTAGTATTTGACAGATTAAGAAAGCATGACGTTAAATTAAAGCTAAGTAAGTGCCAGTTTTTAAAGACAGAAACAAAATATTTAGGTTATATAATAAATAGGGAAGGTATTAAACCAGACCAGGAAAAGATAAAAATTATTAAAGAGTTACCTCCTCCCACTAACGTTAAGGAAGTGCGTGCTTTTATAGGAACGTGTGCGTATTATAGGCGGTTTGTACCAGCCTTTTCAAGGATAGCAATACCTATTACGAATTTAACGGGAAAATACGCTAGGTTTAAGTGGGATGATGAGTGTCAAAAAGCGTTCGAACTTTTAAAAGATAGCTTAACAGTGGTACCATTATTGACACATCCAGACTTGAATAAACAGCTAATATTATACACAGATGCTTCAGACAACGCAATAGGAGCATGTTTGGTTCAACCATATGAAGGAGAAGAATCTGGAATACCAGGGGTTAAAAATGAAAGACCAATCTATTTCTTGTCTCATAAACTCAGCAAGACTCAAAAGAAATGGCCAATTATTGAGAAAGAAGCATATGCTATACACTACGCTCTTCAAAAATTAAATTACTATTTACATAACGCCAATTTCATTATTAGAACTGACCACATGCCATTAAAGTCGATATTAGAAGCACCAATACAAAATAGGAAAATACAAACCTGGGCATTGAATTTACAAGGGTACAATGCTAGGGTTGAATATGTGTCAGGGAAACATAATACGTGCGCCGATCTTTTGTCTAGAATCCCGTACCCACAGTCATCAGGAAACACGGAAGACGAAATTGAACCAGACATAGACGATCGAAACTGGCAAGTAAATATATTAGATTCTGCCATAATAAATAGGGAAGAATTTGAGAGTTTACCATCGGATCAAGAGTCTGAACCTAGAACAGAAGACCCACATTTGGAACAGTTTGATATGAAAACAGAACAAGAATTAGATCAAAAAATAGTACAGATAAAAAGAAAACTGAAAGAAACAGGGGAAAATAGTTTTAAAAGAAAGTTTGTAGAGTTACAAGAAGACAATCAATTATATTATATCAGTGAAAAAGGTGAAGGAGTAAGAAAATATATTCCGAAACATTTAGAACAAGAAGTCTTAAAGGCATATCACGATAATAATGGTCATTTGGCAATATTGGTTCTCTTCCATGTACTAAGTAAAATGGTGAGAAACCTGTTCCTTCATTTTCGTGTGTACGTATCGCCGCTAATGCTATCCCCAAATAAAGATCCCAATCCATATCGTGTTCTTCTACATTTTTCGCTAGAATATTGTATAGTGTTCTGTGTTGTCTCTCATTTTTAGCATTAGAAGTTGGTCTGTAATTTAGTTAGTTAGTTATCAGTTGGGGTATCTTCGTTGCACTCCGGACATGTCCATAGGTGCTCAGATCCTCCCCCCAGCATATGCATCAGCGTCCGGTGGCTAATAGTGCCAGTTCTGTGTTGGTTGACGAGGCGCTTTGTTTTCCCGATGTACCTCTCGCGTCTGGCTGTGCCGATTCTTACTCCCAGGTCTTTCATCCTGGAAAGCGATGTGGAATCACTGGCGTCAAAATCCTCTGCTCTCGCCATATCTTTAAGGGCGTTAATAACATCGGCACGATCCATGGGCTGGCCATCTACAGGGGGTGCAGAGCCAGCTAATTTATCAGCTCGTTCATTTCCCTCGACTCCCGCATGTCCCGGGACGAAGATGAAGGTGACTTTGCGGACAACAGACTTCCGCAGCGACTCAGTCCACTGTCTACGTACAGATCCAGCTTCGACCTTCTGAATCATGCTCATTGAATCACTTAGTACACACACGTTGGTATAATGCTGTGATTCCAGCCATATGAAAGCCTGTGTAACTGCCATCACCTCCATCGTCATGCTGCTCGTGGTCATGGAGTGGGCACCACTGGATTCTTGAACGGTTCGGCCCGCTGAGCGGGCTGTAAATGCCCACGCACTTCGCTGCTGCTTTACAACAGATCCATCTGTATAGATGAGCACTTCGGGGCTATCTGAGTGATCATAGATGAGCGCGTTAACCTCTGCATTGACAGCGGCAGGGTTCTGCTCTCTGCACCGTCTGTCGAGTGTGATAATGCAGGAGAAGGTACACTTAAAAGCTGGAGGCACCGGCACCCATTCCTTGCCGGGGTTGATACTGGTAAGACTGCAGACCTGTCTGACGACATCTTCCGCCCGACCCATCCATGATTTGCCCCTCTTTAGCCTGTCACCCTTTTCTCTGAATACAGCGTCATGCAGAGGGTGCTGCTCATCTGCACTTATTTTTAAGTATGCACGAGCTCTCCAGATCTTGATTCTGTGTTCCATTGTCGGGAAGTCAAGGAGGTATCTCATTGCTACACAGCTGGTGTCTTTCGTGCAGCCCAAGATGATGCGCATGGCTTCGTTTTGTACCTTTTCAAGTCTTCCAATCTGTGTAGGGCTGACAGTGAGGATGGCCAGGGCATACTCGATGCGTGAAAGCACAAGTCCTTGGAACAGAAGTAATAGCAGTCTTTGCTCGATATTGGCACTCGCCATGACTCTCATTGCTGCCAAACCTTTTCGAGCCTTCGTTATGACATAATCGACATGATCTCTGAAGGACAGGCTACGATCAAGCCTCACGCCAAGATATGTCATTGACTGGGTTCTACTCAGAATGCTCCCATCCATTCTTACTGCCGGCAGGTCTGTTTTCACAATATGGTTGTTTAGTGAGAACCATGTAACCGTTGCCTTTGCAGGGTTGACAAGGGCATCGGCATCAGCACACCATGAGGAAATTCGATCTAGTTCGCCCTGCATATAGTTGGCAACCGCCTGTCTATCTCGACCCTGTCGATACACGAGGATGTCGTCAACGAATGATAGAGTCCTACCCCTTCCATCCAACTGTTGTTCAGTGATCGGCACCGTATACACGTTGAATAGTACTGGTGACAGTGGTGAACCCTGCGGCAATCCTGGACATATCGTTATCGGCTCAGAAGACCAACTCCCGCATCTTAGCACCACCTTCCTTTGGAGTAGAACTGCAGCTATCCATCGTACAAGGTGAGGGTGCACTTTCAGTCTGAGGAGGGTTTGCATCAAGTGCTCGAAAGATACTCTGTTATATGCGTCCTCTAAGTCTATGGCGGCCGCACATGTCTCTTCTCTGACCTGAAATCCTTCGTAAACATCTTGAGCAAAGACCGCCGCATTCAGCCATGACTCTTTGTTGCGTCTGTATCCTCCAAGTGTGGGCGGGAAGCAGCCGAGCTGTTCCAAGTCCCAAGCAAGTCTGTGTGCTACAATTTTCTCCAGTAGCTTGCCAACAGTATTCTGCATCGTAATGATTCTGTAGCCGCTTATCTTGGAGTGGTCTTTGTTCGGTTTTGGCAGCGGCAGCAGGTAGCTGTGTAGCCATTCTTCTTTGACCTGACCCCTCTGGATACTGGTGTTGAATTCTCTGGCCAGTTCTTCCATGTCATCATCTGATATCACCATTAGGTCACCATATCGGATGCCGTCTGGGCCTGGGGCGGTGTTAGGTGATTTCTTGAGCATCGCACGCAATATGTCAACTGTGATCGTCCATTCTTCGTCTGTCCCGACCCCCTCGCACAACTGAGAGAGTGTTGTTGTGGTCCTCTGTCTGGCGGGCTCGTCTTTCTGGTCAGTCTGTTCTATGTAGCGTGCAAGAAGGGCCTTACCTTTATCCGCATCCGACTTTTTCCATGCGAGGTCTGTGCCTTGAAAGTCTGGAATACCCCTACGTTGTGCAGCACCGTTCATGCTCTTGTGGAGGCGCCAGAATGTCGTAAGAGATTGCTCGGAGCACACCTTCCTGCAGAACTCGTCCCATTTGTCGGCCTTGGCCTGTTTGGCGCAGGATTTGAATAAAGTCGTCGTCCTAACGACCTCAGTCTTCAGGTTTGCCAATTCAACCTGTGGCATGTTAGCCTTTCTGGCCTTTTGCCAGTCTTTGACAGCCTGCCTCTTTCCCAGCCACACCTTCTCGACCTCTCCATTCCACCATGGTGGCTGCAGCCATCTTTCTTGTCTCCTGCGGGAGGAAGTTAGTTTCCTTCTTCTGATCTTGCTTATGGCGTCTTGACCAGTGGTGTCGTACGGGAAGGCATTGGTCTTGTTTCTTTGACTCATGGCCCCGTCTTTCTTGATCAGGATGACACAAGGGTAGTGGTCACTATCGTGGTATCCCAGTGTGCCCCACCGGCACCTTGGTGCGATGGTGGGCGACACCAGAGCCAAGTCAATGATGCTGTCAGAGTCGCCTGGTCGAGTGGCCATTCTAGTGACCTTCCCATCATTCAGACAGATTAGGGCAGCAGATGCCAGGGCGTCCTCCAACTCTTCTCCCTGTCTATTGGTGATGCAATTCCCCCATTGACTGCCTCTGGCATTGAAGTCCCCGCAGTAGATGATATGCCTTTCATCCATATCGAACAAGTTCTGCCATTGTCGCACGTCGACCTTCCCATTTCGCGCATAGACGTTAACGATTACAAGCTGCACTGGTGTCATTATTCTTAATGCCTGCACTTGCAGGGCATCGCTGTTCCAGGCGGACATATCGATCTCAGACACTAGTATGTTGTCGCGGACCAGAATGGCCTGTCCGAGGTGCCGCCTGTTAAGGAAACCCTGAAATCCCGCCACATTGACTGTTCCGTCGGTGAGGTGTGTTTCTTGCAAGACTACAATATCGTTTCCGTAGAGTAGTTTTTCAAGAATGGGTCGGCGTTGACTAAATGATGCACAGTTCCAGTACAGTACTCGAACATTTCCGATACCCAATCTGTCACATTTTAAGCGCCTTCTGCGCGCGCCCGCCCTCTTACCACGTTGTGTCCTAGCTGGTCGTCTGGCCGTCATGTTAGGCTTAACTATCGCCACCGGGCGCCGATGATACGCCGAAAGAAGACCGGACGCGCGTGCACGAACTCCGTTGCACGGTCCGAACTCCATTCCACCACGAAAAAACACTTAATCCATACACATTTCGGAAAAAACACGTTCCATTTTACGGGACGAAGAAATGTCCCGCCATCTTGCTCAAGGGCGAGATGTGAATATGAAGTCCTAATGTGTTTTATATTCCAATCTTTTACCAATTTCTCAAACTTTTTATTTACAAATTCTTTCACCTTCACGCAAACGACAACTGCTCACGACTTCAGCAAAAAAAACTCAGTTTCCAACAGCCATCTGGGTTTTTCATATATATATTTCAGCGCAAACGTAATCCAGTCAACAACAATTTGATTTAAAGCTGATGCTATCCAATCTCTTATTTTCATGTGGGACTCTCGCCATGGTCAGTTTAAAGTGCTTTATCTTATAAGTTGAGACAAATTTCATCAATGCCTTCTAAATGTGAAGTGACTGTAGAAAGTATTGCAGATCTTGATTTCATAATTATGAAATTTGCACCATAACCTTGACTTCACCTTCAACAGTCCCACGGGTTAAAATTCATAATTTGTACTGATTTTTGATGCAGAACGGCATTACTTGATCAATTATACAATTAGCGTTGGTCAATTCTCCAGTTAATTTATAGGATTAAATATGTAATAACATCAGTCTTTCAAAAAAAATAAGTTTATCAATCAAACCTTTTTGAGCGCTGTCCTTGAAAATGGATCTCCTTGTTAAACAGGTATACAACAACTATCAACAGGCGACTTTCATCTGTTGCGTTTCTCAATATTTACAAACTTCCTTCTCCAGACGCCCAGACACAACAATTTTCCATAGCGGTACTCTCTCCGCGACCTCCCATGTTTCAGACTTTCACGGCACCAAATCAACCTGCTGTCATAGTGTGGTCAAGACAGGTTAAGCACGTGATCGTATAGGACCCAAGTCTCCGCGTTGTTATAAACATACTTTATTGGCCGAATCGTTATACTACAGCACACATGATGGTAGACTCCCTGCCCGGTGTTGACATGTCTTCTCGCTGGCCCCAAGTGACGTGTGTGTTTTCCTAGATACCCTTCTTCATTCGTGCACACACGTTCACTATGGTTTTCCCCCTAGTCAAGGAATGCGCAGCATTCCTTAACTCTTTACTCCTAACCTAATTCCCTCACTGTTACAAATGGTCTTGAAAAGTGCTTGAAGGTGGTTCAAGCCCCACCTTCTGACACCAAATCAGATCCTGCCTGTCAACAACTTAACTTTAACAGGCATACAAGGATTCCTCTTTTGTACCACACAAAATGAGAACGTACAAAAGAATATAAATATAATACAATTTTATTTGCTAGTTGTACAGTAGCTCTGCGAGCGGATAACCACAGAGGTAATACACATCATGGTATATCGTGATGATGTTATGTGAAAGGTGATATCGATGGTAATATTTATCGAAGCTAAGTATAAGTCACAACTATTGCTATTGTCCTTTGTAAGCAACAAAGTATTCACAGCGACCACTTCGGTCTGTCCTCTACGCTGTCGAGTCGCGGTCTGACGATCTTCGTGGCGTGTCCAGCCACGAGCAGTTGACTCTTCGTGCATCAGCTAGTTTGCGTGCTCGGAGTTCCAGCACACAGTTAGTAACTGGTCAACTGTTTAAAGTTACTGGTGTTTCCTTGACACTTCTCGTGATGCGGGTTTCCCCACTCTATTGTGGGCAACTCCAGCTCACGTCTTACAGTGTCCCCTTTTTGGACACGAGTGTGTCCAGTCAGAGAACTATTTATAGTTCTCACTCGTGCTTCTGTCCCTTCTGTCCCTATTTCCTAGATAGCTATGTTCTCCTGATCCTGTCTAGGTCTATTTCCATAGTTCTACTTCTATCTTCTCTATTAGGTTCCTTGCAGCTCTTTGACAGTTATGCTGACAGTTTTCTGGGATTGTCAAGGAATGCTTTTAACCAATTTCAAGAAGAAAGGTGACAATGTGAATTCTGAATCATACTGTGAAATTCTATCGATGCTTCATGATGCAATTCAAAGAAAACGTCCAGGACTGCTGACTAGAGGAGTGTTGCTTCTTCATAACAATGCCAGACCACATACGCTTCGATTAACTCAGGAGAAAATTAACCAAGGTGGGAAGTTCTGGAACATCCACCTTACAGCCCCGACTTAGCCCCTTGCAATTTCCACCTTTTTGGTCCACTGAAAACCCGCCTTGGCTGGAGACATTTCGTGAATGACGCCGAAGTTGAATGTGAAGTGAAAACGTGGTTTAGAAAACAGAGCACGCAGTTCTATGCAGCTGATTTGGGAGGACTGATAAAACGATAGGATAAGTGCATCAATGTTGGTGGAAATTTTGTTGAGAAATAAAGGGACAATATATGTATAACAATAAACTGGTTTCAAGTTGTTATAATATTTAGTTATTTTTCTACAGCCATTTGTAACTTACTTATTGACTTCCCCTTGTCGTTTCCCTGTATGGTTTCATTTTAAAATACTCTTGTTCTGATCACACTTTCATGTACTACCATCCTGTTGTGTAGGACAGTACAAATGTTGCTGTCGTCCCACCCCCATGCATTCTTGTTCTGATCACACTCTCATGTACTACCTACCATCCTGTTGTGTAGGACAGTACAATTGGTGCTATCTTCCCACCCTCAAGCACTCTTGCTGTGGCCCATGCTGCTCTACAAGTTCTGGTGGCCTCTTGGCATCTGTCTCTATGCATAATTCATTGGCTTCAGCTGTTGTTTGTCCCAGTGTGGTGATTCTTTTGGGAAACTATTCTTTATTGTGGATTTGATCGCCAATTACAGTATTGCCAGTTTTTTTTTGTTTTTAAATCTTTGTAGGAATGTACAGTTGTCTTGAGTGGCTTAGATTGTATAGCTTTTGAAAACATTTGATGCACCTCATGTGTGTGTTGTTACCTCTCATTAATTGATATGGTAGTTGTAAGTGTTGACAATTGTATGTCAACAACTCCCCCCCCCCCCCAGTCAGTGGACAATCTGTCAGTTGATCTCCAGACTCAGGCCTAGAGGTGTGTGGTTCTGGCTGGATGGTTTACCTGTCATGTGGGCTGGCTCTTGACAGTGTCATCTTGTGGTGTAGATGTTAGTGTTTAGGGCCTGAGCGTTTTTACCCAACACCATCATCTCCACACACTGTGTCAGGGGCCAGCTGAGTGTGTGTGTGTGGGGGGGGGGGGGGGGGGGCCTGAGAGTTTCTACCCAACACCATCATCTGCACACTGTGACTGGGAAAAGGTGGGGGGGGGGGGCTGAGAGTTTCCACACCACACCATCATCTCCACACACTGTGACAGGGGCCAGCTGTGAGGGGGGGGGGGGGGGGGGGCTAAAGTCCTGCTAGTGGGTACCTGCAGTAATAGATCCACACTTGGTAGTTGCTGAAGTAAATATGTCTGGCATGTTTTCTTGGACTGACTCATGTGTGTTAAACATTCAGCTTCACTACACTCGACTGCCCAAAGATATCAAAGACCACTACATCTTCCTGCTGGACGCCACAGTTGCCACCGGGGCTGCTGCCATGATGGCCATCCGTGTGCTGCTGGACCATGACGTGGCCGAGGAGAAGATCTTTCTGTGCTCACTGCTGATGGCAGAGTCAGGTATGTCTGTCTCCCTGGTTTGTCTGTCCTCTACAACATACTCACACAGGTGAGCCGCTCCACCAGCAGGCCTAACTTGGTACCTGCGCTTAGCTTCAACAAGTGCTGCCTGGTGTTTATACCCTTCCTGTGACACACCAACCAGAGGCTGGGCCGGACTTATTTATTAACACAGTAGTCAGGATAATGTTGAGACTGGTGGCAGATGTGTGTGCATCTACCTGAGCCATTCCATTAACAACAGGGCAATGTTGAGACTGGTGGCAGATGTCTGTGCATCCACCTGAGGCCGTTCCATCAACAGCATCATCATCCACAACACAATCATTGATGGATGGGAGTGATCAACATCAACAGGAAAAGGCAGGGATGAGAGTACACAGTGAGATTTGGAAGGATTACATCATAATGTGTCGTTGTAAATGAGCATCGTATGGGTGTGTTTGAATAAGTGTTTCCTAGAGCCTACATCAAGGCTGGCTGAGTCTGCACACTGAAGAAGACCTCAACACAGGTTGTCAGACATGCCGCCAACTACCATCTACACCAGCACAGCTGTGTGTGCAGGCGGGTTATAACCAGGAGACCAGGCAACTACCACCTACACCAACACAGGTGTGTGTGCAGGCGGGTTATAACCAGGAGACCAGGCAACTACCACCTACACCAACACAGGTGTGTGTGCAGGCGGGTTATAACCAGGAGACCAGGCAACTACCACCTACACCAACACAGGTGTGTGTGCAGGCGGGTTATAACCAGGAGACCAGGCAACTACCACCTACACCAACACAGGTGTGTGTGCAGGCGGGTTATAACCAGGAGACCAGGCAACTACCACCTACACCAACACAGGTGTGTGTGCAGGCGGGTTATAACCAGGAGACCAGGCAACTACCACCTATACCAGTATAGCTGTGTGTGCAGGCGGGTTATAGCCAGGAGACCAGGAGAAGTCCAAATGAGATCATTGAAATAGGAGCGGACAGGCAGAGAATGTGAGTTCCATGTCAGCAGATATATCATTTGATGTTACCAGAACTTTACCTGGCAATACACTTGAGTCTCTGTCAATGAGATATGCAATGGTGTGGCCATCTCCTGCCATTATCTTGACTAGCAGTCTCTTCATGTCCGATTGTTTTTGTTTGTATATGTTTATTGATTGTAAGACATGTTTCCTGGGTCCAGATAACATCACCAAAGAAATGATCAATGCCTTAGAAGAATACAGAATAGACCAGAGAACCAGACTGCTGAACACACCACTTGATACTGGAGATACACCTCCTGACTTATGTCAGTATCTTTATTGTAATCTCAAAGAAATCAGTAGCCTTGGATTGTGATTAGCATCAAACGATTAGCATAATGAGCTACATCACGAAGATTTTGCTAAGAATCATCATTTAAAGAGAGGAAGAAAATACAACCCAAAATGTGGAAGAACAATGCGGGTTTGTAGAAGCCAAGGGTACAGTAAATGCTGTGTATTTGCTGAGAGAGTATTAATGGAACATTAGTTAGAAGTAAACAAACACCTACGTCTTTATTGACTCCCAAGAGCTTTTGATAGAATAAGACATGTCAACATGATGAAGATGCTTGCAGATCTACAAATTGATGGCAGAGAGCTTAGACTGGTACACAATTTATTTTGGAAACAACAAGCTAATTAATAATGAAGTAGGTCAGTACCATCTTATCAAGAGAGGCGTACAACAGGGAGTGTGTAGTGTCTCCAGACCTGGTTCCCTATATGGTGAAGATATGATCATGTGAGATGGCAAACAATCCACAAGATTGTACAGGGGTAGTTATGTGTTTACAGTAATGGGTTGGTGCCAGTTGTGTGAGAGAGTTTGCATGTGTGAGAGATTGTACATGTGTGAGAGATTGTGCATGTGTGAAAGATTGTGCATGTGTGAGAGTTGTACATGTGTGAGAGATTGTGCATGTGTGAGGGATTGTGCATGTGTGAGGGATTGTACATGTGTGAGAGATTGTACATGTGAGAGAGGTTGTGCATGTGTGAGAGATTGTGCATGTGTGAGAGATTGTACATGTGTGAGAGAGTGTGCATGTGTGAGAGATTGAACATGTGTGAGAGATTGTGTAGTTGTGTTTTTACACTGATGGGTTGGTGCCAGTTGTGTGAGAGATTGTACATGTGTGAGAGATTGTACATGCGTGAGAGATTGTGCATGTGTGAAAGATTGTACATGTGTGAGAGATTGTACATGTGTGAGAGATTGTGCATGTGTGAAAGATTGTGCATGTGTGAGAGATTGTACATGTGTGAGAAGTTGTACATGTGTGAGAGGTTGTACATGTGTGAGAGATTGTACATGTGTGAGAGATTGTGCATGCGTGAGAGATTGTACATGTGTGAGAAGTTGTACATGTGTGAGAGATTGTGCATGTGTGACAGATTGTACATGCATGAAGAGTGTACATGTGTGAGAGATTGTGCATGTGTGAGAGATTGTACAAGTGTTAGAGATTGTGTAGTTGTGTTTTTACACTGATGGGTTGGTGCCAGTTGTGTGAGATGTTGTACCTGTGTGTGAGATTGTACATGTGTTTTTTTTCTTCTTTGCATTCGTTCACCTGAAATGTATTGTCTATATGTGCAATGTTGTCTCTTGTATAAACTTTAGTGTGGGAGATTGTAATTGTGTAGTTGTTTTGGGGATTGTAACTATGTAGTTTTTTTGGGGAATTGTAATGATGAAGTTGTTGACATTGCAATCATGAAGTTGTCTTTGAGACTGTAATTGTATAGTTGTGTTCCACCCTGTGTGTATTGTTGCAGGAGTCCATACGGTAGCGTACGCATTCCCCAAAGTGAACATTGTAACCACTGCTGTTGACAAGGAGGTCGATATGGACTTCCACATACTGCCAGGACTTGGTGAGTGCACACGCACGTACACACATGCACGCATGCACACACACACATCCACACCCTACACACACACACACACCCACCCTCACCCTACACACACACCCACACACATACACACCCACCCCTCTTCGCCTTTTCTCATTGAAGAGAACTTCTCAATTCAAGCTTGTGTATGTTTTCAGCTGACTGACTGGCACCTTACCGTCTTGACAGACGATAGTTTGTTACATTATGCTTCAAAAAAAGGCATAATAACTACAACCCATGGCATTAGCGAATGTGACTGATCAGACCAATTCGCGCTGTAAATGTTCATCCACAATGGATGCATGTGAACACATGGTCATTTCCATCATCACGCACCATCTTACGTCTCACACGCTCGGTGTGTGACTTATCTGCAATAATTTTCTCCTTTGTCTTTATTCCATTTCTGATGTTTGCCCTCTATGCAACAAGTTCAGCAGCGACTTGCTCCCAATGTGCATTATCAATGCCTGTATCAATCATGTCACGCTTACACACATCTTTGTATCGTGTAGAGGCTGACCTCGAGATCTTTTACCCATCTATAATTCACCAAAAAAGATGTCCTTTGGTATTCTAATGTCATCCACTTTCCTAATGCATTGGTTCTCAACCCTTTTTGGCCCATGCACTCCTTCACCATATGATCAGTATGTCATCCCCCCCCCCTTACCTAAAATTCCCCCCTGGAGGGAATTCCCCACCGTTTTTTCCCCCTTGCTCGCTTTGAACTCAAGTGTAGTCCACACACACTAGTTATAGCAGTGATGGACTGAATTTTGTGTGTGGATTAACTTTCCCTATTAACAGTGTCACTCGCCATCAGGTGAACCTACTCCGACTTCAGAGGTACTTGTAATTTACATCCCGAAGTCAACATTTTAGTCCAGCTGTAGGGGATGAACCGCTAACCTCGGCATCAGCACACCGGATGCTTAAGAACACCATTCTTATCCATTCGGCCATGTGGACCTGCCCCCCACAGGTTGAGAACCACTATCCTAATGTGTCCTATTCATCTAAGTCAGTGGTTCCCAAGCTTTTCAAGCAGAGGGCCATTTCTACTATTTTCGGTAGTTAAGCGGGCCATATTGTTATAAAATTATAAAATTCATGCAATTTCATTCTTACCTTTCTTAACTTTTGTCAACAAAATTCTAAAACTTTAAAGGCGGTCAGTGTCAGTACTACACTGCGGTATTTATTTGGTTTAAAATCAAAAGTTAATTTAACAATAAATTTTAAATCAGTTTCGAAAATCGCTATTAATATAATTAATTTACAATTGTAACTGTTCTTCATAATCAGTTACTTAAGTTAAGATGCCAGTTTATCCATGTCTGGGTACAAATCTGTCGTGCCCAAAGTCACAAGCGCAGCTAGGTTACTGTCGGTGAGTCTGGGACGTAGCTTGTTTTTTTTTTATAACAGCCATTGCGGAAAATGACTGCTCGCATCTGTAAGTCGAACCAAAACGACAAATGTATCTCTGAGCGAATGAACACAAGTGTTCAAATTGTTCGACAGATAATAGTCGCCTGAATGAAATCGTATGATCAGCTGAAGGTTGCGAACTGAACAGCTGCATTCGATAATATCTGAACATAACAACCACGAGCACAGTAAATTATCGCATGCGGAAGGGAAGCTCCGAGTGCATTTTTTGAAATTATTAAAATATATTATTTTAAATAAAGAGGCCTCGCGTGCCACTTACTAACATCTGACGGGCTACAAGTGGCCTGCGGGCCGTGGTTTGGAAACCTCTGATCTAAGTCTACGAAGACGGAGCATGGAACAAACCGTCACACAACCTGATCTTTCCAATATTTCAGTATTTGTGATTTTGTCTTGCCACTTAATACCAAATATTCTTCGCAGACACCGCATATGAAAGCTGTTTAAATGTTTCTCTTGGTGTGAGTAAGTTAGTAAGTTGACCAGGTTTCACTGCCATAAAGAAGAGTACTAAGGAAACAGACTTTTGTTTTGGCAGTAAGCTTCCTATTCTCCAAGACTCTTTTTTGTAAACTATTCATTGTTGTTGCTGCCTTACAATTTCTGATGCTGAGTTCCTGATCTAGGGATAATTGACTGTTGACCTCTGATCCTAGATATGTCAAATGGTCTACTATCTCCAGTTCAGCTTGTGTTTCAGCTATATTCTGTAAATGTTGATGAATGTTGTGTGGTGTTACTGTGTTGTATGGTGTTACTGTGTTTCAGCTATAATCTGTAAATGCTGACGGATGTTGTGTGGTGTTACTGTGTTTCAGCTATAATCTGTAAATGCTGATGGATGTTGTGTGGTGTTACTGTGTTTCAGCTATAATCTGTAAATGCTGATGGATGTTGTGTGGTGTTACTGTGTTTCAGCTATAATCTGTAAATGCTGATGGATGTTGTGTGGTGTTACTGTGTTTCAGCTATAATCTGTAAATGCTGACGGATGTTGTGTGGTGTTACTGTGTTTCAGCTATAATCTGTAAATGCTGATGGATGTTGTGTGGTGTTACTGTGTTTCAGCTATAATCTGTAAATGCTGATGGATGTTGTGTGGTGTTACTGTGTTTCAGCTATAATCTGTAAATGCTGATGGATGTTGTATGGTGTTACTGTGTTTCAGCTATAATCTGTAAATGCTGATGGATGTTGTGTGGTGTTACTGTGTTTCAGCTATAATCTGTAAATGCTGACGGATGTTGTGTGGTGTTACTGTGTTTCAGCTATAATCTGTAAATGCTGATGGATGTTGTGTGGTGTTACTGTGTTTCAGCTATAATCTGTAAATGCTGACGGATGTTGTGTGGTGTTACTCTGTTTCAGCTATAATCTGTAAATGCTGATGGATGTTGTGTGGTGTTACTGTGTTTCAGCTATAATCTGTAAATGCTGATGGATGTTGTGTGGTGTTACTGTGTTTCAGCTATAATCTGTAAATGCTGACGGATGTTGTGTGGTGTTACTGTGTTGTGTGGTGTTACTGTGTTGTGTGGTGTTACTGTGTTGTATGGTGTTACTGTGTTGTGTGGTGTTACTGTGTTGTGTGGTGTTACTGTGTTGTGTGGTGTTACTGTGTTGTGTGGTGTTACTGTGTTGTGTGGTGTTACTGTGTTGTGTGGTGTTACTGTGTTGTGTGGTGTTACTGTGTTGTGTGGTGTTACTGTGTTGTGTGGTGTTACTGTGTTGTGTGGTGTTACTGTGTTGTGTGGTGTTACTGTGTTGTGTGGTGTTACTGTGTTGTGTGGTGTTACTGTGTTGTGTGGTGTTACTGTGTTGTGTGGTGTTACTGTGTTGTGTGGTGTTACTGTGTTGTGTGGTGTTACTGTGTTGTGTGGTGTTACTGTGTTGTGTGGTGTTACTGTGTTGTGTGGTGTTACTGTGTTGTGTGGTGTTACTGTGTTGTGTGGTGTTACTGTGTTGTGTGGTGTTACTGTGTTGTGTTGTGTGGTGTTACTGTGTTGTGTGGTGTTACTGTGTTGTGTGGTGTTACTGTGTTGTGTTGTGTGGTGTTACTGTGTTGTGTGGTGTTACTGTGTTGTGTGGTGTTACCGTGTTGTGTGGTGTTACTGTGGTTATGCTAGAGATTAGTGTAGGCTGGAGAAGTGCTGCTGATACCTTTGGTTAGTGGTAGGTCCTTTCTTTACAGGAGGTTGCACTCAAGACCAGCATTCATTGCCTGTTTGTGATTTACTGGGCAGTGTTAGTCCAGTAGTTTGCCATTGTTGTCTGAATGGCCAGAATCTCACACTGTTAACATTTACACACAACGTTCTGCTTCCACGTTGCTCACAGCTGATTTCCAACCTTCGACTCCGCATGACAGGAATGATGAAACTCCCCGGCTCATATTGTACATTACAGCTGGGGAAGTACTCGTGGTTGAACATTACAGCTGGGGAAGTACTCGTGGTTGAACATTACAGCTGGGGAAGTACTCATGGTTGAACATTACTGCTGGGGAAGTACTTGTGGTTGAACATTACAGCTGGGAAAGTACTCGTGTGGGGAAGTACTCATAGTTGAACATTACAGCTGGGGAAGAACTCGTGGTTGAACATTACAGCTGGGGAAGTACTCATGGTTGAACATTACAGCTGGGGAAGTACTCATGGTTGAACATTACAACTGGGGTAGTACTCATGGTTGACCTTTTAGCTGGGGAAGCACTCATGGTTGAACATTACAGCTGGGGAAGTACTCATGGTTGAACATTACAGCTGGGGAAGTACTTGTGGTTGAACATTACAGCTGGGGAAATACTCATGGTTGACCTTTTAGCTGGGGAAGTACTCATGGTTGAACATTACAGCTGGGGAAGTACTCATGGTTGAACATTACAGCTGGGGAAGTACTCGTGGTTGAACATTACAGCTGGGGAAGTACTCATGGTTGAACATTACAGCTGGGGAAGTACTCATGGTTGAATATTACAGCTGGGGAAGTACTCGTGGTTGAACATTACAGCTGGGGAAGTACTCGTGGTTGAACATTACAGCTGGGGAAGTACTCATGGTTGAACATTACAGCTGGGGAAGTACTCATGGTTGAACATTACAGCTGGGGAAGTACTCATGATTGAACATTACAGCTGGGGAAGTACTCGTGGTTGAACATTACAGCTGGGGAAGTACTCGTGGTTGAACATTATAGCTGGGGAAGTACTCATGGTTGAACATTACAACTGGGGTAGTACTCATGGTTGACCTTTTAGCTGGGGAAGTACTCATGGTTGAACATTACAGCTGGGGAAGTACTTGTGGTTGAACATTACAGCTGGGGAAATACTCATGGTTGACCTTTTAGCTGGGGAAGTACTCATGGTTGAACATTACAGCTGGGGAAGTACTCATGGTTGAACATTACAGCTGGGGAAGTACTCGTGGTTGAACATTACAGCTGGGGAAGTACTCATGGTTGAACATTACAGCTGGGGAAGTACTCATGGTTGAATATTACAGCTGGGGAAGTACTCGTGGTTGAACATTACAGCTGGGGAAGTACTCGTGGTTGAACATTACAGCTGGGGAAGTACTCATGGTTGAACATTACAGCTGGGGAAGTACTCATGGTTGAACATTACAGCTGGGGAAGTACTCATGATTGAACATTACAGCTGGGGAAGTACTCGTGGTTGAACATTACAGCTGGGGAAGTACTCGTGGTTGAACATTATAGCTGGGGAAGTACTCATGGTTGAACATTACAACTGGGGTAGTACTCATGGTTGACCTTTTAGCTGGGGAAGTACTCATGGTTGAACATTACAGCTGGGGAAGTACTCATGGTTGAACATTACAGCTGGGGAAGTACTCATGGTTGAACATTACAGCTGGGGAAGTACTCATGATTGAACATTACAGCTGGGGAAGTACTCGTGGTTGAACATTACAGCTGGGGAAGTACTCGTGGTTGAACATTATAGCTGGGGAAGTACTCATGGTTGAACATTACAACTGGGGTAGTACTCATGGTTGACCTTTTAGCTGAGGAAGTACTCATGGTTGAACATTACAGCTGGGGAAGTACTTGTGGTTGAACATTAAAGCTGGGGAAATACTCATGGTTGACCTTTTAGCTGGGGAAGTACTCATGGTTGAACATTACAGCTGGGGAAGTACTCATGGTTGAACATTACAGCTGGGGAAGTACTCGTGGTTGAACATTACAGCTGGGGAAGTACTCATGGTTGAACATTACAGCTGGGGAAGTACTCATGGTTGAATATTACAGCTGGGGAAGTACTCGTGGTTGAACATTACAGCTGGGGAAGTACTCGTGGTTGAACATTACAGCTGGGGAAGTACTCATGGTTGAACATTACAGCTGGGGAAGTACTCATGGTTGAACATTACAGCTGGGGAAGTACTCATGATTGAACATTACAGCTGGGGAAGTACTCGTGGTTGAACATTACAGCTGGGGAAGTACTCGTGGTTGAACATTATAGCTGGGGAAGTACTCATGGTTGAACATTACAACTGGGGTAGTACTCATGGTTGACCTTTTAGCTGGGGAAGTACTCATGGTTGAACATTACAGCTGGGGAAGTACTCATGGTTGAACATTACAGCTGGGGAAGTACTCATGGTTGAACATTACAGCTGGGGAAGTACTCATGGTTGAACATTACAGCTGGGGAAGTACTCGAGGTTGAACATTGCAGTCCATCTTAGGGTTGACAGTGTAACATCATAGTGGTTGCTTGGTGTCTGCTTGATGTCTCAGGGTTGACAATGTTGCTTGGTGTCTGCAGCTTGTCTCAGGGTTGACACTGTTGCACAATAGTGGTTGCTTAGTGCCCGCAGTCTGTTTCAGGGTTGACAATGCTGCAAGTGTGCACAAGCTGAGAACTCTTATCCTACTGCTGGTCCTGTGCCAATGTGCCTCCATCAGGGGACACAGCTGAGGCAGTATGGTAGCTAATGGCACCTGTTTATGGACTGCATGCCAAATGTCTGCCTGTCTAATGGCACCTGTTTATAGACATGGTTTCATGGTGTTTAAGGTGATGTTGACATCTGGTTAGAGTGGACCATGGTGTTTAAGATGATGATGATATCTGGTTAGAGTGGACCATGGTGTTTAAGGTGATGTTGACATCTGGTTAGAGTGGACCATGGTGTTTAAGGTGATGTTGACATCTGGTTAGAGTGGACCATGGTGTTTAAGATGATGATGATATCTGATAACTGATGCTACACTCTACCTGTGGATGGTTGTGTCTCTTGCTGCTACATGCTACACGTCTAACTGTGGATGGTTGTTTCTTGCTGCTACATTTGTTTCCTTGTTTCCTCCCCAGGTAACTTTGGTGACCGCTACTTTGGCACATAAGCCAGCTGGACTGGGAAATTGTTGATACACATCTGTTTGGTCTGAGTTCCTGGTGCTTATCTGGCATTGGCCGCATTTTTATTGTTTGTGGAGGGACCATGGTTGATAGTTGTCAGGGTGATGTTGATATCTGGTTAGAGTGGACCATGGTGTTTAAGGTGATGTTGATATCTGGTTAGAGTGGACTATGGTGTTTAAGGTGATGTTGATATCTGGTTAGAGTGGACCATGGTGTTTAAGGTGATGTTGATATCTGGTTAGAGTGGACCATGGTGTTTAAGGTGATGTTGATATCTGGTTAGAGTGGACCTTGGTGTTTAAGGTGATGTTGATATCTGGTTAGAGTGGACCTTGGTGTTTAAGGTGATGTTGATATCTGGTTAGAGTGGACTATGGTGTTTAAGGTGATGTTGATATCTGATTAGAGTGGACCTTGGTGTTTAAGGTGATGTTGATATCTGGTTAGAGTGGACCTTGGTGTTTAAGGTGATGTTGATATCTGATTAGAGTGGACCTTGGTGTTTAAGGTGATGTTGACATCTGGTTAGAGTGGACCTTGGTGTTTAAGGTGATGTTGATATCTGGTTAGAGTGGACTATGGTGTTTAAGGTGATGTTGATATCTGGTTAGAGTGGACCTTGGTGTTTAAGGTGATGTTGACATCTGGTTAGAGTGGACTATGGTGTTTAAGGTGATGTTGATATCTGGTTAGAGTGGGCCATGGTGTTTAAGGTGATGTTGATATCTGGTTAGAGTGGACCTTGGTGTTTAAGGTGATGTTGATATCTGGTTAGAGTGGACCTTGGTGTTTAAGGTGATGTTGATATCTGGTTAGAGTGGACCTTGGTGTTTAAGGTGATGTTGATATCTGGTTAGAGTGGACCTTGGTGTTTAAGGTGATGTTGATATCTGGTTAGAGTGGACCATGGTGTTTAAGGTGATGTTGATATCTGGTTAGAGTGGACCATGGTGTTTAAGGTGATGTTGATATCTGGTTAGAGTGGACCTTGGTGTTTAAGGTGATGATGATATCTGGTTAGAGTGGACCTTGGTGTTTAAGGTGATGTTGATATCTGGTTAGAGTGGACCATGGTGTTTAAGGTGATGATGATATCTGGTTAGAGTGGACCATGGTGTTTAAGGTGATGTTGATATCTGGTTAGAGTGGACCATGGTGTTTAAGGTGATGTTGATATCTGGTTAGAGTGGACCATGGTGTTTAAGGTGATGTTGATATCTGGTTAGAGTGGACCTTGGTGTTTAAGGTGATGTTGATATCTGGTTAGAGTGGACCTTGGTGTTTAAGGTGATGTTGATATCTGGTTAGAGTGGACTATGGTGTTTAAGGTGATGTTGATATCTGGTTAGAGTGGACCATGGTGTTTAAGGTGATGTTGATATCTGGTTAGAGTGGACCATGGTGTTTAAGGTGATGTTGATATCTGGTTAGAGTGGACCTTGGTGTTTAAGGTGATGTTGATATCTGGTTAGAGTGGACCATGGTGTTTAAGGTGATGTTGATATCTGGTTAGAGTGGACCATGGTGTTTAAGGTGATGTTGATATCTGGTTAGAGTGGACCATGGTGTTTAAGGTGATGTTGATATCTGGTTAGAGTGGACCTTGGTGTTTAAGGTGATGTTGATATCTGGTTAGAGTGGACCTTGGTGTTTAAGGTGATGATGATATCTGGTTAGAGTGGACCTTGGTGTTTAAGGTGATATTGATATCTGGTTAGTGTGGACTATGGTGTTTAAGGTGATGATGATATCTGGTTAAAGTGGACCATGGTGTTTAAGGTGGTGATGATATCTGGTTAGAGTGGACCATGGTGTTTAAGGTGATGTTGACATCTGGTTAGAGTGGACCATGGTGTTTAAGATGATGATGATATCTGATTAGAGTGGACCATGGTGTTTAAGGTGATGATATCTGGTTAGAGTGAACCTTGGTGTTTAAGGTGATGTTGATATCTGGTTAGAGTGAACCATGGTGTTTAAGGTGATGTTGATATCTGGTTAGAGTGGACCTTGGTGTTTAAGGTGATGTTGATATCTGGTTAGAGTGGACCTTGGTGTTTAAGGTGATGTTGATATCTGGTTAGAGTGGACCTTGGTGTTTAAGGTGATGTTGATATCTGGTTAGAGTGGACCTTGGTGTTTAAGGTGATGTTGATATCTGGTTAGAGTGGACCTTGGTGTTTAAGGTGATGTTGATATCTGGTTAGAGTGGACCATGGTGTTTAAGGTGATGTTGATATCTGGTTAGAGTGGACCTTGGTGTTTAAGGTGATGTTGTAATCTGGTTAGAGTGGACCTTGGTATTTAAGGTGATGTTGTAATCTGGTTAGAGTGGACCTTGGTGTTTAAGGTGATGATGATGCTATCTGGTTAGAGTGGACCTTGGTATTTAAGGTGATGTTGTAATCTGGTTAGAGTGGACCTTGGTGCTTAAAGTGATGTTGATATCCTGTTAGATTGGACCATGGTAGTCAGCATTGATATGTTGTCTATTTTTATTGCAATAATCATCTACCATATCATCATGTATTCCTGCTGAGCAGTAGAATTTCAGTTTGTTGTTACAATGGCTGCTATTGTTGGCATTCAGCCTTGTTGTTATGACAGTTATTGCTGTACGGTAGAAAGGCCTCAGTCTGATCATGATTGTTGCTGTTGTACTGAAGTTGGTTCAGCCTTGTTATGGTGGTTATTATTATACTGCAGCTGGAATTCAGTCTTGTTGTTATTATGGTTATTGTTGTACTATAGTTGGCTCTCCATCTTGCTGTGATGGTTTTGTTGTACTATAGTTGGCTCTATCTTGTGATGGTTATTGTTGTACTGTAGTTGGCTCTCCATCTTGTTGTGATGGTTATTGTTGTACTATAGTTGGCTCTCCATCTTGCTGTGATGGTTATTGTTGTACTGTAGTTGGCTCTCCATCTTGTTGTGATGGTTATTGTTGTACTATAGTTGGCTCTCCATCTTGTTGTGATGGTTATTGTTGTACTATAGTTGGCTCTCCATCTTGTTGTGATGGTTATTGTTGTACTATAGTTGGCTCTCCATCTTGCTGTGATGGTTATTGTTGTGCTATAGTTGGCTCTCCATCTTGCTGTGATGTTTATTGT
Source organism: Cepaea hortensis (assembly GCA_963921405.1). Taxonomy (NCBI): domain Eukaryota; kingdom Metazoa; phylum Mollusca; class Gastropoda; order Stylommatophora; family Helicidae; genus Cepaea; species Cepaea hortensis. Next base: position 4,853,050 of record OY992885.1, on the reverse strand, counting down.
TGTACTATCGTTGGCTCTCCAATTTGCTTTGATGTTTGCACACAAAAGCCACAAACAACAGATTGCAGGATTTATTGCCAGGCATATTTCGCTACACCTCATCAGCTGCATACTGCATACATCATATCAAGTGACTACATGAATTATACCAGGGGGCTGCAAATGAAAATCTGGAGAGAAAAAAATTGTTGGGGGGGGGGGGGGGGGTGTTGTGTGTGTGTGTGTGTGTGTGTGTGAATATCATCATCATGTACTATGTCGACACGCATAAGTATTTGCTTCTCTACCCTCCCCTTGTTCTCTTCCCCTTAATCTTGCCAGTTGTCACCAAGTTCTCCAATTTATTTCTTCTTATAATATGTCCAAAGAGCTATCTGTCGTATATGTAATTATGTAATGTGGTGTGCTGACCCTTGACTGATGTCAAGATGTGTGACAGTGTCACTCACATTCAATTGGTGGTTTTACTGTACGAGGCCACGGCTGCAATATACTCTGGGGTCACTATTCGGTGTGCCTGACCCAGTCCTGAACATTCTGTCAAGGAAGTCACGCCGTATTGAAACTTCCTACTCCACTCATACACTTGCCGGACTGACAGGCATGCATCACCATACTGGACCTTCATTCTCCGATGAATTTCTATAGGTTTCAAACCCTTCACTGATTAAAAAAAAACACGGATAACAGAATGCTGCTCCTCTTTAGTGCTTGTCAAAAGTAGGGTGGCGATCTTTAAACTGTCCTTATGACATCATCGTGTTCATCTACACCATGATGTCACATGCTTAACACTCTTGACATCCTTAACAACGATATTACCAGGTTACAAGACAATGGCATGGTTATTGTAATTTCTATCACTTTTAAGGTTTTAATTTGAAGCCCCTCGTACTTTGGCTGAAATACTGAAAACACATAATCACTAATATTATTCTAATGTGGAGCGTTAGTTATCCCCGCTGAAATCACTAATTTAAAATGAAATCTTTTTGTCTGCTAAAAATTGGTTGGAACTGCCTAATAGCTAATGCCTTGGTATATTTTAGGAATTGTTTATTGTTTGTTGAATACAATGTATGTGACGAAATGCCTTTTCTTTGTTAACTTTATGACCGCAATTTAGCAGTTGTTGAGAGATGTCAGAGCATGGTGTTTTATGACTTATCGACTCAAGACTGCTTAACTTTTTTCCATCCACACTGTATGTGTTCTGACACTTGATTTGCTAATTGTCATTCCGTCTACCTATATAGGTTGCTTGGCATTCACACTGGAATTGGTAAATACAGTTTTTATATATAGGTATTGTTGTTCTGTAGCTCTCAGACTGGTCTTTTTTTAAATAGTTATTATTCTCTTGCAGGCTGCCAGACCTGTTGTTGTGATGGCAGTTTAATATTGGTTTATATGTGTGGTGATTGCTGTCACAGTGTGGTTTGACCACACAAAAATATTCATGTTATTACTACTGGGTCACATTGTATACAGAGAACTGGGCAGCCATCAACTGTATCTGGAAGTTTGGTTTGATAGTGTGTTGTTGTGTGATTGTGTGGTGACACAGCTGGAAGTTTGGTTTGATAGTGTGTTGTTGTGTGATTGTGTGGTGACACAGCTGGAAGTTTGTTTTGATAGTGTGTTGTTGTGTGATTGTGTGGTGACACAGCTGGAAGTTTGGTTTGATAGTGTGTTGTTGTGTGATTGTGTGGTGACACAGCTGGAAGTTTGGTTTGATAGTGTGTTGTTGTGTGATTGTGTGGTGACACAGCTGGAATTTTGGTTTGATAGTGTGTGTGTGATGTGTGTGGTAACACAGCTGGAAGTTTGGTTTTGATAATGTGTTGTGTGATGTGTGTGGTGACAAAGCTGGAATTTTGGTTTGATAATGTGTTGTTGTTGTGTGATGTGTGTGGTGACCAAGCTGGAATTTTGGTTTGATAATGTGTTGTTGTTGTGTGATGTGTGTGGTGATGAAGCTGGAATTTTGGTTTGATAATGTGTTGTGTGATGTGTGTGGTGACACAGCTGGAATTTTGGTTTGACAATGTGTTGTTGTTGTGTGATTTGTGTGGTGACGAAGCTGGAATTTTGGTTTGATAATGCGTTGTTGTGTGATGTGTGGTGACGACAGTGAACTCTGTTATGCACTCACTCAATGACAGGAATAGAATGACAGTCCCAGATAGCAAATCCATTATGTGGAAAGTCCGAATCGAAAGCTCACTGTGTGGATGTCATCTGCAGGCTGCATTCTTCTGGTTTCCAGAGGGACAGCTTATGATGAATGGAAGGCTCAATATACGGAAGTGAGGCTAAGCAGCCATGTGCAGGACGTGACGATTCCTTGGGTGAGCCCAGTACCAGAGCGTTGTGTGTCGGCTCTGCAATTATGGAAGTTCCTTCGATCGTGGGGAATGCCCATGGTCTGCCCTTGCCTTCACTTGAGGGCTGACGGGGATGTGTTTAGCTATTCTAAATGGGCCAGCTGGGATGGAGGGATGAATATAACACAACATTGAGAGTCAAACGTCCTGCAAAACACCCAGGAAAGTTAACCTGGTCAACAAATGCCTGAAGAAATCGGATGTGTCGGCTGAAAGGTGGAAATATTGCAGTTGTGCTGTAAACAGGCACAATGCAATTACGTCCAAAACAACATTCCGGGTGAATACAGAAGAAGAAGAATGATAGGAGCTTGTTGTGTAGAGATTTCAGTAAGTATAATGTGATGGGGGTTTGTGTGGGGACAGAGGTGAATAGATTGTGATGGGTTGTATTGTTTGAATGGTGACTACAGTAAGTATAATGTGATGGGGGTTTGTGTGGGGACAGAGGTGAATAGATTGTGATGGGTTGTATTGTTTGAATGGTGACTACAGTTAGTATAATGTGATGGGGGTTTGTGTGGGGACAGAGGTGAATAGATTGTGATGGGTTGTATTGTTTGAATGGTGACTACAGTAAGTATAATGTGATGGGGGTTTGTGTGGGGACAGAGGTGAATAGATTGTGATGGGTTGTATTGTTTGAATGGTGACTACAGTTAGTATAATGTGATGGGGGTTTGTGTGGGGACAGAGGTGAATAGATTGTGATGGGTTGTATTGTTTGAATGGTGACTACAGTTAGTATAATGAGATGGGGGTTTGTGTGGGGACAGAGGTGAATAGATTGTGATGGGTTGTATTGTTTGAATGGTGACTACAGTTAGTATAATGTGGTGGGGACAGAGGTGAATAGATTGTGATGGGTTGTATTGTTTGAATGGTGACTACAGTTAGTATAGTGTGGTGGGGACAGAGCTGGTGAAAATATTGTGATGGGTTGTATTGTTTGAATGGTGACTACAGTTAGTATAATGTGATGGGGGTTTGTGTGGGGACAGAGGTGAATAGATTGTGATGGGTTGTATTGTTTGTATGGTGACTACAGTTAGTATAATGTGATAGGGGCTTGTGTTGTTTCTGTGGTAAAACTGAGAAGAATGAGAGAGGAGTTTGTACAGGTCACTTGAACTACCTGTTGTATTGTTAAGTATTAGGTGTGTCATGTCATGTCTGTGTTGTCTCATAACTCTTGTTTGTCATGTTTGTTGTACAGTCTCTTTCAATTCTGGTTTGTGCCATATTACATATGTCATTTGTAATATATGTTGCTCTGTTGGTATTGTATGTCCAATCTGTTATGGTTTTTTTTTTTTTGCTGGATTTTTTTTTTTTTTTTTAAAGGTAATAAAATACAATAATCAAAGTGAAATAAAGAAGAAAAGATCCATGATTGACGTGTACCTGTTTAATACTGTTTCAACATAATCGATGATTTCTCACTGACAAGGCAATATAATAAATGATTTCTCACGAACAATCCTATATAACAATGCTTTCTCACTAACAAGCTAATACAATCAATGGTTTCTCACTGACATGCCAGTGAGCTGGCACCAGGCTGTAGTCAGTGATGTTGGTGTGTGTGTGTGCATGCATGCTGGTCATCTGAGGTTGTGTAAGTATGACATGGTTGGTCATGTGACAAGACAATCACCGAGCGTAACAACTGCACAGTCCTAGGTATAATGTTCTAGAGGAAGGGGAAAGCCAAGACCAGGACTGTTCAATACAGACACAAGCTCTGACAGTATCACCTGGTGTCTGCCTGGCAACATGACAGAAGAATCAGCTGCTGCAGCAAGGATCTGTTGGTCACACAGTATTTCAGGTCACCTTCTCTTCATCCACTTATCTGCCAGTACAGCAACTGACACCCAGCCCTGTCTGTACCTGCTCGTGACTGCGTGGACTGTCCAACTGATGTTCTCCACAGGTTGAAGCTGCCAGGGCCATGCCCACCCTCCTTGTTGATCTCTTACATGTCAGGTGGCAGTGTTGCTATTCTTAGCTTCCATGAAGCAGTGTCAGGTCTGGTCATGTGTGAATTGTGATCACCTTCAAGGAGTCATCAGCAGTACAGACAGAGAGAGGACTGCTGGTGTCATGTTCTCTCCTAAACCCAGGCTGGTGACACATTCATGTCACAGTTATCTTATACACACACAGCAGATAACACTCATCTGGGCACAGAGAGTACTACTAGTGTCATCTCTCTCTCTCTCTCCCCTCTCCAAGATAGAAGAGGAAAGACTAAACAAGATTATAAAGTACTTCTACAGTGTGAACATACATCAGGCATGTACATACCTCTTGTTACCAGGGAGAAGACTTCACAACCGTCTATGTGTGTGTGTATGTGCACACATATACACACGTCTCTTGTTACAAGAGAGAAGAAGACTTCACAACCGTCTCTCTCTTTCTCTCTCTGTCTGTGAGTGTATGTGTCTGTGTGCGCGCATATACACACACGTCTCTTGTTAAAAGAGAGAAGAATTCACAACTGTCTGTGTGTGAGTGTGTGTGTGGAAGATAAATGATCTGCTGTGTGTGAGGAAGATAACTGTGACATGAATGTTATCTGCTGTGTGTGTGTGTGTGTGTGTGGTATTTATTACAGATAATTTTCCCCCAATCAGCTCAACATATCCAGTACAAGGACATAAATCATACGTTGGAATCAAGGAACAGACGTTGACAGAGCACAGACTATGAAATGTGTGTGACAGATGTGTTTGTGCTGGTAGTTCTGCTGTAGAGATGACAGTGTGTGCTGGCGTGTTCCACATCAGGCGTGTTCCACATCAGGCGTGTTCCACATCAGGTGTGTTCCACATCAGGCGGCCATACTGAGACCTACAGGTAGTAGTTGAGCATGTTCTCGTAGTGCTCCTGTTGGCCGGAAATACACTGAGGCTCTCCGTGGGCCAGGATGTATTCCTGTAACACAAACAGTCAGACTTGTACACGGCTTATACTGATGTTGTACACGCAATCTTGTACATGGAATCACAGACACCACCCACCTGGATACATACATTCACAACCTGTTTGAACATTAGCTCAGTGCAGGCTATACATCCCCTTACAATAAAATACAACAATAATTTTAAACAACTAAATTGTATAATGAACACTTTCCCAGCAGTGGTACGGTATACCTACCTTAGAGAATTATCATTGCTGTGTCACAAATAATACAGTCAATGAGTCGTGTATTCATGATTATTGCACATTTCCTGTATCTTTAAATGCATGACTCATGGGGGTCATCGCTGGAGCTACGGAGTTTGTGCTTTGTGTGACGCTTTCGACAGACCGCCCTGAGGAAAGAGACCAAGCCATATGGGATAAAACCCGGTGCAATGAAGTAGACCCTCTTGCCTTTTAAGACTTTGTTAAAGTTCCTTTAGAGGGCGTGGCAGTCAACCCCAGCATTTTTTGCTGTTTGTGATCTCTTGGCAAGTTTACAATTAGTAGTTTGCCACTGCTTTCTAAACGACTGGCTCTCATACTGTTTTCATAAAGTATAACAGACAATGAGGAACTGGTGATGTGAAGTATAACATAATGAGTAACTGGTGATGTGAAGTATAACAGATAATGGGGAAACTGATGATGTGAAGTATAACATAATGAGTAACTGGTGATGTGAAGTATAACATAATGAGTAACTGGTGATGTGAAGTATAACATAATGAGTAACTGATGATGTCATTATAACAGATAATTGGGAACCTGATGATGTGAAGTATAACAGATAATGGGGAAACTGATGATGTGAAGTATAACAGATAATGGGGAAACTGGTGATGTGAAGTATAACAGATAATGAGTAACTGGTGATGTGAAGTATAACAGATAATGAGTAACTGGTGATGTCATTATAACAGATAATGGGGAAACTGGTGATGTGAAGTATAACAGATAATGAGTAACTGGTGATGTGAAGTATAACAGATAATGAGTAACTGGTGATGTCATTATAACAGATAATGGGGAAACTGGTGATGTGAAGTATAACAGATAATGAGTAACTGGTGATGTCATTATAACAGATAATGGGGAAACTGGTGATGTGAAGTATAACAGATAATGAGTAACTGGTGATGTGAAGTATAACAGATAATGAGTAACTGGTGATGTCATTATAACAGATAATGGGGAAACTGGTGATGTGAAGTATAACAGATAATGAGTAACTGGTGATGTCATTATAACAGATAATGGGGAAACTGGTGATGTGAAGTATAACAGATAATGGGGAAACTGATGATGTGAAGTATAACAGATAATGGGGAAACTGGTGATGTGAAGTATAACAGATAATGAGTAACTGGTGATGTGAAGTATAACAGATAATGGGGAAACTGGTGATGTGAAGTATAACAGATAATGAGTAACTGGTGATGTGAAGTATAACAGATAATGGGGAAACTGGTGATGTGAAGTATAACAGATAATGGGGAAACTGGTGATGTGAAGTATAACAGATAATGAGTAACTGGTGATGTGAAGTATAACAGATAATGGGGAAACTGGTGATGTGAAGTATAACAGATAATGAGAAACTGGTGACGTCAAGATCATGTTGCCTGACCTATTCTGTTCTGTATCTCTGTGATGCATGAATGAAATAATGTAGGGAGTTAGGGAGACAAGGCCAGGATGTTAGAGGGATCTGCCTGCCCAATGCTGAAGCCTTTGTTCGTGTGTGCATTCCTTAACTCTAGAACAAAGTCTCATGTGACTGTAAACCACTCCCAGCAGGTCAGTCTGGACCTAGGCCAGCTATTCAGTGTTAGGGTTAGGGCAGTGAGAGTGAATTGTGTTAGCCTAGGTCAGTGAGAGTGCCTTGTGTGAGGGTACAGTTGTGACATGGTTACCACACTGTAGGTGTTGGCACACACAAGTGGCCACAGTTGTCAGGTGTTGCTATAGTCTTGTCTAGTCACTTCATTCAAGCTTTGGCTTTTGGGAAGCTCTGGGAATAAATTACAGACAACTAGAACATGTGTAATGTAGAGCTTTGTTGACAACATTCATCTTTATGCCAAGAGTGGACAAAAGCTGTGAGATCAACTAGATCAACATTCTGACAAGAGTGGACCGAAGCTCTGAGATCAACTAGATCAACATTCTGCCAAGAGTGGACCGAAGCTGTGAGATCAACTAGATCAACATTCTGACAAGAGTGGACCGAAGCTCTGAGATCAACTAGATCAACATTCTGACAAGAGTGGACAGAAGCTGTGAGATCAACTAGATCAACATTCTGACAAGAGTGGACAGAAGCTGTGAGATCAACTAGATCAACATTCTGACAAGAGTGGACTGAAGCTGTGAGATCAACTAGATCGACATTCTGCCAAGAGTGGACTGAAGCTGTGAGCTCAATCAGATCAACATTCTGACAAGAGTGGACCAAAGCTGTGAGATCAACTAGATCAACATTCTGCCAAGAGTGGACCGAAGCTCTGAGATCAACTAGATCAACATTCTGAGAAGAGTGGACCGAAGCTCTGAGATCAACTAGATCAACATTCTGACAAGAGTGGACTGAAGCTGTGAGCTCAATCAGATCAACATTCTGACAAGAGTGGACCGAAGCTGTGAGATCAACTAGATCAACATTCTGACAAGAGTGGACCGAAGCTCTGAGATCAACTAGATCAACATTCTGACAAGAGTGGACAGAAGCTGTGAGATCAACTAGATCAACATTCTGACAAGAGTGGACTGAAGCTGTGAGATCAACTAGATCGACATTCTGCCAAGAGTGGACTGAAGCTGTGAGCTCAATCAGATCAACATTCTGACAAGAGTGTACCAAAGCTGTGAGATCAACTAGATCAACATTCTGACAAGAGTGGACCGAAGCTCTGAGATCAACTAGATCACCATTCTGACAAGAGTGGACCAAAGCTGTGAGATCAACTAGATCAACATTCTGACAAGAGTGGACAGAAGCTGTGAGATCAACTAGATCAACATTCTGACAAGAGTGGACTGAAGCTGTGAGATCAACTAGATCGACATTCTGCCAAGAGTTGACTGAAGCTGTGAGCTCAATCAGATCAACATTCTGACAAGAGTGGACCAAAGCTGTGAGATCAACTAGATCAACATTCTGACAAGAGTGGACCGAAGCTCTGAGATCAACTAGATCAACATTCTGACAAGAGTGGACAGAAGTTGTGAGATCAACTAGATCAACATTCTGACACGAGTGGACAGAAGCTGTGAGATCAACTAGATCGACATTCTGCCAAGAGTGGACCGAAGCTGTGAGATCAATCAGATCAACATTCTGACAAGAGTGGACCGAAGCTGTGAGATCAATCAGATCAACATTCTGACAAGAGTGGACCAAAGTTGTGAGATCAATCAGATCAACATTCTGACAAGAGTGGACAGAAGCTGTGAGATCAACATTCTGACAAGAGTGGACAGAAGCTGTGAGATCAACTAGATCAACATTCTGTCAAGAGTGGACAGAAGCTGCGAGATCAATCAGATCAACATTCTGCCAAGAGTGGACAGAAGCTCTGAGATCAACTAGATCAACATTCTGACAAGAGTGGACCAAAGCTGTGACATCAACTAGATCAACATTCTGACAAGAGTGGACAGAAGCTGTGAGATCAACTAGATCAACATTCTGACACAAGTGGACAGAAGCTCTGAGATCAACTAGATCAACATTCTGACAAGAGTGGACAGAAGCTGTGAGATCAACTAGATCAACATTCTGACACAAGTGGACAGAAGCTGCGAGATCAACTAGATCAACATTCTGACACAAGTGGACAGAAGCTGTGAGATCAACTAGATCAACATTCTGACAAGAGTGGACCGAAGCTGTGAGATCAATCAGATCAACATTCTGACAAGAGTGGACAGAAGCTGTGAGATCAACTAGATCAACATTCTGACAAGAGTGGACCGAAGCTCTGAGATCAACTAGATCAACATTCTGCCAAGAGTGGACAGAAGCTGTGAGATCAACATTCTGACAAGAGTGGACAGAAGTTGTGAGATCAATCAGATCAACATTCTGACAAGAATGGACAGAAGCTGTGAGATCAACATTCTGACAAGAGTGGACCGAAGCTGTGAGATCAACTAGATCAACATTCTGACACAAGTGGACCGAAGCTGTGAGATCAATCAGATCAACATTCTGACACAAGTGGACAGAAGCTGTGAGATCAACTAGATCGACATTCTGCCAAGAGTGGACAGAAGCTGTGAGATCAACTAGATCAACATTCTGACACAAGTGGACAGAAGCTGTGAGATCAACTAGATCAACATTCTGACACAAGTGGACAGAAGCTGTGAGATCAACTAGATCGACATTCTGCCAAGAGTGGACAGAAGCTGTGAGATCAACTAGATCAACATTCTGACAAGAGTGGACAGAAGCTGTGAGATCAATCAGATCAACATTCTGACGGGTTCCAAATGTTGCTGTATGTAGCCGAGGCGCGGTGTTGGGGTGAACGCCCAACATTGCTCAAATACCTCAATGGCTCGTGAATACATAACCTATGCAGCAAAAAGTCCAACTCCTGGCCTTCACGTGGCGGGCCCGTTTAAACTAACAGGAGAAGGGGCGACGGCGAGTCTCTGGCGCCGGAAAATAACCAGTATGCTCTAGATGTGTATGCACGTACATGCATGCGCAGACAGGCGTGTGCGCGCATACACATCTACACTCGAGTGAGACCACAGTCTGCTCTAGCAAAGAAAGGTGCTGAAGACGGAGGCAACCAGCCAAGAGGCGCACCACAGAAATCAGGATGCCACGCAATCACGCAAAATGGAATATGTCGACTACTGCTAATCGTTATGGTGCTTGCCCTGCTCTGGACCCCCAGGCAGGTGCAGTGCCGGGCCCTATGTCTCGAAAGGGTCCAACCCCAACTACTGGAGGTCCTTCTCAGATGTCCTGTGGAGCCAGGGGACATGAGAATAGGAAGACTGGCCATACTAAACGAAGACTTAAACTAATGCACTGGAATGCGGAAGGAGTCAGCAACAAAAAAATAGAATTAGAAAAAATCTTGGACCAAGAAAAAGTAAGCATATGTTGCTTGCAAGAAACTCACCTCAATGAAAATATAGCCTTCAAAATCAGAGGCTACCAGTGTTACCGATCTGACCGAAAGGACAGGCGAAAAGGTGGGATACTGACCCTTGTAAGAAATAACATCATGGCTTCCCAAATCAAAGTCTACATGGAAGGGGCTGAGTATCAGACACTTAAACTTAAGACAGGTAATACAGATCTACATCTGATCAATTACTACTGTCCAAGTGACCGCCCACAGGCACTGGACACTCTACCACTAAAAGAAAAAATGATTGTGTGTGGCGATTTCAACAGCCACTCGCAGAGCTGGGGCTATGATCACATGGACCAGAGAGGAGAGAGACTGGAAGACTGGCAGGATGAGAATAGATTCATGTTGATTAACAAGCCGTCCGACCCACATACTTTCTACTCGAGACCATGGCACTCTACAACTACACCTGACCTGGCTTTTCATTCACCAGACCTGGAGTGGAACATTACACGAATTGTTGGGAAACAACTTGGTGGCAGTGACCATCGGCCAGTCTTTCTAACCGTAGAAAATGAGCTTGTAAGTGAAAGCAGCACCCTCTCGAGGTGGAACTACAAGAAAGCAGACTGGGCAATGTACAAGCATCGCACCAGCATACTGGTTAGAAACCTGAACACTGAGAAAGACATAAATAAAGCAGTTGAAGAGTTTGGGAAATGCATACTACAGGCAGCGCGAGAAACAGTACCAAGAGGAGCCCGTAAACAATATAAACCCTACTGGAGTAGTGAACTGGAACAGTTGCATAATGATGTTGAAGTGTGTAGAAAGCAAGCAGAGGCCACACCCAGCCAAGAGCACCACAATAAATTCCAGCATGCAAAAGCCAAATTTCAAAGGGCCAAGCTGCAGGCTAGACGGAAAAGCTGGCAGGAGAAAACGGAGTCTCTGAACTTTGAAAGAGACACAAGGAAATTGTGGAAGCTAATAAAACAGCTTAATGACGAGGGCACAGGGAGAAACTCAAAAATTGCACTACATAAAGATGGAAAAATCTTAACAAGAAAGCAAGCAGCTGACCATTTTGCGGACTCGTTCGCACAAGATAGCAATATCAAAATTAGTCCAGAGAAACAACAAGAGTTTCGAGAGAAACGACAACATACAGGACAGAAGGAAATAGTACATGAGGTTCTGGAGGCACCCATCACAATCAGCGAACTGGAGCTAGCCATATCAAAACTGAAAATGAGAAAGTCACCAGGAGCTGATGGTATCTCCAATGAAATGATCAGGAACCTAGGAACAGAGGCCAAAACAAAGCTGTTGCAGATCTTCAATAACAGTTGGACCTTAGGCAGTGTTCCACAAGCCTGGAGAGAAGCAATCATGATACCCCTCCTAAAATCAGGGAAAGATGGTTCCATTGCCTCTAGCTACAGACCAATTAGCCTCACCAGCTGTCTCTGCAAAACACTGGAGCGCATCATCAATCACAGACTGCAGTGGTACATTGAAAGTAAAAACATCCTTGTGCCACAGCAGGCTGGCTTTAGGCAGTGCTACTCTACGGAAGATCAGACAACCTACCTCTCTCAAGAAATTGAGGATGCATTCCAAGAGAAGAAGCTGGTTCTTGCGGCATGGATAGATCTGAAGAAAGCCTTTGACAAAGTCTGGAAAGAAGGTCTGATGAAGAAACTGAGAAACTGCAAAGTCAATGGAAGAATGTACAAATGGGTGAAAGCATACTTGCACAACAGAAGAGCCCGAGTACAGATAGACGGACTCAAGAGCAAGAAAGTACTACTGCGTCACGGTGTCCCCCAGGGCGGAGTCTTGTCCCCCACACTTTTTCTAATCTTCATCAATGATCTTGTTGCTCACCTACCGCATGGAATTAAAGCGGCAATGTACGCCGATGACCTGGTTCTATGGAGCACAAATGAATATGCATCAGTGGCCACCAGATTGCTACAAAGAGCTGTAGATACATTTGCTGCATGGGCAAATAGATGGTGTGTCAGCATAAACACTGACAAGTGCAGCACCACCCTATTTACCCTCTCTCCAAAACAAAAGGCAGGGATCATCCAGATAAATGGAACACCCCTAAGAGAAGATAAAGAACCAACATACCTTGGAGTAACATTTGATGGAAAGCTGACATGGAGAAAGCACATCAACAAAGCAGTAGCAAAAGCCAGAAGGAAAATAGCCATCCTGAGAAAGCTAAGTGGAACCACATGGGGAGCCAGTACGAAAATACTTAGCAAAGTTTACCAACAGAGCATACGACCACACCTGGAATGTGGGTCAACTGCGTGGTGTTCAGCATCAAATACCACACTACAAGAGCTGGACAAGGTTCAAAATCAAGCACTTAGAGTCACCACAGGAGGGATGAGATCAACCCCTATAGTGGAAATGGAGAAGATGGGGAGGACACAGGCACTGAGTGAGCGCAGAGATACGAAAACGCTAATACAAGCAGAAAAGTTCCTCAGCTTGCCAGGCCACCCTATGAAGAACAGATTTGAAAACCTAGCTATGGGGCGGTTGAAAAGAAGTAGTTTTATCCACCAGGCCAAACGACTCTGCAGAGAAACCACTGATCTGCCCACAGTTGGTATCCCCCTAACAACTATTCCAGAGCGAACTCCATGGAAAGATGAGCATAGACTATCGTTACAAATCCAGACAAAAGTGAGAGGAATATTTGACAAGGAAGAACAGAACAGTGTGCAGCGCAGAACAGCCACTCTCAGCTTCCTTGATGAAGAATACCCACAGGACCTCTGGATCCGAGTCTACACAGATGGGTCAGCACAAAATGCTGTTCGAAACGGAGGAGCGGGAGTGTACATAGAATACCCAAATAATACTAGGGACACAGCCAGAGTACCGACAGGAAAGTACTGCCATAACTATGATGCCGAAATTGAGGCAATCAAGATAGCAACAGAGAAATTACTAAATAACAGCAATGGTACACAACCTGTGGTGCTACTAACAGATGCAAAATCAGTACTCGAGGCGCTCCTCTCTGGGAAATTGCCAGTACTAAGGACACTACTTTCTGAACTTAGCAGTCAGCATAAAGTCACCATACAGTGGATACCATCCCACTGTGGAGTACCCGGAAACGACAGAGCTGATCAATTGGCTAAGGAAGGAGCCAAAGAGGAACAGCCTGATGTGCCCGTTACATACCACCAAAAGAAAAGAATGATCAAATCAGTCAGAAAGCCACCAAAACCTGCTCAAGATGACTACCACATTATGGACAGACCAGAACAAGTCATTATTCTGCGCCTCAGAACAGGACACAATAGATTACGCAACCACATGTATACAAAATTCAAGATTGGTGAAACAGCCATGTGCACATGTGGATTGGCGTCGCAGACAGCAGAGCACATACTCCAAGACTGCCCAAAATATAACATATCTAGGCAAACCTTCTGGCCTAGAGAGACGACAGTGGAAGATAAACTCTATGGACCACTGTGTGAACTGAAAAAAACAGTTCAATTCATGCAAGAGACGACATTGCAGATATAGACATATTTCAAGCGAACGAAAGAAGAAGAAGAACATTCTGACAAGAGTGGACAGAAGCTGTGAGATCAATCAGATCAACATTCTGACAAGAGTGGACCAAAGCTGTGAGATCAACTAGATCAACATTCTGACAAGAGTGGCCAGAAGCTGTGAGATCAACTAGATCAACATTCTGCCAAGAGTGGACAGAAGCTGTGAGATCAACTAGATCAACATTCTGACAAGAGTGGACAGAAGCTGTGAGATCAATCAGATCAACATTCTGACAAGAGTGGACCGAAGCTGTGAGATCAACTAGATCAACATTCTGACAAGAGTGGACAGAAGCTGTGAGATCAAGTAGATCAACATTCTGACACAAGTGGACCGAAGCTGTGAGATCAACTAGATCAACATTCTGACAAGAGTGGACCGAAGCTGTGAGATCAATCAGATCAACATTCTGACAAGAGTGGACCGAAGCTGTGAGCTTAATCAGATCAACATTCTGACAAGAGTGGACAGAAGCTCTGAGATCAACTAGATCAACATTCTGACAAGAGTGGACCAAAGCTGTGACATCAACTAGATCAACATTCTGACAAGAGTGGACCGAAGCTGTGAGCTTAATCAGATCGACATTCTGCCAAGAGTGGACAGAAGCTCTGAGATAAATCAGATTGACATTCTGCCAAGAGTGGACCGAAGCTGTGAGATTAATCAGATCAACATTCTGACAAGAGTGGACCAAAGCTGTGAGATCAATCAGATCGACATTCTGCCAAGAGTAGGCAGAAGTTCTGAGATAAATCAGATCAACATGCTGCACTTACCTCCAGCTCCTCCAGACTGGTGCTGCCTGCTTCAATCTTGGCTCCGATGCCGGTCTGGTAGCTGCTGTAGCGCTCCTGTACACGTACCAGAAACAGTTGTTTGGTTAGTTGTTTACAGAAGTTGTGTGACTGTTTGGTTAGTTGTTTACAGAAATTGTGTGACTGTTTGGTTAGTTGTATACAGAAGTTGTGTAACTGTTTGGTTAGTTGTATACAGAAGTTGTGTGACTGTTATGTTAGTTGTATACAGAAGTTGTATGACTGTTTGGTTAATTGTATACAGAAGTTGTGTGACTGGTGAGTTGTTTACAAACGTTGTGTGACTGTTTGGTTAGTTGTATACAGAAGTTGTGTGACTGTTTGGTTAGTTGTATACAGAAGTTGTGTGACTGTTTGGTTAGTTGTATACAGAAGTTGTGTGACTGTTTGGTTAGTTGTATACAGAAATTGTGTGACTGTTTGGTTAGTTGTATACAGAAGTTGTATGACTGTTTGGTTAGTTGTATACAGAAGTTGTGTGACTGTTTGGTTAGTTGTATACAGAAATTGTGTGACTGTTTGGTTAGTTGTATACAGAAGTTGTGTGACTGTTTGGTTAGTTGTATACAGAAGTTGTGTGACTGTTTGGTTAGTTGTATACAGAAATTGTGTGACTGTTTGGTTAGTTGTATACAGAAGTTGTGTGACTGTTTGGTTAGTTGTATACAGAAGTTGTATGACTGTTTGGTTAGTTGTTTACAGAAGTTGTGTGACTGTTTGGTTAGTTGTATACAGAAGTTGTGTAACTGTTTGGTTAGTTGTATACAGAAGTTGTGTGACTGTTTGGTTAGTTGTATACAGAAGTTGTGTGACTGTTTGGTTAGTTGTTTACAGAAGTTGTGTGACTGTTTGGTTAGTTGTATACAGAAGTTGTGTGACTGTTTGGTTAGTTGTATACAGAAGTTGTGACTGTTTGGTTAGTTGTATACAGAAATTGTGTGACTGTTTGTTTACAGAAATTGTGTGATTGTTTAGTTAGTTCACTTGACTGAGAAAACACAATATTTCCAAGGTCCCTTGATCTCTGACAGCAGAAAACATGGGTTTATTTATATCAACATGTCAGTGGCACGGAGAAGTGGCCCCTGATCTCTGACAACAGAAAACATGGGTTTACTTACTTCAACATGTCTGCTAATGACGCCATCCTCCAGGATTTTTGCTGCATTCTTGAGACCTCTGGCAAATGTGTCCATGGCACCTGGGTTGTGACATCAAATACAAGCTAGGTCACTGCTGTCATTGAATGACCAATCAAGATATGGACAGTAGGGTCACGTTGAAATTAGTGTCTCAAGCTGACCAGTGTCTGTGTGTTTTCTGGAATACCTGATGTCAACTACATGCCTTGTGTGCTCTATCAACAAACAGATATTCACTGATGTCTCCTGCATGTCCACAGGTTATATTAGTCACCATGAGAGCAATGGTCACGTGGTGGCTAGACCTTGCCTGCCGGCTCGGTCGCCATGGTAATGTGGTGACTAAACCTTGCCTGCTGGCTCGGTTATCATGGGTTCAGATCTCCATCAGAGCAGGTGTGTAACTAACCCTGGCCCCCGGTGGACCCAGCCTACCATGTAACTGACCCTGACCCCCCAGGTGGACCCAGCCTACCATGTAACTGACACCGGCCCCCCAGGTGGACCCAACCTACTGTAATATAATTGTAGCGTCTCTACAATCCCATAGTATTGACGCTTTAAAAATACAATGTCCTAGTATTTACTGTTTAAGTACCTTACTTTGGGGGAAGAAAACAGCGCTAGACTGACCCAGCCAAATTTAGGTGGCCCTAGTTTAAATCCAAGCCCCGAGATTGGTCAAGTACCTGGCCAAGACGGGCGCTAGATTGAACAAAGGGATTAGTAACCATTCAGTCAGAGAACAAAGGCTGAACAGGTAGCCGGCCTCACAGGGGAGGGCAAAATGACCGAAATATATCAATCTCTGCAGCCTAGCTCTAGAAAGGCAGGTGGTGGTTTTTGGACAGTATCACCGAACTGGATCCTGGGTCAACAGCCGGTAGTAAGTGACAAATGGAAAATTGTCCTAAACACAATCTGGACTAACAACTAAATGTTGACTGCTGCACTTATTAGCTGCATTAGTGAGCAAAAGACATGTGTGAAGATGAATGACAACGCGATTGATAAAGTCCTACTTCTGTCAGGATATCCAGGACAGACTTCCCTATCTAAATGTCTATCAAGATAACAGATATACAGAGTAACCGACACTAGCGTATCGTCTGCTTTACTTCTGGGAGGTACTGCCTGAAGCACCATCAATCAGCGAGGTAAACGAAATTATGGGACTGTCCAAAGTTAATAAAACTAACAGCAGTGAGAACCCTCCAACTGCCTGTTGGATTCCCAAGTTCAAAGAATACTCAAAAGTATTCTCCTTCGACACATGTCATACAGCGGCAAAATCAACACCAGGTTCTAGACCCGACCACCATTTGAAAGGTACAAGTTCAACCCAAGGTTCTAGACCTGAATACCATTTGAAAGGTACAAGTTCAACCCAAGGTTCTAGACCTGAACACCATTTGAAAGGTACAAGTTCAACACAAAGTCCTAGACCTGAACACCATTTGAAAGGTACAATTTCAACACAAGGCCCTAGGCCTGAATACTATTTGAAAGGTACAATTTCAACACAAGATCCTAGACCTGAACACCAACTTAAATACGAAGTTAAAGACAGTGAAAGAAATTAGTGGAGTAAAGGTTGATATACCGGCAGCAGAAGAATCATCCGACTGTCTGCGACTCCCAGTTTGTGTGCTGGATTTATTCTTCATAAATTCCTTGCCTGCAGCAGACCAATCCTGGATATAATCCCAGATGCTACCAACTAGTATAGCTCAACAGTGTATGTTCCTGCGAATGAAATGGATTTATCTAAGTATGACTCTATGCTGGTCCCATGATTGCCTATCATTAAGTGTGGAATGGTCTATAGACTGGAGACAGGGTGTGTGAACCCACCTGTTGAAACACAGTCGAGAATCAGATAACATAAGCCGAGAAGCTGGACGGTCGTCAATTTTTTCATCTATGTGATGATGTAGGAAATACCCTTTTGCCGAGTCTTAAAGTTGGAGCTCCTGAAAATAAGACTGACCCAGGCCTCGATTTCAATAGGACACCGCCCATTAGCACAAGAGTGTATGTGATTTCAATCCCGGATTATGTGTAAATTCTATTTTGGATTATAATCTTCTCTGGAGGAAATATTCAGTGGATATTGTAAGAGCAGAACACAGTTGAGTTGAGTATTATTCCGGTTCCCGGATAATAAGGACATTAACTGCCTAGCATTGAAGAGGAATAAGGAACAGTACAACAGGACAGTAAAGGAAACATAATTATAAATAATTAGTTTAGTATTATGTAAGGAATGTGTATTCTTAGTTGAGTATCCTGACACCATCTCATTATTTTTGTTTAAATATGAGAATTATAAATGGTGTACGAAACAAATGTTTTATATGTTTGGTTTTTCTGAACTCAGACCATTGTTTTTTTCCATCTGTAAAATGGGTCAATGGTAGTAGAATCAAATAATGGTTGTTGTTTGGGGTGTAAGAGCAATGATTTTTAGGACAATAGGGTTATCACATTTTAATGTGTTTATGGTATTGCATATCATCCCATGTCTGTTCTGGAAATTCAGTGTGGCCATTACACGTACATATATGCCTAACCAGATCTTGATTTAATGCCTGAACTGTTTGTCCAAATGTTGATGTTTACGTCAATTGCTTGTTGATGTTTGTTCAACAGTGGTTGTTATATATGTTGTAAACAATCAATGTCCTCTGACACAATATAAAATTCAAAAGAATGGAGAAGTACGTATAGACAGAGTTATAAAAAGAAGTGAAGTATTTTCCTTCTTGTGTTTGTGGTATAACTCCATGATCACCTCAAGTGGTGAAATGAGTGAGAATCTAATATAATCCCCTTAGAGATCCCCTAGACAAAACATAACAAACTATTCTCATATATTAAATTCCACATCCCACACCTACCATGTAACTGACCCCGACCCCCCAGGCTGACCCAGCCTACAGTGGGTGTCGTGAAGTATCTGGGGAAGTGAAGGCGGCCAGTGTGCTGCTGCCACATCAGCCAGCAGGTGCTAGCTGGGTCTGTGCCAACATGGGCCTAGCACCATATACCCCACACAGCTGACAGTGTGTACATGGGTTTACACGGGTGTACAGTGTGTACACGGGTGTACATGGGTATGCATGGTGTACACGGGTGCTTTTGTTTCTGTCATCTGAGAATATGTGGAGGTGTAACCACACATGCCAACAGACAGAATGTCAACACTGTGACGTGACACGTGATACAGATAAACATGTCAGTCAACTGTGACCTCAGTGACAACAAACACTAACCAATGTGAGCAATAAACATGTCCTGCAGGTTTGTCGACTCCCTCCTGACCTTACAATCAAAGTTGAGACCCCCAGGCTGCAGCCCTCCTTGCTTCAGTATCACCTGTGGATGCAAGTGCCAGATAAACAGTCATTACATGCAGGACATAAACAATCATTTCATAATAAGGCTCAAGTATTTCCAAGTTTTTCTTTTTAATCAACACTATATTAATGTTATACATGAGTATAAAATGAATATTTCAACACTACGTTGATGTTACACATAAATGTATAAAATGAATATTTCAACACCACGTTGGTGTTACACATAAATGTATAAAATGAATATTTCAACACTTAGTGTCAGGTCTTAGTCAGTATTGACTGAGCTACCATATGACAGTAGGTGATACTATACCATATAACAGTAGGTGGTACTATCTGCTTTCTGTTAGTTCCAAATGTTGGGCGACACTCACCAAACCCGACACCCCACATTGTGCAAACGGCTTTGGGCGGAGGAGCGCTATTTGGAACGAAGAAATGCAACCTAAAGACTAAATGTTGTGCCAGGTCAGACCGGGCCCTAAGCCTAGGTTGGCAACTGGTCTAGAATCGAAGCCCTGACAGGTGGACAGTTAGTCTTGTTCCAGATGTAGGGTGTTAACTTTCCTCTGCAGTAAACCAGGCAGGCCGAGAGAGAGATCATGCTACATGAGCAACACAAAGTCTCTACAATTCAGGCCAGGCTTTGTGCTATGGAAAAGTATAACTCCATCCCTGGTCTTACCGTCATGGGTTGTAGTTGTTATGCCTTTTTGAAGCACAATGCAACAATCGTCTGTCAGGGCGGCAAGGTGCCAGTATTTCAACACTACACATGGGCATAAATGCAACTTTTATTGAATTACAAATGCCCGCAGAAGTCGGATGTGTCGGCCTAACGGCGCAAGAACGCAGCTCTGCTGTAAACAGGCACAACGCAATCACATCCTGAAAAAAAAAATCCGGATGAACGCAGAAGAAGAAGAAGAAGAATTACAACTGTGGCTGTTGAAGCAGACTGAAGATGGATAGATAACTGGACAAATGAAATGGTGGCCTCTTGTCACAATTTCTTAGAAATTTTATCTCAAATATGCTGTCCACCTTTCAATTTGTAAGTTCGGAACAAATCTTTGGTTTTTAATGTCTCAGGGATTGATCCCAAACCCCAGTGTTTGCACTGGCAGCCCTAGATCCCAGTGTTTGCACTGGCAGCCCTAGATCCCAGTGTTTGTACTGGTAGCCAATATTAAGCTAAGTGTCTATTACAGAAATCAATGTGCAGATGTAGATGAAGTCTGTGATGTCACAGCACTGCACAAGCTGGAAGAATGAAGGGAATTAGACCATTCATAACTAACAGAAAATCTGTGGTGTGCAAATGATGCTGTAATGTTGTGGTGATGGATGGCAATTTTATATGGTGTACAGCAGAAATAACTGACCTGCATTACGACGGTTGCATTTCTGACATCCATGGGGAACTGGTCTGTGTCCCAGCCCAAGTCTGGGGACCCGGTGTTAGAGTCCACAGAGCCCAGCATGTTGTAGCTGAAACATGAACTCATTAGTTACAGTGCTGCTTGTAGCTGAAACATGAACTCACATTAGTTACAGTGCCGGTTGTAGCTGAAACATGAACTCATTAGTTACAGTGCTGCTTGTAGCTGAAACATGAACTCACATTAGTTACAGTGCTGGTTGTAGCTGAAACATGAACTCACATTAGTTACAGTGCTGCTCGTAGCTGAAACATGAACTCACATTAGTTACAGTGCTGCTTGTAGCTGAAACATGAACTCACATTAGTTACAGTGCCGGTTGTAGCTGAAACATGAACTCACATTAGTTACAGTGCTGGTTGTAGCTGAAACATGAACTCACATTAGTTACAGTGCTGGTTGTAGTTGAAACATGAACTCACATTAGTTACAGTGCTGGTTGTAGCTGAAACATGAACTCACATTAGTTACAGTGCTGGTTGTAGCTGAAACATGAACTCACATTAGTTACAGTGCTGCTTGTAGCTGAAACATGAACTCACATTAGTTACAGTGCCGGTTGTAGCTGAAACATGAACTCACATTAGTTACAGTGCTGGTTGTAGCTGAAACATGAACTCACATTAGTTACAGTGCTGGTTGTAGTTGAAACATGAACTCACATTAGTTACAGTGCTGGTTGTAGCTGAAACATGAACTCACATTAGTTACAGTGCTGCTCGTAGCTGAAACATGAACTCACATTAGTTACAGTGCTGGTTGTAGCTGAAACATGAACTCACATTAGTTACAGTGCTGGTTGTAGCTGAAACATGAACTCACATTAGTTACAGTGCTGCTCGTAGCTGAAACATGAACTCACATTAGTTACAGTGTTGGTTGTAGCTGAAACATGAACTCACATTAGTTACAGTGCTGCTCGTAGCTGAAACATGAACTCACATTAGTTACAGTGCTGGTTGTAGCTGAAACATGAACTCACATTAGTTACAGTGCTGGTTGTAGCTGAAACATGAACTCACATTAGTTACAGTGCTGGTTGTAGCTGAAACATGAACTCACATTAGTTACAGTGCTGGTTGTAGCTGAAACATGAACTCACATTAGTTACAGTGCCGGTTGTAGCTGAAACATGAACTCACATTAGTTACAGTGCTGGTTGTAGCTGAAACATGAACTCACATTAGTTACAGTGCTGGTTGTAGCTGAAACATGAACTCACATTAGTTACAGTGCTGGTTGTAGCTGAAACATGAACTCACATTAGTTACAGTGCTGGTTGTAGCTGAAACATGAACTCACATTAGTTACAGTGCTGGTTGTAGCTGAAACATGAACTCACATTAGTTACAGTGCTGGTTGTAGCTGACACATGAACTCACATTAGTTACAGTGCTGGTTGTAGCTGAAACATGAACTCACATTAGTTACAGTGCTGGTTGTAGCTGAAACATGAACTCACATTAGTTACAGTGCTGGTTGTAGCTGAAACATGAACTCACATTAGTTACAGTGCTGGTTGTAGCTGAAACATGAACTCACATTAGTTACAGTGCTGGTTGTAGCTGACACATGAACTCACATTAGTTACAGTGCTGGTTGTAGCTGAAACATGAACTCACATTAGTTACAGTGCTGGTTGTAGCTGAAACATGAACTCACATTAGTTACAGTGTTGCTCGTAGCTGAAACATGAACTCACATTAGTTACAGTACTGGTTGTAGCTGAAACATGAACTCACATTAGTTACAGTGCTGGTTGTAGCTGAAACATGAACTCACATTAGTTACAGTGCTGGTTGTAGCTGAAACATGAACTCACATTAGTTACAGTGTTGGTTGTAGCTGAAACATGAACTCACATTAGTTACAGTGTTGCTCGTAGCTGAAACATGAACTCACATTAGTTACAGTACTGGTTGTAGCTGAAACATGAACTCACATTAGTTACAGTGCTGGTTGTAGCTGAAACATGAACTCACATTAGTTACAGTGCTGGTTGTAGCTGAAACATGAACTCACATTAGTTACAGTGCTGGTTGTATCTGAAACATGAACTCACATTAGTTACAGTACTGGTTGTAGCTGAAACATGAACTCACATTAGTTACAGTGCTGGTTGTAGCTGAAACATGAACTCACATTAGTTACAGTGCTGGTTGTAGCTGAAACATGAACTCACATTAGTTACAGTACTGGTTGTAGCTGAAACATGAACTCACATTAGTTACAGTGCTGGTTGTAGCTGAAACATGAACTCACATTAGTTACAGTGCTGGTTGTAGCTGAAACATGAACTCACATTAGTTACAGTGCTGGTTGTAGCTGAAACATGAACTCACATTAGTTACAGTGCTGGTTGTAGCTGAAACATGAACTCACATTAGTTACAGTGCCGGTTGTAGCTGAAACATGAACTCACATTAGTTACAGTGCCGGTTGTAGCTGAAACATGAACTCACATTAGTTACAGTGCTGGTTGTAGCTGAAACATGAACTCACATTAGTTACAGTGCTGGTTGTAGCTGAAACATGAACTCACATTAGTTACAGTGCTGGTTGTAGCTGAAACATGAACTCACATTAGTTACAGTGCCGGTTGTAGCTGAAACATGAATTCACATTAGTTACAGTGCTGGTTGTAGCTGACACATGAACTCACATTAGTTACAGTGCTGGTTGTAGCTGAAACATGAACTCACATTAGTTACAGTGCTGGTTGTAGCTGAAACATGAACTCACATTAGTTACAGTGCTGGTTGTAGCTGAAACATGAACTCACATTAGTTACAGTGCTGGTTGTAGCTGAAACATGAACTCACATTAGTTACAGTGCTGGTTGTAGCTGAAACATGAACTCACATTAGTTACAGTGCTGGTTGTAGCTGAAACATGAACTCACATTAGTTACAGTGCTGGTTGTAGCTGAAACATGAACTCACATTAATTACTGTGCCAGTTGTAGCTGAAACATGAACACATTAGTTACAGTGCTGCTTGTAGCTGAAACATGAACTCACATTAGTTACAGTGCTGGTTGTAGCTGAAACATGAACTCACATTAGTTACAGTGCTGGTTGTAGCTGAAACATGAACTCACATTAGTTACAGTGCTGGTTGTAGCTGAAACATGAACTCACATTAGTTACTGTGCCAGTTGTAGCTGAAACATGAACTCACATTAGTTACTGTGCCAGTTGTAGCTGAAACATGAACTCACATTAGTTACAGTGCTGCTCGTAGCTGAAACATGAACTCACATTAGTTACAGTGCTGGTTGTAGCTGAAACATGAACTCACATTAGTTACAGTGCTGCTTGTAGCTGAAACATGAACTCACATTAGTTACAGTGCTGGTTGTAGCTGAAACATGAACTCACATTAGTTACAGTGCTGATTGTAGCTGAAACATGAACTCACATTAGTTACAGTGCTGGTTGTAGCTGAAACATGAACTCACATTAGTTACAGTGCTGCTTGTAGCTGAAACATGAACTCACATTAGTTACAGTGCTGGTTGTAGCTGAAACATGAACTCACATTAGTTACAGTGCTGCTTGTAGCTGAAACATGAACTCACATTAGTTACAGTTCTGGTTGTAGCTGAAACATGAACTCACATTAGTTACAGTGCTGGTTGTAGCTGAAACATGAACTCACATTAGTTACAGTGCTGGTTGTAGCTGAAACATGAACTCACATTAGTTACAGTGCTGCTTGTAGCTGAAACATGAACTCACATTAGTTACAGTGCTGGTTGTAGCTGAAACATGAACTCACATTAGTTACAGTGCTGGTTGACTTGGGCTAGACTGACTCCACCCACTTCTCCAACATTTTCAGCGCGGCTTTTCTGTCTGCCACTGCTGCAGCTCCCACATCACTTGAGGTGTCACTGGCCCCTTCCTACACATCCCATAATGCCTTCCTACACATCCCATAATGTGTTCTCTCACTGGTGTACTTGTGGTCAGAGTATTATACATGAATCTCGCCCTGCCTCTGTCTATCTAGCCGCTGTGAAGGTCATGCCCTCAAGGCTCAAGGTTGTTCATATTGGTCACATCCTTGTCTGACACCCTTCTGTAGGCACCGGAATATTCTGTTGCCTGTGCTGGTTTTATGTTCACAGTTATTTCATTGTGTTATATATGCTGGCACCACGACTATATCATGGTTTTATGTTCACAATTATATCATTGTGATATGTACACTGGCACCACAACTGTATCATTGTGTTATGTACACTCAGACCACATCTATATCATTGTGTTATGTACGCTGAGACAACTATATCATTGTTATGTACGCTGAGACCACAGCTATATCATTGTGTTATGTATGCTGGCACCACAACCATATCATTTTCTTATGTACACTTAGACCACAACTATATGACTGTGCTATGTACTCTGGCACCACAACTATATCATTGTGTTATGTATGCTTGCACAACAACAATATCATTGTGTTATGTATGCTTGCACTACAACTATATTATTGTGTTATGAAAGCTGAGACCACAACTATATCCTTGTCTTATGTATGCTTGCACTACAACTATATTATTGTGTTATGTACGCTGGCACCACACCTATATCCTAGTGTTATGTATGCTTGCACTACAACTATATTATTGTGTTATGTATGCTTGCACTACAACTATATTATTGTGTTATGTACGCTGAGACCACAACTGTATCATTGTTGGCACCACAACTATATCATTGTGTTATATACGCTGAGACTACAACTATATCATTGTGTTATGTACGCTGAGACTACAACTATATCATTGTGTTATGTATGCTGAGACTACAACTATATCATTGTGTTATGTACGCTGAGACTACAACTATATCATTGTGTTATGTACGCTGAGACTACAACTATATCATTGTGTTATGTATGCTTGCACTACAACTATATCATTGTGTTATGTATGCTTGCACTACAACTATATCATTGTGTTATGTACGCTGAGACTACAACTATATCATTGTTATGTATGCTGAGACCACATTTATATCAATTTAATACTTACGCCGATGCCATAACTATATCATGCTCATATGAATGCCCCGCTAACGTGGTATGGTTGGGTTCAATGTTCAGCTGCAAATTATAAAACGAAACGTATTCATCATCGATATCCAAGAATAATAAAATTAATTAATGACATATATAATTCATTCAATCATTCATTCAGTCAGTAGCATGTCCTTAGCAGAACCTCACTCCCATAACAACCTTCCGGAAAACTTCTCGATCATAAGCAAGATGTCCCACGTCTGATACACCCATCTGGAGATCATCTGCCACATCCTGCATCCTACATTCTCTTTGGCCTTCCTCTTCCTGTCTTCCCAGGCATATACCCCTCCGTTATTGTTCTCTCCAAACTTTCATGACGTTTCAATTCAAGTGACCAAAATATTTCAATTTTCTTTGTTTTATCGTCTTTAATAGCCAATCTTCTTCAGTATTCAGCTATTGAAGTATTGTTGCATTTGTTCTTATATATATATGTGTAATTACAAGAAGCATACAAAAACATTACAAGTCCACAGCAGCAGTGGTACAGCAGCACAGTGGTACAGCAGCACAGTGGTACAGCAGCACAGTGGTACAGCAGCACAGTGGTACAGCAGCACAGTGGTACAGCAGCACAGTGGGACAGCAGCACAGTGGGACAGCAGCACAGTGGGACAGCAGCACAGTGGGACAAGAGCAGTGGTACAGCGCAGTGGGACAAGAGCAGTGGTACAGCAGCACAGTGGTACAAGAGCAGTGGTACAGCAGCACAGTGGTACAGCAGCACAGTGGGACAGCAGCACAGTGGGACAGCAGCACAGTGGGACAGCAGCACAGTGGGACAAGAGCAGTGGTACAGCAGCACAGTGGGACAGCAGCACAGTGAGACAAGAGCAGTGGTACAGCAGCACAGTGGTACAGCAGCACAGTGGTACAAGAGCAGTGGTACAGCAGCACAGTGGTACAAGAGCAGTAGGACAGCAGCACAGTGGGACAGCAACACAGTGGTACAGCAGCACAGTGGTACAAGAGCAGTGGGACAGCAGTACAGTGGGACAGCAGCACAGTGGGTCAGCAGCACAGTGGGACAGCAACACAGTGGGACAGCAACACAGTGGTACATCAGCACAGTGGTACATGAGCAGTGGGACAGCAGTACAGTGGTACAAGAGCAGTGGGACAGCAGCACAGTGGGACAGCAACACAGTGGTACAGCAGCACAGTGGTACAAGAGCAGTGGGACAGCAGTACAGTGGGACAGCAGCACAGTGGGTCAGCAGCACAGTGGGACAGCAACACAGTGGGACAGCAACACAGTGGTACAGCAGCACAGTGGTACATGAGCAGTGGGACAGCAGTACAGTGGTACAAGAGCAGTGGGACAGCAGCAGTGGGACAGCAGCACAGTGGGACAGCAGCACAGTGGTACAAGAGCAGTGGGACAGCAGTACAGTGGTACAGCTGCACAGTGGTACAAGAGCAGTGGGACAGCAGCACAGTGGGACAGCAGCACAGTGGTACAGCAGCACAGTGGTACAAGAGCAGTGGGACAGCAGTACAGTGGGACAGCAACACAGTGGTACAGCAGCACAGTGGTACACGAGCAGTGGGACAGCAGCACAGTGGGACAGCAGCACAGTGGTACAAGAGCAGTGGGACAGCAGCACAGTGGGACAGCAGCACAGTGGTACAAGAGCAGTGGGACAGCAGCACAGTGGGACAGCAGCACAGTGGTACAAGAGCAGTGGGACAGCAGCACAGTGGGACAGCAGCACAGTGGTACAAGAGCAGTGGGACAGCAGCACAGTGGGACAGCAACACGGTGGTACAGCAGCACAGTGGTACAAGAGCAGTGGGACAGCAGTACAGTGGTACAGCTGCACAGTGGTACAAGAGCAGTGGGACAGCAGCACAGTGGGACAGCAGCACAGTGGTACAAGAGCAGTGGGACAGCAGCACAGTGGGACAGCAGCACAGTGGAACAAGAGCAGTGGGACAGCAGCACAGTGGGACAGCAACACAGTGGTACAGCAGCACAGTGGTACAGCAGCACAGTGGTACAAGAGCAGTGGGACAGCAGTACAGTGGGACAGCAACACAGTGGTACAGCAGCACAGTGGTACAAGAGCAGTGGGACAGCAGTACAGTGGGACAGCAGCACAGTGGGTCAGCAGCACAGTGGGACAGCAACACAGTGGGACAGCAACACGGTGGTACAGCAGCACAGTGGTACATGAGCAGTGGGACAGCAGTACAGTGGTACAAGAGCAGTGGGACAGCAGCACAGTGGGACAGCAACACAGTGGTACAGCAGCACAGTGGTACAAGAGCAGTGGGTTAGCAGTACAGTGGGACAGCAGCACAGTGGGTCAGCAGCACAGTGGGACAGCAACACAGTGGGACAGCAGCACAGTGGTACATGAGCAGTGGGACAGCAGTACAGTGGTACAAGAGCAGTTGGACAGCAGCACAGTGGGACAGCAGCACAGTGGGACAGCAGCACAGTGGTACAAGAGCAGTGGGACAGCAGTACAGTGGTACAAGAGCAGTGAGACAGCAGCAGTGGGACAGCAGCACAGTGGTACAAGAGCAGTGGGACAGCAGCACAGTGGGACAGCAGCACAATGGTACAAGAGCAGTGGGACAGCAGCACAGTGGGACAGCAGCACAGTGGTACAAGAGCAGTGGGACAGCAGCACAGTGGGACAGCAGCACAGTGGTACAAGAGCAGTGGGACAGCAGCACAGTGGGACAGCAGCACAGTGGGACAGCAACACAGTGGTACAGCAGCACAGTGGTACAAGAGCAGTGGGACAGCAGTACAGTGGTACAAGAGCAGTGGGACAGCAGCACAGTGGTGCAGCAGCACAGTGGGACAGCAACACAGTGGTACAAGAGCAGTGGGACAGCAGCACAGTGGTACAGCAGCACAGTGGTACAAGAGCAGTGGGACAGCAGCACAGTGGTACAGCAGCACAGTGGGACAGCAGCACAGTGGTATGACAGCACGGTGTCACAGCAGCACAATGGCTAGCACAGTTGCCTGCGCTGGTCAAGTGTTGAATTCCCATCGAGGTCGAGTGTGTTCACAATACGAGTTGCCAGGTTGGCCCAGTCTACCTGGCTACCAGGAACTGTTCTGGGTAGTAAAGGTGCTGGCGTAACATCGACCCCCAGCCCCTCCCAGATAACATCAACTTCAATCCCCGCCGGGTAACATCGACCACATTCCCCGTTGGGTAACATCGGCCACATTCCCCGCCAGGTGGTCTTTTACTGGTGGACTTTTGATGACAAGTCAACACTAAACATTCAAGGTGTGCAAAATGTCCGTACTAGTGGACTTTTGATGACAAGTTAACACTAAACATTCAAGGTGTGCAAAATGTCCGTACTAGTGGACTTTTGATGACAAGTTAACACTAAACATTCAAGGTGTGCAGAATGTCCCGTACTGGTGGACTTTTGATGAGATCGAGCCATATAGGATAACACCCTGTACAATGAAGTCAACCCTGTCAATCTTTAAGCGACTTTTTTTCTTGACAAGTCAACACTAAACATTCAAGGGTAAGTGAAACAACTGAGAACACATGAGATTATCTTCACGTGAACAAAGTCAGAATTGAATATATAGAACCAGCAACAATGTTCTTTTACTTGTGTTCTCCTCTTCCTTTCAGTGTACAGGTCAATAATTCCTTTCAGTGTAGAGGTCAATCATTGCTTTTTTTTTTCTTTTTTGTGGGCTCGCTTGCTTTGACCTCAAGCGTAGTCCATACACACCATTTATAGTAGTGGTGGGCTGAATTTTATATGTGGGTTAGTTTTCCCTATTAACAGTGTCCCTCACCATCAGGCAAACCCACTCCGACTTCAGAGGTACTTGTAATCAACGTCACCAAGTCAAGGACGACAGGTCAACATTTTAGTCCAACTATCCTGTGTAGGAGTTGAACCCTTTACCTCGGCATTAGCACACCGGATGTTTAAGAACACGCGTTCCTATCCATTCAGCCATGCTGACCTGCACTGCTTGTTTTTATTCTGTTCTTGTCTATACAACTAGCATGGCTCATGTGTTACCAGTGCCCATCATGGACAGTTCGTGGCTTGTCCCTCACAGGAGCTGCAAATAACCCCAGGATTTTGTTGCTGTTTGTGATTGTCTAGGCAATTATAGTTCAGCAGTTTGCCATTGCTTTCACAATCGCTAACACTCATACTGTTGTGACAATCAATGCCAGGTGTCTAGCTCCTGATGTCATAATGGGGGAATTCAGGACGGCTGGCCAACAGTGGCCAGCTCATCCCAGTGAAGGTTTTAGCTGCACAATCCAACCAATCAGGTACAAGTTTACAAAGAGCTTGGTGTGATGAGGTTGAGAGCCTATGTCCCATTGGGAGATGACAGATAACACAACAACAACAACAACTCAGATGCTTTCAGATTCTGAATGAGCAGGATGTTAGATTTAGTCTTGTGTTCTATTGGCTGAAGTTCTTGTGTTCTCTCATTGATACATCTAGTCTCGTGTTCTATTGGCTGAAGTTCTTGTGTTCTCTCATTGATACATCTAGTCTCGTGTTCTATTGGCTGAAGTTCTTGTGTTCTCTCATTGATACATCTAGCCAGCCATGTCTGCATGGACCAACACAATGAAGCCATTGTTCAATAGAACCCGTACGTAATCCAAAATCTGACAAGTCATACTATGGCTTACTTCTAACCTTCAAGCAACCAAACACGCCAGCACAGAAAACAAGACAGACATGACTTACTTTCACTTCCTTCTCCAATCCATAAGTTCTCAGAAAGCCAATCACAGTCATGGCATCTGTCAAACACAACCAGGACAAACAAATGATCACTTCATCAAAATTACAAAATTAGTGAAAAACATGTCACATTTCTTCTGTTCTTGTACAGTACAAGTCACATATCTTCTGTTTACACAGACAACTAAAATGGCCAATATTTTGTTAGAAAGTGCTTACATTTATAATTATACATTTGATATGATAAACAGTTTCAACTAGTTATACAGAAGAGTGAGGGTCTATGCTACAAAAAATATGCAAGATAAACAAGATCATCTGAGCCAAGTTCGCTGTGTTAGTTTTCTGTGCACAGCTTTCTCAATATGTAGGTCATAGACCATGAGATTGTAATTGTGCGTGTGTTTATTTTTTTTAAGCAAAAGAGTGCTTTTTTATAGTAAACTGTTGAGAGATAATGATCTAATTACATCTTTGTTAGTTTTGCAGACGTAAAGAAAGGCTCATGATCTTTGTTCAGTTGATAAATACTCAGGTCTTTCATTATAGCTAATTGTAAACTTTCCATTTTCTCCATGGTAATATACTCGGCCTTGCACTTTGAATTTGCAGAATGTATATTTTTGTCTGTCTCCCAGGCTTCGTTATTCTGTATTTCTTTCAGTTGCTAGACTTTGTTAGTCTATTTACCTTTGTCTTCTAGACTTTGTTAGTCTATTTACCTTTGCATACTAGACTTTGTTAGTCTATTTACCTCTGTCTGCTAGACTTTGTTAGTCTATTTACCTTTGTCTGCCAGACTTTGTTAGTCTATTTACCTTTGTCTGCTAGACTGTGTTAGTCTATTTACCTTTGTCTGCTAGACTTTGTGTTGTTGAGTGATATCCTGCTGTGTAGCTGGGTGATATCCTGGTGTGTTGTTGGGTGATGTCCTGGTGTGTTGTTGGGTGATATCCTGATCTATTGTTGGGTGACGTTCTAACATATGACTTGTAACACGTCACATAACAAAGTTTGTGCTTGAGAATAGAACATATTTCCCACCCGCCCACCCACACACACACAAACACACACCCACAGAGAGAGAGAGAGAGAGAGAGAGAGAGAGAGAGAGAGAGAGAGAGAGAGAGAGAGAGAGAGAGAGAGAGAGAGAGATTTCTGGCATCACTTGTTCATGTGACCACAAAGACGACGACACTTACCATAATCATACTGATGCTTTGCTGGTTCCTTTGGTTTTGGCTCAATCAGAAACACCCCTTTGAAGCCAATCTTCTTCTTGTAAGCTGTCCAACATGGCAAATACAGATGTCATTAGATGTTTCAAGCTAAAAATCTGTCTACCATGTTCATGACATTCACATACAGTGAATCAATCAATCAATCAGATGACTACTCCTAAATCAATCAATCAATCAATCAATCAGAGTTGATGAACATGGACAG
This sequence comes from Cepaea hortensis, assembly GCA_963921405.1. NCBI lineage: Eukaryota > Metazoa > Mollusca > Gastropoda > Stylommatophora > Helicidae > Cepaea > Cepaea hortensis. The sequence goes on along the minus strand of OY992885.1, from coordinate 4,820,968 downwards.
ACTCGTCAATGTTATTTATGTGACATTTTACATTAAACTGTTTACATTTTTATTTTCTTACAATTTCTCTACTGAAATCAACAAGAGAATTGAAATCGCTAAGGTTGTATTCTACAACTACGGGACATGATTGATACAGGCATTGATAATGCACATAGGGAGCAAGTCGCCACTGAACGTGTTGCATGGAGGGCAAATATCAGAAATGGAATAAAGACAAAGGAGAAAATTATTGCAGATAAATCACACACCGAGCGTATGAGACGTAAGATGGTGCATGATGGTGGAAATGACCATGTGTTCACATGCACCCACTGTGAACGGACATTTACAGCGCGAATTGGCCTTATCAGTCACATTCGCTACCGCCATAGGTAAAAGTTATTATGCCTTTTTAAAGTACAAACTATCGTCTGTCAAGACGGCAAGGTGCCAATGTGTATTCTACAACATACAAAATATTCTAACAAATCAACAATTCCCGCATCTTGTACCTGACAGCCAGCAACTGTTATGTGTAGTCTACAAGTGATGGACTTGAAACAAGCAGGTACAAGGAAGAGTTAATGCTATCAAAATATGCATATGTAAACAAATAAGGTTAATATTATGTATCAGAAGTTATCATGAGTTAAAGAAGTCAGTTAAAGAGTTAAGACAGTTATACGCTAGTTTAGCTGAAACAGACCATAGACAGACGTAAATATGTGATAAGACAGAGAAAACCAGTCAAGCGACTAACCCAGTATACGAAGATTAGCCTAACTGAGTTTCCATGATCAAAGCTTGCGACAGTATCTGACAAGCCAAATCAAGAAATAATAGATGCTCAATGAAGCACATAAGCAGCTATGAGTAGGTAGAATATTACACAACATTACAAGAATTACATTACATGTCATTACATTTCTTCATGGCGGTAATTTTATAGTCAATTTGTCTGTGTGTGTGCTCTCTCGCTTTGAAATCAAGCGTAGTCCATACCTGTGCTACTACTTTAGTGCACTCGACTGGTTTTTGCATGTGGATTAGCTTTCCCTATTACCAGTGTCCCTTGCTATTAGGCAAACCCACTCCGACTTCAGAGGTACGTGTAATTTATGTCCCTAAGTCAATGACAAGAAGTCAACATTTAAGTCGAACAGACCAGTGTAGGGGTTGAACCAAGTACCAGCACACTGTATGAGCTCTCTTATCCATTCAGCCATGCTGACCGCCCTACAGTCAATGTTATATTCAGTAGTTTGCCACGGCTTTCTGAACAGCCAATGCTCAATATCAGTGTGAACATCAACACAAAGTGGTCTCTTCAAAATCCCATGTGGCTGATAGTAACAGAAATCCCATGTGGCTGACAGTGACAGAAATCCCATGTGGCTGACAGTGAATCTGATATGGTGGATTGTGAAAGCATATTCACCACACCTAAGACAGAAACAGACATTATGGGCAGGCCAAATGACACACTTACACTCAGTCCCAGTGGATACCTGCAGGGGAAATGATCCATATCTATAGACGGGTCACACAGAGTGTAGCCTGTAGTGACTGCTATCTACGCTAGGCTGGGTCACACACGGAGTGTAGCCTGTAGCTACTGAGATATTTGTGTAATCAAAGTGATATTGTTGTAATGAAAGTGATATTGTTGTAATCAAAGTGATATTTGTGTAATCAAAGTGATATTTGCATGAAGCCTGAACACCGCCACTTACCAACTGCCAGTTTAAAAAATGTAGCCATGTGGTCCAGTTCAGCTCGAATGTTGGTGTTGAGAAGCGAATGGAATCCTTCACGACCTCCCCAGAACACTGAAACATACGTGGAGATTGAGACATACCCAGAACACTGAACCATACGTGGAGATTGAGACATACCCAGAACACTGAAACATACGTGGAGATTGAGACATACCCAGAACACTGAACCATACGTGGAGATTGAGACATACCCAGAACACTGAAACATACGTGGAGATTGAGACATACCCAGAACACTGAAACATACGTGGAGATTGAGACATACCCAGAACACTGAACCATACGAGGGGAAGTCAATAAGTCAGTCACAAATGGCTGTAGAAAAATAACTAAATATAACAACTTGAAACCAGTTTATTTTTATACATACATTGTTCCTTTATTTCTCAACACAATTTCCACCAACATTGATGCATTTATCCCATAGTTTTATCAGTCCTCCCAAACTGGCTGCATAGAACTGTGTGCTCTGTTTTCTAAACCACGTTTTCACTTCACATTCAACTTTTGTGTTATTCACGAAATGTCTCCCACCAAGGTGGGTTTTCAGTGGACCAAAAAGGTGGAAATCACTAGGGGCCAAGTCAGCGCTGTAAGGTGGATGTTCCAGAACTTCCAATCTTAATTGGTTAATTTTCTCCTGAGTTAATCGAGCCGTATGTGGTCTGGCATTGTCATGAAGAAGCAACACTCCTATAGTCAGAAGTTCTGGAAATTTCAATTGATCATGCATTGCTGTATGCTGAACCATGTGACCACCCTATTGCAGATGCTACAGAGTTTATCGTTACTCGCCTGTCATCTCTAATCATTTCCTCCTCCCGCTGCATGAATGCTTCTGTTGCAATCTCAATAGGACGACCAGATCGGATTTCATCAACAATTTTAGAATGTCATTGAGAAAATTTTCTACCCAGCTATGCACCGCTTTACAGGACAAACATTTGTCAGCATAGACAGGATGCATTTCCTTATGATTGTCCTTTTGCCCACAAACAACTCATAACAGCACATTGCTCTTTGGTTGTACACTCCGTAAGTAGAGTCACCATTTTGTTTATGCATTGTGCATGCGCATGAGTCACCTAGCACCACCTGACGAACGGGAATATAAAGTTTGATGTTGCTGTCACCTAATGACACCTGTAGAAAACACCAACTACATTATTTACCTGCCATCTCACAGAACTGTGTAATTTACTTATTAACTCGCCCTCGTATGTGGAGACTGATTTAACATACGTGGAAATTGAAACAGCTTTTGTTTACAACAATATTTATTTCACTGTTTAAATATTCATGATTAATAAACCAATTACTGTCGTCATATCTTACATCTACAAAAGTCATGACATCATGGTGTAAATATTTAAACAATGTAAAATGTTGCATGTCAGCCTGATGTTCTAGGAAATTTTACATTCAGAAGTTTGCCATGGCTTTCTGAACAAGAGATCAACGTTACAGTCCAACTGACCGGTGTAGGGAGTGATCCCACAACCTTGCCCTCCAGAAGTCTTAAAGCTAGTGGTCCTATCCATTCAGCCACGTTGACCACTCATTGTTCAAATATACTTGGTTAATAAAACAATGACTGCCATCACAGCTTTTGTTGTTGATTCTGTTGTTGATCAAATACCAATGACAAGAAAATACAACAATTCATGTAATGGCGGTAGTGATTCCATTGCCAGATTTATCACAAGTTGAAACAGCTCCACCCTGCCACTGTCCTCTGACAAAAAACAAACTGGCATGACAAAAAAGTTTAGCTGCATGTCCTTCACAGGATGTAGCAGTCAACCCCAGCATTTTGGCTGTTTGTGATTGCTGGGCAAGTTTTATGTTCAGTAGTTTACCATTGCTTTCTGAACGACCGGCACCTACACCTTTCTTTAAAATTGTTTAATTTTAGCCGACAATCACACACCGTTAACATTGCCGGGTCGATAGCCGTTTGGGTCAGTCCGTTTATACTTCTTAGTTTTTCTACGAGCAGTATGAAGATCCCCTGCCGGCTTGCTAGGCCAACGTAAAAGTTAGCAGACAATCACACACCAAAGTAAAAGTTAGCAGACAATCACACACCAAAGTAAAAGTTAGCAAACAATCACACACCAAAGTAAAGGTTAGCAGACAATCACACACCAAAGTAAAAGTTCGCAGACAATCACACATCAAAGTAAAGGTTAGCAGACAATCACACACCAAAGTAAAAGTTCGCAGACAATCACACATCAAAGTAAAAGTTAGCAGACAATCACACACCAAAGTAAAAGTTCGCAGACAATCACACACCAAATTAAAAGTTAGCAAACAGTCACACACCAAAGTTTTCTGCTCCGAGTCTATTAGCCACCTCAAGTCCCTTCTTCACCTGGGCAGCAGCGAAGGCAAACACATGGGCATCTGCGTTTGTGCTTGCTCCATTCATGTACCTGCGAATGTTTGCATCAATTTATTGTCAAGTTATACTCAAGTTATTGTCAAGTTACTATCAAGTTATTGTTAAGTTATTGTCAGGTTATTGCCGTGATTCAGAAATCCACTACCCTAACTAGGCTGCATTTGTTCATCAGTTTCATGAATCAGGTCGGCAGAAAATTTCAGAAAACAACGAAGCAACATTGATCATCATGTGGCAGGACCTTGTGGTAGATCACTGTCTGCACACTCCACCCACGAGATTCTGAGTCCGGGGCCAGTGCCCTGTCTCCAGCATTGTTATGCCTCAGATGTCTTCAGTGTCCTGTCTCCAGCATTGTTATGCCTCAGATGTCTTCAGTGCCCTGTCTCCAGCATTGTTATGCCTCAGATGTCTTCAGTGCCCTGTCTCCAGCATTGTTATGCCTCAGATGTCTTCAGTGCCCTGTCTCCAGTGTTGTTATGTCTCAGATGTCTTCAGTGCCCTGTCTCCAGTGTTGTTATGCCTCAGGTGTCTTCAGTGCCCTGTCTCCAGCATTATTATGCCTCAGATGTCTTTGGTGCCCTGTCTCCAGCATTATTATGCCTCAGATGTCTTCAGTGCCCTGTCTCCAGCATTATTATGCCTCAGATGTCTTCAGTGCCCTGTCTCCAGCATTGTTATGCCTCATGTGTCTTTGGTGCCCTGTCTCCAGCATTATTATGCCTCAGATGTCTTCAGTGCCCTGTCTCCAGCATTATTATGCCTCAGATGACTTCAGTGCCCTGTCTCCAATGTTGTTATGCCTCAGATGTCTTCAGTGCCCTGTCTCCAGTGTTGTTATGCCTCAGGTGTCTTCAGTGCCCTGTCTCCAGCATTCTTATGCCTCAGGTGTCTTCAGTGCCCTGTCTCCAACATTGTTATGCCTCAGGTGTCTTCAGTGCCCTGTCTCCAGCATTGTTATACCTCAGGTGTCTTCAGTGCCCTGTCTCCAGCATTGTTATGTCTCAGGTGTCTTCAGTGCCCTGTCTCCAGTGTTGTTATGCCTCAGGTGTCTTCAGTGCCCTGTCTCCAGCATTGTTATGCCTCAGATGTCTTTAGTGCCCTGAGGCCAGCTTCTTCTAGATCTCCCATAATGTTTTGTAATATGGTCAAAGTATCTCAGAGTCACAATGATGTTTATGTGACAATTTTAGAGACCTGATCATGTTTATGTGATAGTTTAGTCACAATGATGTTTACATGACAGTTTTAAAGTCAAGATGATATTTATGTGACAATTTTAGAGTCTTTATGATGTTTATGTGACAGCTTTATTAGAGTTATGATGATGTTTTTGTGACAATTTTAGAGTCTCCATGATGTTTGTGTGAAATTTTCTCCGTTGCTCAGACCTTGTAAAAGACTACACAACAAAAGAGTACATTATATCGTCATCAATACATCATCAATAATCCTGATCAAGGCAGGTCAGAAAGCTGGTCTAAAGGCTAATCACGTCACACAAATGACCACACAACAATCAATGCTGTCTGTCAGACTGGTCATGATCTTTGGAAGCAATATCACAAACCTCAGCAGTTTTTTGCTTCTTTTAGAAACTAATATATACAACCATGAAGTTCTATTGCACAATCATGACGTTCTATTGCACAATCATGAAGTTCTATTGCACAATCATGAAGTTCTATTGCACAACCATGGTGTTCTATTGTACTACCATGGAGTTCTATTGCACAACCATGGAGTTCTATTGCACAACCATGAAGTTCTATTGTACAACCATGGAGTTCTATTGCACAACCATGGAGTTCTATTGCACAATCATGAAGTTCTATTGCACAATCATGTTCTATTGCACAATCATGTTCTATTGCACAATCATGAAGTTCTATTGCACAACCATGGTGTTCTATTGTACTACCATGGAGTTCTATTGCACAACCATGGAATTCTATTGCACAACCATGAAGTTCTATTGCACAACCATGGAGTTCTACTGCACAACCAAGGAGTTCTACTGCACAACCATGGAGTTCTATTGCACAACCATGGAGTTCTATTGCATAATCATGAAGTTCTATTGCACAACCATGGAGTTCTATTGCACAACCATGAAGTTCTATTGCACAATCATGAAGTTCTATTGCACAATCATGAAGTTCTATTGCACAATCATGAAGTTTTATTGCACAACCATGGTGTTCTATTGCACAACTATGAAGTTCTATTGCACAATCATGAAGTTCTACTGCACAATCATGAAGTTCTATTGCACAATCATGAAGTTCTATTGCACAACCATGGAGTTCTATTGCACAACCATGAAGTTCTATTGCACAACCATGAAGTTCTATTGCATAACCATGGAGTTCTATTGCACAACCATGGAGTTCTATTGCACAACCATGGAGTTCTATTGCACAATGATGAAGTTCTATTGCACAATCATGAAGTTCTATTGTACCACCATGGAGTTCTATTGCACAACCATGGAGTTCTATTGCACAACCATGAAGTTCTATTGCACAATCATGAAGTTCTATTGCACAATCATGAAGTTCTATTGCACAACCATGGTGTTCTATTGTACTACCATGGAGTTCTATTGCACAACCATGAAGTTCTATTGTACTACCATGGAGTTCTATTCCACAACCATGGAACTCTATTGAACAATCATGAAGTTCTATTGTACAATCATGAAGTTCTATTGTACTACCATGGAGTTCTATTGCACAACCATGAAGTTCTATTGCACAACCATGGAGTTCTATTGCACAACCATGAAGTTCTATTGCACAATCATGAAGTTCTATTGCACAACCATGAAGTTCTATTGCACAATCATGAAGTTCTATTGCACAACCATGAAGTTCTATTGCACAATCATGAAGTTCTATTGCACAACCATGAAGTTCTATTGCACAACCATGAAGTTCTATTGCACAATCATGAAGTTCAATTGCACAATCATGAAGTTCTATTGCACAATCATGAAGTTATGTTGTACAAACATGAAGTTATATTGCACAACCATGAAGTTCTATTGCACAATCATGACGTTCTATTGCACAACCATGAAGTTCTATTGCACAATCAAGAAGTTCTACTGCACAACCATGAAGTTCTATTGCACAATCATGAAGTTATGTTGTACAACCATGAAGTTCTATTACACAATCATGAAGTTCTATTGCACAACCATGAAGTTCTATTGTACAATCATGAAGTTCTACTGCACAACCATGAAGTTCTATTGCACAATCATGAAGTTATGTTGTACAACCATGAAGTTCTATTACACAATCATGAAGTTCTATTGCACAACCATGAAGTTCTATTGCACAATCATGAAGTTCTATTGAATAACCATGAAGTTCTATTGCACAATCATGAAGTTATGTTATACAACTATGAAGTTCTACTGCACAATCATGAAGTTCTATTGCACAGTCATGAAGTTCTATTGCACAATCATGAAGTTCTGTTGTACAATCATGAAGTTCTATTGCACAATCATAAAGTTCTAGTGCACAATCATGAAGTTCTATTGCACAATCATGAAGTTCTAGTGCACAATCATGAAGTTCTAATGTACAATCATGAAGTTCTATTGTACAATCATGAAGTTCTACTATACAATCATGAAGATGGTGATTAGTGAATGTGATTCTCCAGCCGCAGTTTCTAGCCAAGAACTGTAGACTTGCATTGGCCCAGATTTGCACTGTGTTATAAAAGGTTACTGCTGACGCTGGATATATTGTGTGACCTCTCACCACAGACCTTGACCCCTTCACTAGAATGTCAGGGGCATTCACTCCACAACGAAGAACGAAAGACAGATTGCAAAAGGACAACTTGGTGAAAACAAGAGAAGTGAAATTGTGAAAGAAATTGACAAATTTGAGTCTGTTTGACAGAGCAATCAAGTGTACTGTAGGCAGACAATCCTGTGTACTCTAGACAATCATGTGTACTGTAGACAGACAATCCTGTGTACTGTAGACAGACAATCATGTCTACTGTATGACAGGGTAATCATGTGTACTGTAGACAGACAATCATGTGTACTGTAGACAGACAATCCTGTGTACTGTAGAGAGACAATCCTGTGTACTGTAGCCAGACAATCCTGTGTACTGTAGACAGACAATCATGTGTACTGTATGACAGGGTAATCATGTGTACTGTAGACAGACAATCATGTGTACTGTAGACAGACAAGCATGTGTACTGTAGACATACAATCATGTGTACTGTAGACAATTGTGTGTACCATAGACAGACAATCCTGTGTACCATAGACAGACAATCCTGTATACTGTATGACAGAGTAATCATGTGTACAGTAGACAGACAATCCTGTGTACTGTAGACAGACAATCATGTGTACTGTAGACAATCATGTGTACTGTAGACAGACAATCATTCTACTGTAGACAGACAATCATGTGTACTGTATGACAGGGTAATCATGTGTACTGTAGACAGGTAATCATGTGCACTGTAGACAGACAATCCTGTGTACTGTAGACAGACAATCCTGTGTACGGTAGACAGACAATCCTGTGTACTGTAGCCAGACAATCCTGTGTACTGTAGACAGACAATCATGTGTACTGTAGACATGGCTGTGCATCTACCAGAGTATAAATAATGGCTAACAAATGACTAGGTTGAAATGTAAAAAATTAGAAACTACTGAAGTATCCAACACTGACAATATGGCTTACTAGGGCAGAGTGAACACACAACAATGACAATATGGCTAACCTGGGGTGAGAGAACAAGTTGCAGGTGGCCCAAAGAAGTTTGACTCCTGTCTGTTTCTGAAGCTGCTCAGCCAGATCTACAATCTCATCCAGGTTTTTGTTGGACTCGGCCAGAGTTTGGCCCTCAGGAGCGATATCACTGTTGGTCAAATAACATAAATATATTGACACATTCTTTTCTCCAAACGTAAATATACTGATAAATTATTTTCCCCAAACATAAATATGTGGATGAATTATCTCCCCCAAACACAAATATGTGAATGAATTCCCCCCCCCCCCACCACCCCCCCCCCCCAAAAAAAAAAATAACAAATATATGGATGAATTCTCTCCCCCAAACATAAATATATGTATGAATTCTCTCCCCCAAACATAAATATATAGATGAATTCTTTCCCTTAAATATAAACATACAGGTAAATTCTTTCCCCCAAGCATAAATGTATCAATGAATTCTTTCCCCTAAACATAAATGTATTAATGTATTCTTTCCCCTAAACATAAATGTATCAATGTATTCTTCCCCTAAACATAAATGTATCAATGTATTCTTCCCCTAAACATAAATGTATCAATGTATTCTTCCCCTAAACATAAATGTATCAATGTATTCTTTCCTCCAATTCAGAAGTACAAATACTGAACCCATAAAATTAATACTAACAGGTTAAAACAGACAAAGTAAACACACACTATTATGCAACTGTTTACAATTATTTTCCTTCATATGTGGGCAGTAAATAATTAGATTCACATGTATGCAGTAGATAACTAGATTCACATGTGTGCAGTAAATAATTAGATTCACATGTGTGCAGTAGATAACTAGATTCACATGTGTGCAGTAAATAACTAGATTCACATGTATGCAGTAGATAACTAGATTCACATGTGTGCAGTAGATAACTAGATTCACATGTGTGCAGTAGATAACTAGATTCACATGTGTGCAGTAGATAGATTGATTCACATGTGTGCAGTAAATAACTAGATTCACATGTGTGCAGTAAATAACTAGATTCACATGTGTACAGTTATTAACTAGATTCACATGTGTGCAGTAGATAAATTGATTCACATGTGTGCAGTAAATAACTAGATTCACATGTGTGCAATAAATAATGAGACTTACCAAGCAAAAACACAAAATAACACAACACACTTCAGCAACCCACAGAACAATATGTACCAATTATGGATAATAAAGGAACATCCAGAATTCAGAAGCATCCTCAGAAATCACAGAGATCAGATGTGGGAAAAAATGACTTTGTATAAACTGAGAACGTATAAAAATACCGGTCATGGAAGGTCCAATATTTGACCCCAAGTTTGGTGAAGAACTCAAAGGAAGCCCGCAGCCGTCTGCGAGCATTCTCCAGACTGTTACTGGCATCATCCCACGGTCGGATCAACGTCGGGAAACCAAATGGGTCAGCACCTGTTAGAGACATAAGTCAGTACCTGTTAGAGACATGAGTCAGCACCTGTTAGAGACACAAGTCAGCACCTGTTAGAGACACAAGTCAGCACCTGTTAGAGACATGGCAGTGGCATTTGATACTTTCTGGACACCTCAACAGAAAATGAGTCATACTGACACCACTAACTTGTTGTTGTGTTGTGTTGAGTTGTTGTGTTGTGTGTAATGTTTGCTGATGAAGGCTAATCACCACAACGACCTTTGTTTTCCGTAATTTAAAATAATAAGTCTGTTACTGTGCTCTGTAAAGCTGCATTTCTTCATGTTATTTTATATTGTTTGACTTGTAACAGTAACTATCACATTTTCTGACAGACATACACACATGCATGTGTGTGTGTGTATGCGTGCATGTGTGTGTGTGTAAGTAAATGTGTTTATTTGCATCTGTCAGTAAGTGAATGTGTCTATGTGTCTGTGTGTACGTTGTCTGTCGGTGAGTGTATCTGTCTATGCATGTGATTATCTCAAAACTGAAGACCAGGGTATCTTCACATGCCAGGACAAAAGAGGACAGAATAAACAAACACATATGTCTGTATGTGAAGATATAAGAGGACAGAATAAACAAGTTCATGTGTCTATATGTGAAGACATAAGGAGAGTCTAAACTCGGATGTAAGGTATAAAGATAAGGCGTGCGCTCAAGCCTGGGTGATAGATGAGAAAACTAGGACTGAATGAATGCTCTACAATAAAAAAGACACGTCTTCACAAACCTGTTCCTCGGAATGTGTGCCAGAAGCAGACGGAGAACCTGAGCCACTCCTCCATGGTCTTTCCCAGCACCACCTGCAATGTTGGTCAGTTTATTGTCACGAGAGAGCTTTGGCGGACATTCACACAAACATACAAACAGACAGATATCTATGGTGAGATTGATTGATTGATTGATTGATTTAGAAACTGACATCACAGCAATCGGGGCATTCCCATACGCACTCCGTCCCCGTCTTCAGCAGCCAGCGAAGAGTTCCAACACCAATAGTACCAGTAGCAATCTGATTATATGTCCGTCTCGCCTTTCCTCTGAGCATCGAGTGTCAGCCAGATCCCCTCGTTACTCCTCGCTGTCTCATTCTTGCCAGACTATGATGATCCATTTGCTCCTCCGTGGTGTACACGTGTTTCCACAAGGCCACAGCCACGTTGGTGAGAGTGAAGCCCAGTCAACAATCACTGGTTGCCTACAACCAAATAAGCTCTGGTTACACAACTAAAAGAAGGTCAAGAGTAGTGAGGATAGATTCTGCCAGCTCAGTTCAGTGCAGGTTGTCATCACTGCTCTCAAGACACGACCCTAGGTGCCCCAAACTCCTCCATAACAAATCCGTCAGCAGACAGCCTCTGACTGTCCCAGTTGGGTGTTGACTGGCAAAGTTCCTTCAACACTTGTCTGATCACTTATGTCTCCAGGCTCAACATGTGCATTCTGTTGGTGTGTACTGTAGACTGTTAATGTCGATGCATTCTGTTGATGTTGATGCATTCACCCCTTTGAGGCGCAAAATCGATAATTAGTAATAATATATAAGAAATGTGTACCTCAAGAAATGAGCGGATAAACACCCAAAACACTACTTACATGAAGATATAAGAGGATAGAATAAACAAGCTCATATGTCTATACATAAAGATATAAGAGGATAGAATAAACACACTCATATGTCTATACATAAAGATATAAGAGGATAGAATAAACAAGTTCATATGTCTATACATAAAGATATAAGAGGATAGAATAAACAAGTTCATATGTCTATACATAAAGATATAAGAGGATAGAATAAACACACTCATATGTCTATACATAAAGATATAAGAGGATAGAATAAACACACTCATATGTCTATACATAAAGATATAAGAGGATAGAATAAACAAGTTCATATGTCTATACATAAAGATATAAGAGGATAGAATAAACACACTCATATGTCTATACATAAAGATATAAGAGGATAGAATAAACACACTCATATGTCTATACATAAAGATATAAGAGGATAGAATAAACACACTCATATGTCTATACATAAAGATATAAGAGGATAGAATAAACACACTCATATGTCTATACATAAAGATATAAGAGGATAGAATAAACAAGTTCATATGTCTATACGTGAGGATATAAGAGGATAGAATAAACACACTCATATGTCTATACATAAAGATATAAGAGGATAGAATAAACACACTCATATGTCTATACATAAAGATATAAGAGGATAGAATAAACACACTCATATGTCTATACATAAAGATATAAGAGGATAGAATAAACAAGTTCATATGTCTATACATAAAGATATAAGAGGATAGAATAAACACACTCATATGTCTATACATAAAGATATAAGAGGATAGAATAAACACACTCATATGTCTATACATAAAGATATAAGAGGATAGAATAAACACACTCATATGTCTATACATAAAGATATAAGAGGATAGAATAAACACACTCATATGTCTATACATAAAGATATAAGAGGACAGAATAAACAAGTTCATATGTCTATACATAAAGATATAAGAGGATAGAATAAACACACTCATATGTCTATACATAAAGATATAAGAGGACAGAATAAACAAGTTCATATGTCTATACGTGAGGATATAAGAGGATAGAATAAACAAGCTCATATGTCTATACGTGAGGATATAAGAGGATAGAATAAACAAGCTCATATGTCTATATGTGAGGATATAAGAGGATAGAATAAACACACTCATATGTCTATACATAAAGATATAAGAGGATAGAATAAACACGCTCATATGTCTATACATAAAGATATAAGAGGATAGAATAAACAAGTTCATATGTCTATACGTGAGGATATAAGAGGATAGAATAAACAAGTTCATATGTCTATACGTGAGGATATAAGAGGATAGAATAAACAAGTTCATATGTCTATACGTGAGGATATAAGAGGATAGAATAAACAAGCTCATATGTCTATACGTGAGGATATAAGAGGATAGAATAAACAAGCTCATATGTCTATACGTGAGGATATAAGAGGATAGAATAAACAAGCTCATATGTCTATACGTGAAGATATAAGAGGATAGAATAAACAAGCTCATATGTCTATATGTGAGGATATAAGAGGATAAATCAAATCAAATCAAATCAACTTTATTAGGGTCACAAATTGGGCGCGCAGGCCCGTCTTACATTCGGCCCTTCCAATCACTCGTCTTTCGTTCCTCAAGAGCATTATACATTTACATAGGAAGATAAAATAAACATTGTGAAATGAATGTTGTAAACATAAACAAGGCTAATTACCATGTTATGAAGCCCATCTCCCACCTATCCATACATCACCCCACCTACCCACACACACGCGCACCAAGGGACACATACACACCCCCACCTACCGACACACACGCACACCAAGGGACACATACATACCCCACCAACCGACCCATCCCCCTCCCGCACATCCCCCACCCACACACACTGCCCTCACCTGATCCCCCAACCAAAACACACTCGCAACCCACAAACATTCCCCCACCAACCCACACATCCAACGCCCATCCACATACACATACTACCCCACACATCCTCTCCCCACCCACACCTCAAACCACCCATCCCCAGGCCACATCTCCATCGACAACATATTCCCCACCCATGCACACAATCCCCCACCAACCCACACATCGCACATCCACTCACACATTCCCAAACAATACACACACATCCCCACCAACTGACATGTCCCTACTCCCACCCCACACACACACATCTCTCTAACCACCCATACATCCCCAATCCACTAACACACACCCCACCACCCACACATACAACTTCCACCCACCCACACATGCCTTAACCTAATCCCCCACCACACAATCCCCCACCCGCACATCACATACACCTCCTATCATGCACTATTCCCAACCCACGCACCACACACACACATATCCCTCACCAACACATCCCCACTTACACACCACACACATATCCCCCACCCAGATACCACACAATATTCCCACCCACACCCACACCCACACAGATACCCTTACCCATCCACCCCACATACCCCCACTCACACAACACAAAAACAAAACAAAACACAAAAATCCCCCACCCACACACACATACCTCACCCACACAATATCCCCAACCAACACACCACACACCTCTCCCCACCCACACACGCATTCCCTACCCGTCCACCAACACACACTCACTCACGCATACATTCTCCACTACGCACCCACACCCCCCCCCCCCAACCAAACATCTCTCGATCACAATACCCCTACCCCACACACATCCTCCACCCACTCACACATCCCACCCCGACACATACAACTCCCTCACCCACTTACACATCCCTAAGCCACTCACTCACACACCCCCACGCACACATTCCCCATCCAAACACACACATCTCCCACCAACACTCCTCCACATACTTCCCCCAACCACCACAATCCCCTACTCACCCATACATATACCCCATTCATACGCACATTCCCCGCATAGGATAGAATAAACACGCTCATATGTCTATACATAAAGATATAAGAGGATAGAATAAACACACTCATATGTCTATACATAAAGATATAAGAGGATAGAATAAACACACTCATATGTCTATACATAAAGATATAAGAGGATAGAATAAACACACTCATATGTCTATACATAAAGATATAAGAGGATAGAATAAACACACTCATATGTCTATACATAAAGATATAAGAGGATAGAATAAACAAGTTCATATGTCTATACATAAAGATATAAGAGGATAGAATAAACACACTCATATGTCTATACATAAAGATATAAGAGGATAGAATAAACAAGCTCATATGTCTATACATAAAGATATAAGAGGATAGAATAAACAAGTTCATATGTCTATACATAAAGATATAAGAGGATAGAATAAACACACTCATATGTCTATACATAAAGATATAAGAGGATAGAATAAACACACTCATATGTCTATACATAAAGATATAAGAGGATAGAATAAACAAGTTCATATGTCTATACATAAAGATATAAGAGGATAGAATAAACACACTCATATGTCTATACATAAAGATATAAGAGGATAGAAT
This sequence comes from Cepaea hortensis, assembly GCA_963921405.1. Classification (NCBI taxonomy): domain Eukaryota; kingdom Metazoa; phylum Mollusca; class Gastropoda; order Stylommatophora; family Helicidae; genus Cepaea; species Cepaea hortensis. Next base: position 4,805,425 of record OY992885.1, on the reverse strand, counting down.
AAACACACTCATATGTCTATACATAAAGATATAAGAGGATAGAATAAACACACTCATATGTCTATACATAAAGATATAAGAGGATAGAATAAACAAGCTCATATGTCTATACATAAAGATATAAGAGGATAGAATAAACAAGTTCATATGTCTATACATAAAGATATAAGAGGATAGAATAAACACACTCATATGTCTATACATAAAGATATAAGAGGATAGAATAAACAAGTTCATATGTCTATACATAAAGATATAAGAGGATAGAATAAACACACTCATATGTCTATACATAAAGATATAAGAGGATAGAATAAACACACTCATATGTCTATACATAAAGATATAAGAGGATAGAATAAACACACTCATATGTCTATACATAAAGATATCCATCCATCCATCATGTGCCATGCCGGTAAGCGTGGGCGGTCATGTTCTGCCATCTCACTCGATCAACAGAGTCGTGGATCAGTTCCGTGTTTTTGTCTCGACCATGCCACAAGGTCAAGCCATCCAGATACTTGTTTCTAGGTCTTCCCCTTGGTCTGTTCCCCTCGATCTTACCAGTTGTCACCAAGTTCTCCAAATCATTTCTTCTCATAACATGCCCAAAAAATTGTGACTGTCTACGTCTAATGTCTCTGATCAGTTTACGATCTTCATTTGTTTCTTGAAGGACTTGTTCATTGGTCTTTCTGGCTGTCCATGGTATTCTTTGCATTTTCCTCAGAAACCACATTTCTACAGCCATCAGATGTTTCTCAGCCTGGCTGCTCATTGTCCAAGCTTCACATCCATATAAAAGTACAGGTTCTATGTAGCATCTCAACACTCTTTTTCTCGTTTCAATTGACATCTTTTTATTGGTCAGTATGTTTTTCATCTTGCTAAAGGCTACTTTTGCCATGGCGATTCTTGTTCTAATCTCTTCAAGGCATCTCCCATCAGATGTTATTACTGTTCCGAGGTAATTGTACCTATTCACTTGTTGAAGAATATTCCCATTTACTTGTATATTACATTGTGGTATTTCGTCCTTCCTAGTGACGACCATAATCTGTGTCTTTTTACAATTTAATTCTAACCCTTGTTGTTCACTGTGTGTAACAACCGCATCTACTAAATTTTGCAGGTCCTGTTCATTATCTGCAATCAAGACTGTATCATCTGCATATCTAATGTTATTGATGCATCGTCCCCCAATGTTGATTCCTTCCATATTTTCAATATTTCTGAAAATATTTTCACTGTACAGGGAAAACAGATCTGGAGACATTACACATCCCTGTCTCACACCTCTCTTAATAGGCTGATATTGGCTTACTTCATTATCAACTCTTATGGCAGCTTGTTGTTTCCAATATATGTTTTTTACAAGTCTAAGGTCTTTCCCATCAATTTGTAGATCTTCAAGCATCCTTATCATGTTGACATGTCTCACTTTATCAAAAGCCTTTGTGTAGTCAATGAAGCAAAGGTGTAGATCTTTGTTTACTTCTATAGAACATTCGATTACGGTTCTCAGTATATACACAGCATTTACTGTACCCTTGCCTACTACAAACCCACATTGTTCTTCTCCTATTTCAGGTTGTATTTTCCTCCTAACTCTTTGCATGATAATTCTTAGCAAAATCTTCGTGATGTGACTCATTATACTAATTGTTCGATGTTGATCACATTCCAAGGCTCCTGATTTCTTTGGGATTGCAATAAATACAGAATTACATAACTCATGAGGTATGTTTCCAGTATCATATATTGTATTAAGCAGACTGGTAACTTTATCTATTCCATATTCTTCTAAAGCATTAATCATTTCTGTTGTGACGCTGTCTGGACCGGGGGTTTTGCCAGATTTCATATGATTAAGAGCATTCTGAACCTCCATCTTCAAAATTGCTGGCCCTTCATTGTTATTTTGAACAATATATTGTTCGTCTCTGCTATCGTCATAAAGGTTTTTCACGTAATCTGACCATACATGTAAAATCTGATCTTTTTCTATTATGACTCTTCCATCTTTTGTCTTTAGGCAGCCTGCTGATGTACGTGTTCTTTGATTAGTAATCTCCTGAATTCTTTTGTGCATTAGTTTCGCATTTTTACTGTTGTGTTGTTTTTCAATTTCTCTGCAATTTTTCTCAAGCCATGTTTCTTTAGCCTCCTTACATAAGGTTCTGACTTTTCTGTGAATTTCTTCATATTTGGCAGGATTATTTTTGTTCTGTCTTCTTGTTTCCATTAGTTGTAAAATTTCTTCAGTCATCCATGTCTTACGGCCAACTTTCTTTACTTTTGGAATAGTTTTTTCTGCTGCACAACTGATTGAATTCTTCAGCATTTCCCATTGATCATCTACATCTTGAAATAGGATCTCTAGATCAGACAATAAATCAAATTTGTTCTTTACTTCTATGTTAAAATTATCTTGTATTTCTTTGTCAGTTTTCAATTTGCACAAGTCATATTTAGGGTTTCCTGCTGTATACTTGACTTTCTTTAACTTTACCCTCAATGTGCCAGTAATTAATCTGTGATCACTGTAACAGTCTGCATTTGGAACTGTTTTTACAACTGTTAATGCATTTCGAAACCTTTTGCTTATCAGGATGTAATCTATCTGGTTTTTAATCCTGCTGTCTGGACTCCTCCATGTCCATAATCTTCTAGGATGTTGTTTAAACCAGGTGTTTCCTACAACCAATTCTTGTTCTTTTGCCCATTCTACAAGTCTGTAACCTCTTTCATTTCTCTCTCCCAAACCATGGTTGCCTACACTATATCCATCGCTTTGCTTTCCTATTTTTGCGTTGAAATCACCCATTATGATATTTATTTCTGATTTTTGACAGTTCTTCAAAGCAGACTCCATGTCATTATGTCCCAGTTATATACATAAAGATATAAGAGGATAGAATAAACAAGTTCATATGTCTATACATAAAGATATAAGAGGATAGAATAAACACACTCATATGTCTATACATAAAGATATAAGAGGATAGAATAAACAAGTTCATATGTCTATACATAAAGATATAAGAGGATAGAATAAACACACTCATATGTCTATACATAAAGATATAAGAGGATAGAATAAACAAGTTCATATGTCTATACATAAAGATATAAGAGGATAGAATAAACACACTCATATGTCTATACATAAAGATATAAGAGGATAGAATAAACACACTCATATGTCTATACATAAAGATATAAGAGGATAGAATAAACACACTCATATGTCTATACATAAAGATATCCATCCATCCATCATGTGCCATGCCGGTAAGCGTGGGCGGTCATGTTCTGCCATCTCACTCGATCAACAGAGTCGTGGATCAGTTCCGTGTTTTTGTCTCGACCATGCCACAAGGTCAAGCCATCCAGATACTTGTTTCTAGGTCTTCCCCTTGGTCTGTTCCCCTCGATCTTACCAGTTGTCACCAAGTTCTCCAAATCATTTCTTCTCATAACATGCCCAAAAAATTGTGACTGTCTACGTCTAATGTCTCTGATCAGTTTACGATCTTCATTTGTTTCTTGAAGGACTTGTTCATTGGTCTTTCTGGCTGTCCATGGTATTCTTTGCATTTTCCTCAGAAACCACATTTCTACAGCCATCAGATGTTTCTCAGCCTGGCTGCTCATTGTCCAAGCTTCACATCCATATAAAAGTACAGGTTCTATGTAGCATCTCAACACTCTTTTTCTCGTTTCAATTGACATCTTTTTATTGGTCAGTATGTTTTTCATCTTGCTAAAGGCTACTTTTGCCATGGCGATTCTTGTTCTAATCTCTTCAAGGCATCTCCCATCAGATGTTATTACTGTTCCGAGGTAATTGTACCTATTCACTTGTTGAAGAATATTCCCATTTACTTGTATATTACATTGTGGTATTTCGTCCTTCCTAGTGACGACCATAATCTGTGTCTTTTTACAATTTAATTCTAACCCTTGTTGTTCACTGTGTGTAACAACCGCATCTACTAAATTTTGCAGGTCCTGTTCATTATCTGCAATCAAGACTGTATCATCTGCATATCTAATGTTATTGATGCATCGTCCCCCAATGTTGATTCCTTCCATATTTTCAATATTTCTGAAAATATTTTCACTGTACAGGGAAAACAGATCTGGAGACATTACACATCCCTGTCTCACACCTCTCTTAATAGGCTGATATTGGCTTACTTCATTATCAACTCTTATGGCAGCTTGTTGTTTCCAATATATGTTTTTTACAAGTCTAAGGTCTTTCCCATCAATTTGTAGATCTTCAAGCATCCTTATCATGTTGACATGTCTCACTTTATCAAAAGCCTTTGTGTAGTCAATGAAGCAAAGGTGTAGATCTTTGTTTACTTCTATAGAACATTCGATTACGGTTCTCAGTATATACACAGCATTTACTGTACCCTTGCCTACTACAAACCCACATTGTTCTTCTCCTATTTCAGGTTGTATTTTCCTCCTAACTCTTTGCATGATAATTCTTAGCAAAATCTTCGTGATGTGACTCATTATACTAATTGTTCGATGTTGATCACATTCCAAGGCTCCTGATTTCTTTGGGATTGCAATAAATACAGAATTACATAACTCATGAGGTATGTTTCCAGTATCATATATTGTATTAAGCAGACTGGTAACTTTATCTATTCCATATTCTTCTAAAGCATTAATCATTTCTGTTGTGACGCTGTCTGGACCGGGGGTTTTGCCAGATTTCATATGATTAAGAGCATTCTGAACCTCCATCTTCAAAATTGCTGGCCCTTCATTGTTATTTTGAACAATATATTGTTCGTCTCTGCTATCGTCATAAAGGTTTTTCACGTAATCTGACCATACATGTAAAATCTGATCTTTTTCTATTATGACTCTTCCATCTTTTGTCTTTAGGCAGCCTGCTGATGTACGTGTTCTTTGATTAGTAATCTCCTGAATTCTTTTGTGCATTAGTTTCGCATTTTTACTGTTGTGTTGTTTTTCAATTTCTCTGCAATTTTTCTCAAGCCATGTTTCTTTAGCCTCCTTACATAAGGTTCTGACTTTTCTGTGAATTTCTTCATATTTGGCAGGATTATTTTTGTTCTGTCTTCTTGTTTCCATTAGTTGTAAAATTTCTTCAGTCATCCATGTCTTACGGCCAACTTTCTTTACTTTTGGAATAGTTTTTTCTGCTGCACAACTGATTGAATTCTTCAGCATTTCCCATTGATCATCTACATCTTGAAATAGGATCTCTAGATCAGACAATAAATCAAATTTGTTCTTTACTTCTATGTTAAAATTATCTTGTATTTCTTTGTCAGTTTTCAATTTGCACAAGTCATATTTAGGGTTTCCTGCTGTATACTTGACTTTCTTTAACTTTACCCTCAATGTGCCAGTAATTAATCTGTGATCACTGTAACAGTCTGCATTTGGAACTGTTTTTACAACTGTTAATGCATTTCGAAACCTTTTGCTTATCAGGATGTAATCTATCTGGTTTTTAATCCTGCTGTCTGGACTCCTCCATGTCCATAATCTTCTAGGATGTTGTTTAAACCAGGTGTTTCCTACAACCAATTCTTGTTCTTTTGCCCATTCTACAAGTCTGTAACCTCTTTCATTTCTCTCTCCCAAACCATGGTTGCCTACACTATATCCATCGCTTTGCTTTCCTATTTTTGCGTTGAAATCACCCATTATGATATTTATTTCTGATTTTTGACAGTTCTTCAAAGCAGACTCCATGTCATTATGTCCCAGTTATATACATAAAGATATAAGAGGATAGAATAAACAAGTTCATATGTCTATACATAAAGATATAAGAGGATAGAATAAACACACTCATATGTCTATACATAAAGATATAAGAGGATAGAATAAACACACTCATATGTCTATACATAAAGATATAAGAGGATAGAATAAACACACTCATATGTCTATACATAAAGATATAAGAGGATAGAATAAACACACTCATATGTCTATACATAAAGATATAAGAGGATAGAATAAACACACTCATATGTCTATACATAAAGATATAAGAGGATAGAATAAACACACTCATATGTCTATACATAAAGATATAAGAGGATAGAATAAACACACTCATATGTCTATACATAAAGATATAAGAGGATAGAATAAACACACGCATATGTCTATACATAAAGATATAAGAGGATAGAATAAACAAGTTCATATGTCTATACATAAAGATATAAGAGGATAGAATAAACAAGTTCATATGTCTATACATAAAGATATAAGAGGATAGAATAAACACACTCATATGTCTATACATAAAGATATAAGAGGATAGAATAAACAAGTTCATATGTCTATACATAAAGATATAAGCGGACAGAATAAACAAGTTCATATGTCTATATGTGAAGATATAAGAGGACAGAATAAACATACTGGCACCTTGCGGTCTTGACAGACGATAGTTTGTTACATTGTGCTTAAACATAAAGGCATAGTAACGTCTCCATAGCACAAGAATCATGATCCCTCTCTCAGCCTGCCTAGTTCACTCCAGAGGAAATGTAACATCAAAACATCTGGAACAAGACACGCTGCAGAAGCTGCCAGTTCAGCAAAGCAATGCTCTAACTGTCCGCCTGTTGGAGCTTCAATCCTAGACCAGTTGCCGACCAAGGCTTAGGGCCTGGTCTGCCTTGCCAGGACATAAGTTTTGTTTTTAAATGTTTTTTCCTCTCACCAGGATAAGGCTTGTTCTCTCCCAAGCGCGCTCCTCCGCCCAAAGACGTGGTCACAATGTGAGGTGACGGGTTTGGTGTGCGCCGCCCAACTTTGGGCGGTAACAGGAAGCTGGTAGTGATGTCTGCTGTCATATGGTAGCTCAGTCATATCTGACTAAATCCTGACATCCCAACATTCGGCGCTAACAGAAAGCAGGTAGTACCGTCTACTGTCTCTACTAACTGACTACTACACACACACACAGAGAGAGAGAGAGAGAGAGAGAGAGAGAGAGAGAGAGAGAGAGAGAGGGGGGGGGCCTTGTGCCGGACTGGTGACTGACACCCTGACATAACTCTCTCACACTCACACACAGACACTCACACACACCACACAAACACACACAGTCACACACAGACGCCAACTTTTGTGAGATCCCCACAGGAAACAGAAATGTCAAGATAATGTGCCTGTTATAACAACACCAACTCCCCCTCCCCCCTCCCATCCCTGTTATGTACTATGGCAATACACGAATGTTGGTAGAAGGTTCCAGAGCTCATACGTGGGGTGGGGGTGGGGGGGGGAGAGAGAGAGAGAGAGAGAGAGAGAGAGAGAGAGAGCGAGCGAGCGAGATAAATAGATAGATAGATAGATAGATAGATAGATAGATAGATAGATAGATAGATAGATAGATAGATAGATAGATAGATAGATAGATAGATAGATAGATATATAGGGGAGTCAATAAGTGAGTCACAAATGGCTGTAGAAAAATAACTAAATATGATAACAACTTGAAACAAGTTTATTTTTATACAAACATTGTCCCTTTAATTCTCAGCATAATTACCACCAACATTGATGCACTTATCCCATCGTTTTATCAGTCCTCCCAAACCCGCTGCATAGAACAGCGTGTTGTTTTCCAACCCACGTTTTGACTTCACATTCAACTTCGGCGTCATTCGTGAAATGTCTCCCGCCAACGTGTGTTTTCAGTGGACCAAAAAAGTGGAAATCGCTCGGGGCTAAGTCGGGGCTGTAAGATGGATGTTCCAGAACTTCCCACCTTAGTTGGTTAATTTTCTCCTGAATTAATCGAGCCGTATGTGGTCTGGCATTGTCATGAAGAAGCAACACTCCTCTAGTCAGAACACCTTGGCGTTTTCTTCGAATTGCATCATGAAGCATCGATAGAACTTCACGGTACGATTCAGAATTCACATTGTCACCTTTCTTCTTGAAATTGGTTAAAAGCACTCCTTGACAACCCCAGAACACTGTCAGCATAACCTTCCCTGCTGATGGCGTAACCTTGAATTTTCGGACACAAGGTGAAGAAGGATGTTTCCATTGCATGGAGCATGCTTTGATTCGGGCTGGTAGTGTTGCACCCATGATTCGTCCCCAGTAACAATCCTGGTCAGCATGTCTTCTCCTTCATCTTTGTATCGACAGAGATGATGCAAGGACAGGCCAAACTGGTTCATTTTGTGTTCCTCCTTCAATTGACTGGGTACCCACCTTGAGCACACTTTCTTACATTTCAATCAGCCATGCATTTTGCTGTATGCTGAACCTTGTGAGCACCCTATTGCAGATGCTACAGAGTCTATCGTTACTCGCCCGTCTACTCTAATCATCCCCTCCACCCGCTGCACGGATACTTCTGTTGCAATCTCAACAGGACGACCAAATCGGATTCCATCAACAGTATTAGAGCATCCTCGAGAAAATTTTTCTTCCCAGCTATGCACCGCTTTACGGGACAAACATTTGTCAGCATAAACAGGAAGCATTTCCTTATAAATGTCCATTGCAGGAAGTCCTTTTGCCCACAAAAAATGCACGCATGTTGCTCTTTGGTCGTACACTCAGTAAGTACAATCGCCATTTTGTTTATGCGCTGCTCATGCGCATGAGACATATAGCGCTACCTGACGAACGGGAATATAAGGTTTGATGTTGCTGTCACCTAATGACACCTGTAGAAAACACCAACTACATTTACCTGCCATCCCACAGAACTGTGTGACTTACTCATTGACTCGCCCTCGTATATTCTAGTACAACGCGCCATGTCGTTTTGTGTGCTAGCAAATGTGTCAGTTCCATTGCCGACATTCGTCTTAGTTATAGCTCATGCCGTGTGGCGTTGGCAATCATGTCTGATCACAGCCTTCTGTCTATCTACTGCCAACTATTTCTGGTACCGGCGTTCCTCCGTGCCATGATGTTTAACCGCCCTCGCATGTCTCTCTTCCCCTTCAGCTTTCCCATGGTCATGGCGTACTCTCTGTCCCCCTCTCACATATCCGAAGAATGTGGACTGTCTTCTTGCGATGCCAGTAGCCAGTTCTCTGTACGAGTTCAATTCTTCCAGATATCTCCACTACGCCTTTTATCTGTCTGTGCTGTTCTCATCACACTTGTGGAAATATTATATTTGAAGAAAGTGATTTGTACAAGTTAAACACAAGCAGTAACCACTGGCGGGTTCAGAATACGAATTAGTTTAGTCTAAAATGCAGGGAGGCGACATGTAGGGCGACACAAGGTTAGGGGCAACCCGTAGGGCGACACAAGGTCAGGGGTCAACATGTAGGGTGACACAAGGTCAATGGGCGACATGTAGGGCGACACAAGGTCAGGGGGCGACATGTAGGGTGACACAAGGTCAGGGGGCGACATGTAGGGTGACACAAGGTCAGGGGGCGACATGTAGGGTGACACAAGGTCAGGGGGCGACATGTAGGCGGCACAAGGTCAGGGGGCGACATGTAGGGCGACACAAGGTCAAGGGTCAACCTGTAGGGCGACACAAGGTCAGGGGGCAACATGTAGGGCGACACAAGGTCAGATGGCAACATTTAGGGCTGGAATATAACCGGGGGTTACCACGGGACTCAACTCTAACACCCCAATCCCCTAAATCTAGAGATAGAGAGAATCAAAGAAAGAGCGGGAACGTGAGAGAGAGAGAGAGAGAGAGAGAGAGAGAGAGAGAGAGAGAGAGAGAGAGAGAGAGAGAGAGAGAGAGAGACGAACGGACGGACGGACAGACAGAATGAATGAATGAATGAATGTAACAAACCTGGTCCTGAGGACACCTACCTGGGTGGCGTTGTAATGTTTGAACACCAGGGATTCTGTGGGGCCCGCATCCGGCTTGTACGGGATCTTGGAGATACCTGGACACAATCAAGGCCAACAAATTGATGTTTGTAATCATTTAGTCACCTCCTGGCCGATCAGGGAAGGAAGAGGGTTAAGAAGATATTGATGGAGTTGACAGGCAGTAGATCAGGTGACATGTGGTGAGAACTCTCACAGCCAGGGCACATCATGTAGTGAGATGCACAGATAGGTTAAGAAATATGAACTGGCTTGAAGGCAAGAAGGAGAGAGAGAGAGAGAGAGAGAGAGAGAGAGAGAGAGAGAGAGAGAGAGAGAGAGAGAGAGAGAGAGAGAGAGAAGAAGAAGAAGAAGAAGAAGAAGAAGAAGAAGAAGAAGAAGAAGAAGAAGAAGAAGAAGGGAACAATTTTGTTTCTTCACTGAGGTGATAAAAGAAACACAAACAGGCACCAGGGCTAGACTACACGGTCACTAGTGACAGCGTGAGTACTGCCACCTGGCGACCACACAGAACTCACCAGCACACAACAATGAACGGTAACACGCGGATAATAACTACACATCATATAACAATATAAGGCTCCAATGTTGTGTAAACATGTGCTTACATCATAATTATCATCATGTGCCCCGCCAACTAGGGTAGGCATTCATGATCCCCACATATGTCACGCCCCAGGAGTTCTCCATCAGTTCTATTGCTGTGATTCTATAATGTCACGCCCCAGGAGTTCTCCATCAGTTCTATTGCTGTGATTCTATAATGTCACGCCCCAGGAGTTCTCCATCAGTTCTATTGCTGTGATTCTATAATGTCACGCCCCAGGAGTTCTCCATCAGTTCTATTGCTGTGATTCTATAATGTCACGCCCCAGGAGTTCTCCATCAGTTCTATTGCTGTGATTCTATAATGTCACGCCCCAGGAGTTCTCCATCAGTTCTATTGCTGTGATTCTATAATGTCACGCCCCAGGAGTTCTCCATCAGTTCTATTGCTGTGATTCTATAATGTCACGCCCCAGGAGTTCTCCATCAGTTCTATTGCTGTGATTCTATAATGTCACGCCCCAGGAGTTCTCCATCAGTTCTATTGCTGTGATTCTATAATGTCACGCCCCAGGAGTTCTCCATCAGTTCTATTGCTGTGATTCTATAATGTCACGCCCCAGGAGTTCTCCATCAGTTCTATTGCTGTGATTCTATAATGTCACGCCCCAGGAGTTCTCCATCAGTTCTATTGCTGTGATTCTATAATGTCACGCCCCAGGAGTTCTCCATCAGTTCTATTGCTGTGATTCTATAATGTCACGCCCCAGGAGTTCTCCATCAGTTCTATTGCTGTGATTCTATAATGTCACGCCCCAGGAGTTCTCCATCAGTTCTATTGCTGTGATTCTATAATGTCACGCCCCAGGAGTTCTCCATCAGTTCTATTGCTGTGATTCTATAATGTCACGCCCCAGGAGTTCTCCATCAGTTCTATTGCTGTGATTCTATAATGTCACGCCCCAGGAGTTCTCCATCAGTTCTATTGCTGTGATTCTATAATGTCACGCCCCAGGAGTTCTCCATCAGTTCTATTGCTGTGATTCTATAATGTCACGCCCCAGGAGTTCTCCATCAGTTCTATTGCTGTGATTCTATAATGTCACGCCCCAGGAGTTCTCCATCAGTTCTATTGCTGTGATTCTATAATGTCACGCCCCAGGAGTTCTCCATCAGTTCTATTGCTGTGATTCTATAATGTCACGCCCCAGGAGTTCTCCATCAGTTCTATTGCTGTGATTCTATAATGTCACGTCTCACACCGTCCAGCATCGTTTCTCTCTGTCTACAGAGATCCTAGGTCTCACATAATCCAGCATTGTTTCTCTCTGTCTGCAGAGATTCTAGATCTCACACCGTCCAGCATCGTTTCTCTCTGTCTGCAGAGATCCTAGGTCTCACACCGTCCAGCATCGTTTCTCTCTGTCTGGATCCCAGTCTCACACCGTCTAGCATCGTTTCTCTCTGTCTGCAGAGATCCTAGATCTCACACCGTCCAGCATCGTTTATCTATGTCTGCAGAGATCCTAGGTCTCACACCGTCCAGCATCGTTTCTCTCTGTCTGCAGAGATTCTAGATCTCACACCGTCCAGCATCGTTTCTCTCTGTCTGCAGAGATCCTAGGTCTCACACCGTCCAGCATCGTTTCTCTCTGTCTGGATCCCAGTCTCACACCGTCCAGCATCGTTTCTCTCTGTCTGCAGAGATCCTAGATCTCACACCGTCCAGCATCGTTTCTCTCTGTCTAGATCCCAGTCTCACACCGTCCAGCATCGTTTCTCTCTGTCTACAGAGATCCCAGTCTCACACCGTCCAGCATCGTTTCTCTCTGTCTGCAGAGATCCTAGATCTCACACCGTCCAGCATCGTTTCTCTCTGTCTGCAGAGATCCTAGATCTCACACCGTCCAGCATCGTTTCTCTCTGTCTACAGAGATCCCAGTCTCACACCGTCCAGCATCGTTTCTCTCTGTCTGCAGAGATCCTAGATCTCACACCGTCCAGCATCGCTTCTCTCTGTCTAGATCCCAGTCTCACACCGTCCAGCATCGTTTCTCTCTGTCTACAGAGATCCCAGTCTCACACCGTCCTGTATCGTTTCTCTCTGTCTGATGGATACCACGTCTTACACCGTCCAGCATCATTTCTCTCTGTCTGCAGAGATCCAACATATCACACCTTCCAGCATCGTTTCACTTTGTCTCACGCCTTCCAGCATCGTTTCTCTCTGTCTCACGCCGTCCAGAATAGTTTCTCTCTGTCTCACGCCTTCCAGCATCGTTTCTCTCTGTCTCACACCTTCCAGCATCGTTTCTCTCTGTCTCACACCTTCCAGCATCGTTTCTCTCTGTCTCACACCGTTCAGCATCGTTTCTCTCTGTCTCACGCCGTCCAGCATCGTTTCTCTTTGTCTCACGCCTTCCAGCATCGTTTCTCTCTGTCTCACGCCGTCCAGCATCGTTTCTCTCTGTCTCACGCCTTCCAGCATCGTTTCTCTCTGTCTCACGCCGTCCAGCATAGTTTCTCTCTGTCTCACACCGTCCAGCATCGTTTCTCTCTGTCTCACGCCGTCCAGCATCGTTTCTCTCTGTCTCACACCGTCCAGCATGGTTTCTCTCTGTCTCACACCGTCCAGCATCGTTTCTCTCTGTCTCACACCGTCCAGCATGGTTTCTCTCTGTCTCACGCCGTCCAGCATCGTTTCTCTCTGTCTCACACCGTCCAGCATGGTTTCTCTCTGTCTCACACCGTTCAACATGGTTTCTCTCTGTCTCACACCGTCCAGCATGGTTTCTCTCTGTCTCACGCCTTCCAGCATCGTTTCTCTCTGTCTCACGCCGTCCAGCATCGTTTCTCTCTGTCTCACACCGTTCAGCATCGTTTCTCTCTGTCTCACACCGTCCAGCATCGTTTCTCTCTGTCTGCAGAGATCCCAGGTCTCACATCGTCCAGCATTGTTTCTCTCTGAATGCCTGTGCTACTTGCACCGCTGATATGTCCTGTGGTCACGATGTTTTCCAATGCCTCGCGTGTCTCCTTGCATGACCAAACAACAATCATATAACCATACAAAAGACTGAATGACGTATGTATGTCTACTTAACTTGAAGAAGTTATGGGCACAGCCAGGCGGATCTCATGCCGCCTGAAATGGACAGCTAACACCGATTGTTGATGGATCCATCCTGGGTCATTGTTGATGGATCCATCCTAGGTCATTGTTGATGGATCCATCCTGGGTCATTGTTGATGGATCCATCCTGGGTCACTGTTGATGGATCCATTCTGGGACATTGTTGGTGGATCCATCCTGGGTCACTGTTGATGGATCCATCCTGGGTCATTGTTGATGGATCCATCCTGGGTCATTGTTGATGGATCCATCCTAGGACATTGTTGATGGATCCATCCTGGGTCATTGTTGATGGATCCATCCTGGGTCATTGTTGATGGATCCATCCTGGGTCATTGTTGATGGATCCATCCTGGGTCACTGTTGATGGATCCATCCTGGGTCACTGTTGATGGATCCATCCTGGGTCATTGTTGATGGATCCATCATGGGTCATTGTTGATGGATCCATCCTGGGACATTGTTGGTGGATCCATCCTGGGTCACTGTTGATGGATCCATCCTAGGTCATTGTTGATGGATCCATCCTAGGACATTGTTGATGGATCCATCCTGGGTCATTGTTGATGGATCCATCCTGAGTCATTGTTGATGGATCCATCCTAGGTCACTGTTGATGGATCCATCCTGGGTCATTGTTGATGGATCCATCCTAGGTCATTGTTGATGGATCCATCCTGGGTCATTGTTGATGGATCCATCCTGGGTCACTGTTGATGGATCCATCCTGGGTCACTGTTGATGGATCCATCCTGGGTCATTGTTGATGGATCCATCCTGGGTCATTGTTGATGGATCCATCCTGGGACACTGTTGGTGGATCCATCCTGGGTCACTGTTGATGGATCCATCCTAGGTCATTGTTGATGGATCCATCCTGGGTCATTGTTGATGGATCCATCCTGGGTCATTGTTGATGGATCCATCCTGGGTCATTGTTGATGGATCCATCCTGGGTCATTGTTGATGGATCCATCCTGGGTCACTGTTGATGGATCCATCCTGGGTCATTGTTGATGGATCCGTCCTGGGTCATTGTTGATGGATCCATCCTGGGTCAACTACAGGAAATGCAAGGGTAGATAGCCCGCACCTATTGTTAAAGTTTTCACCATGTGACCCCTGTGACCCAGGAATGGGTTATGGGTGTGTATGACACATTATTTAATTACTGACTCATGTCACGGGGAGAAACACACAATTACAAGGGTCCCCCATACCTGATCACCAAGCCAGTTCCATTTTATTCCAACATTATAAACTCTATCCAACAATCAGACTCTATCCAATAATTCAATTTATGGTCAATATGATAAATTCTTTTCAAGAATTCAAAAGCTCTTTCCAACATTATAAACTGTCTCCAGCATTATAAACTATCTGAGAAATTATTAACTCTTTCCAACATTATGAACTTTCTCCAAAATTATAAACTATCTCCAACATTATAAACTCTCTCCAACATTATAAACTCTCCCCAGCATTATACTCTTTCCAACAGTATAAACTCTCTCCAACATTATAAACTATCTGAGAATTATAAACTATCTGAGAATTATAAATTACCCCCAACATTATAAACTCTCTCCAACATTATAAACTATCTGAGAAATTATTAACTCTTTCCAACATTACATTCTTTCCAACAGTATAAACTCTCTCCAACATTATAAACTCTCTCCAACATTATAAACTGTCTCCAGCATTATAAACTATCTGAGAAATTATTGACTCTTTCCAACATTATGAACTTTCTCCAACATTATAAACTATCTCCAACATTATAAACTCTCCCCAACATTATACTCTTTCCAACAGTATAAACTCTCTCCAACATTATACTCTTTCCAACATTATAAACTATCTGAGAATTATAAACTCTCTCCAACATTATATTCTTTCCAACATTATAAACTATCTGAGAAATAAACTCTCTCCAACATTATAAACTCTCTCCAAAATTATAAACTCTCTCCAACATTATACTCTTTCCAACATTTTAAACTGAGAAATTATAAACTCTCTCCAACATTATAAACTCTCTCCAACATTATACTCTATGCAACATTATAAACTGAGAAATTATATATACACTATCTGAGAAATTATAAACTCTCTCCAACATTATAACCTTTCCGTAACATTAACAAACTGTCTACAACATTGCATGCAACCTTACGCCAACATCACAGAACTCTTGCACATTAACATGCCCCACCGTTCGCCGTCTAACTTACATTACATGTTAAATTGAGGGGGAAAGCTCTGGTGTTCTTACCTCTAAAAAACTCGGCACCTTTCTTGTCAAACTCCTCATAAGAAGGCGATGTGATAGCAGCAGACGTGGAGGCTGGCGCGAAGGAGGACATCTCTTAAGTCGTGACCTGGCTGTGAACGGGCAGCGAACGAAAGCAAAAGTTCACTTGTGTGAACCCAGCAACACAATCAAAACTGTTTTATGAATTCAAAATGTCCGATTAACGCGAACAGTTTCACGCCGTGGCACGGCTGCTGTTGTACACACACACACTGGTTCAGGTTGTCGTGTGGTTACAGTGTGTGCCGCAGTCTAGGTCTGTGATGTGGATGTGTGTAGGTTGTGCTCGAGAAACCAACAACGCTACAACAACAAACAAATGGTGTAGGTACAGGTAAACTCGGTCGGCCTTCAGCCCTACTTTCTGTCCAACAGCGTGCCGTGGCCTAGTTGTTGTTCCTGTTGTTACCATCTTGTTGTTCTCTCACATTATCGAAGAAGGACGCCCACTTTCCATGCAGATACCAAAGTACAATTTAAGCCGCCCGGCAGAAACAGATTATCTCCGCAAGGTCAGGCGGCTACCAGAGGACAGAATAAGTTTTAAAGTAGATTTTCTTCTTCTTCTTTCGTTCGCTTGAAATGTGTCTATATCTACATTGGCGTCATTTGTGTGAACTTCACTGTCTTCCTTAGTTCACTCGGCTGTCCATAGAGTTTATCTTCCACTGTTGTTTCTCTAGGCCAGAAGGTTTGTTTAGATATGTTGTATTTTGGGCAGTCTTGGAGTGTGTGCTCTGATGTCTGCGGTATCAATCCACATGTGCACATGGCTGATTTGCCAATTTTGAATTGTGTATAAATGTTGTTGCGTAATCTATTGCATCCTTTCTGAGGTGCAGAATAATGACTTATTCTGGTCTGTCCATAAAGTGGCTATCATCTTGAGAATGTTTTGGTGGCTTTCTGATTGATTTGATCATTCTTTTCTTTTGGTGGTATGTAACGGGCACATCAGGCTGTTCTTCTTTGGCTCCTTCCTTAGCCAATTAATCAGCTCTGTCGTTTCGGGTACTCCACAGTGGGATGGTATCCACTGTATGGTGACTTTATGCTGACTGCTAAGTTCAGAAAGTAGTGTCCTTAGTACTGGCAATTTCCCAGACAGGAGCGCCTTGATTTGGCATCTGTCAACAGCACCCCAGGCTGGGTACCTAGGCTGGTATCCAATAATTCCTCTGTTGCTGTCTTGACTGCCTGAATTGTTGCATCATAGTTATGACAGTAGGGGAGACTGGGGAGAAATGGACATAGGGGAGAAATGGACCACCCCCTCTCTGGCCCCTGGCTGTGATGCAATGAAAGTTAAAACATAATAAGTTTGTTTTCCACATCAAACATAGTCCGAATTTTTCATTTGCCATCGACTTCCCGCACAGGTCGTTCCCACGCAAAGTTTGACAAATTTTCTGCACTAAAGTTTCTTTTTCCAGTTCCAGACACCATCGTAAAGCAGACGCATAGTCAGGAATCAGGACAAGGTAATTACGTTAATATCTTTATTTACTTGTTATTTAAGAGTTCATACAAAAAATATAGCATATAATATTAGATTTAAGAGACTTTATGGCTGAATAGTTTAATACATTGATGGGGGAGAAATGGACCGGTTCATTTCTCCCCATGGTTCATTTCTCCCCATAGAAGAAATTGACAAGACAGTCTATTGTTATTAAAAGTGTTGAAGATTGCATTCGAATATCAGCATTATCGATTCTTTTTAATACTGGGGTCTAAATCTAGACCAATAAAACTGTTAACAAATTTGATTTCAGTGATTTATTAAAGATGCACGCCATTCGTGCTATGATCAGTATTTCTTTGCAAATGATAGACCTACCATTCTAAATGTTATATAATTCTGTCACTCTTTTGTTTCAGATGCCAAGATTGTACATCAGAAACACCAACAAGGGTCTCGTTACGGAGGAACGTATGAGAGAAGCTGTTAATGCTGTGAAAAATGGAATGAAAGTGAGGAAAGCTGCAAGGGAGTACGGCATTGCTCGCTCTACCCTCAATAACAATCTTACAAAAGACAGAGAAGGAAATGGTCTGCCTTCTAGACTCGTACCAAATTATAGGCATAGCCTTGTTTTCACAGCTAAGCAAGAAGCTGATTTTGCTAGTTCTTGAAAGATTGTGCAAGAATGTTCCATGGACTCACAACTAAAAACGTTCGTATTTTGGCGTACGAGATGGCGAAAGTCAATAACATTGCACATCCTTTAACCTGGGATGAGCAAATGATGGCAGGGAATGACTGGCTTTGTGAATTTTTGCGACGGAATCCCGAGCTGACCATAAGGCAACCTGAGGCAACATCTCTGGCTAGAGCTACAGCTTTCAACAAACATAATATTTGCACCTTCTTCAACATTGTGAAGGAAACCATTACAAAACTAAATGTGAGTGGAGCTCAAATCTACAATTTGGATGAGTCAGGTCTGGCCACTGTACAGAAAGTGCCAAAAGTTATTGCCCCACGAGGAGTGAAGCAAATAGGCCAGGTGACATCCAGAGAAAGAGGAGAACTGGTCACAATCTGTTGCATTGTGTCAGCTGCGGGTCACATTATCCCTCCAGTTTTTGTGTTTCCCAGAAAATTTTGTAAGAATTTTATGCTTGCTGGAGCACCTGAAGGTTCCCTTGGCCTTGTGAATGAATCAGGTTGGATGACCCGTGATAATTTCGTCAAAGTTATAAATCACTTCATTAAGCATTCAAGACCTTCCAAAGACTTCCCTTTGATTTTGATCTTGGACAATCACGATTCCCACATTTCATTTGAATCACTTGAACTGTGCAAGAAAAACAACATTCGTGTGATCACGTTGCCACCACACACCTCATCTAAAACTCAGTCCTTGGACCGTTCAGTTTTTGGACCCATGAAGTCGGCCTACAACAATGCGTGTGATTCATGGATGATGAAAAATGTTGGGACACCACTGACAATCTATCAAGTTGCAAATCTAGGAGGCCACGCTTTTCTTAAAGCGGCAACTCCCATTAACATTCAATCAGGCTTTGCAGTGTCAGGTATTTGGCCCTTTAACGAAGATGTTTTTACAGAAGATGATTTTATGCCTTCAGAAATAACGAACAGGCCCATCAGCAAGGACAGTGAAAATGCCACTTTAGAAAGCAATGAACAGACAGGATCAGCATCTCCACATTGTGGTACCAGCACAGATCAAACTGCACAAGAATTTCATGAAAATCAGAAAGAGTGTAATGTTGAGAACCTTGTAGATGACTTGCAGGAAATATCAGCTACTTCTTCCTTTACTTCGCCTCATGTTTTCAGAGGACTACCAAAAGCTGGTCCGCGAAAAGATTCAAATAATATGAAGAAAAGAGGAAAAACTATGCTGGCTACTTCTACGCCAGAAATGGATCGAATTAGGGAAAGAGCGGTGATGAAAGAAAAGGCAGCAAAAGTTCCACCCAAAAAGGCAAAGAGACAGCTGCTGAAAGAACTTGATGTTGATTCAGATCCAGAAACTGACATTTCGTTTTGTGATGACACAGATTCTGATGTTTCATTTGGTGAAAATGAGGAGTGTACGGTTAGCTTGACTGGTGTGCATGAGGTTTTTGAAGGCCAGTGTGTGCTATGTGAATATGGAACAAAGAAGACTTGTGTTTACTATGTAGGAATTGTAAGGGGAGACATTGATGATGATGGTGATGTTGAGGTAGAGTTCTTGCGCAAGAGTGAGAAGGTTGCTGGTAAATTTGTTAAGCCTAAGGTAAAAGATGTCGCCAGTGTCTCAATTACATGTATTAAAGCACAGCTTACTAGATCTACAATCACTGGAACCACTTCTAGGACCAAAGATGGCTATGTCTTCAAAGAAAGTCTTGCAGGCATAAATGTTCGATAAAACTTTATATTAGATTAATATATCATATTAAACTTTTTTTACTGTCGCTTAAAATAATAAAAAAAAACTGCAAATATCCTTTTAATGATTATTTATTTCTTATAGCAATATGGATGAGTTGTTGCTGCTTCTTTTTAAAAAAAGGTCAATTTCTCCCCACTATGGTCCATTGCTCCCCACGTGCTGGTCCATTTCACCCCAATGGTGGTCAATTTCTCCCCATGTTCATATACATTTTTGAAATGCATTTTGTAAAGAAACATATAGAAATACTCCCGCTCCTCAATTTCACACAGCATTTTGTGCTGTCCCGTCTGTGTAGACTCGGATCCTGGGGTTCTGTTGGTATTCTTCATCAAGGAAGCTGAGAGTGGCTCTTCTGCGTTGCACACTGTTCTGTTCTTCTTCTTCTTTGCGTTCATCCGGAGTGATTTTTTCAGATGTGATTGCGGTGTGTCTGGTTAGGCACCCTCGGGTCGAAACCCTCAGGCCAACACATCCGACTTTTAGCGTGCGTTTTTGACCAGGTTAGCAATCCTGGGAGACTCTCACTTTTGTGGTACCGTCCACATCTCAGCTGGTCTAGTTGGAACAGTCGAAGACTACACGGTCATCCCTCAAGTGAAGGCAGGGACAGTCCATAGCATTTTCCGCCATCCTGGGTGGCTTCCATAATTGCAGAGCCGGCACATAACGCTCTGGTGCTGGGTTTACCGAGGGAATCGTCACGTCCTGCTCATGGCTGTTTTAATTCCTCACTTCAATATATTGGGCATTTCGCTCGCCCTGGGCCGTTCCTGCACAAACCAGTCAGCTCTGCGGTTGGTTTCCACTAAGCGAGTTTTCGGACATGTGCTTGTCCCTGTACCCATCAGAGCTGTTCCAGGCACGGCGGACATTCGGAAAACTACCTAGTCAGAGCTGTTCCGAACAAGAGCGGCATTCGGAAACTAGGTAGTCAGAGCTGTTCCTAGCACGGGAGACATTCGGACGAGACATTTCACTCGGACGTAAATGCGTAGTGTAAATTTTTAGTTTGCCACCCGTAGGACGACACTTCCGACTTCCGGCGGGCATTTTTTAGTGAGGTTAGCCTTCCTCTGGTTTCGAGACACGTTAGACTGTTGTAATGTCACCCACATCTCAGCTGGTCAAGATAGAACGATCAACGATATCGTGGTCTGCCCTCAAGGGAAGGCAGGGGCAGACCATGGGCATTATCTCGCTATCCAAGGAGGCTTCCATAATTGCAGAGCCGGCACATATTGCTCTGAGACTGGGCTCACCCAAGGAGTTTCCACGTCCTGCTCATGGCTGCTTTAGTTCCTCACTTCCATGTGTTGGGCATCCCACTTGCCACTGATCGCTCAATCACACACCAGGAGCGGTCAGACTGCGAGTGACATCCACTCGGTAAGCTTTTGCTTGTGACTTCAGACCACGCAATAGGTTCGCTCGCCGTGCGTTCCATCTTGCGTTGATGAGACATTATTCCACTTTTGTCTACACTCTCTATGAGTTAGATACAGACAGTTTCCGTAACCCTTCGACTGGGGCACTTTTCTGACTTTTTTGTACTCGCTCACGAGGTAGGCTACATGTGCTGCCGGCTCAGCACCTTACTTTCGTGCAGCAGTGAACGGGAAACGGCCAGGCCCCTTCATCCGGGAAACTCTCATATCCCCCAGCTGGGAGCCTTCGAACATGTATCAGACCTGAGCATGTAGCTTGCTCAGTATCATGTTTCTATTTTCCGGTAGACGGGTATCAGCCTGGCTCTAAGATCCGAGGGTTTGTGGCTTAGAGGCGTTCAGCCACAGCCCTCGACAGGGAGCCTTAAGAGTTTTGTCCGGACCAAGAAATTCTGCCTTTGTGCACCTCATTTAAATTTTGACTGCTATCCTCAGTCTATGCCTGCAGAGCAGCAGGTTGTGTCTCTCTTAGTCTGGTCCCTATCCCATAAGCTGTCCGATATGTAATTTTTCACCCATCGGCAAGCAAATGGGGTCTATGGGACACGCAAGCTCCCCCACCACGTCAAGGTGGAGACACATCGGGGGAGCGTTCTGTTCTTCCTTGTTGAATATTCCATTTTGTCTGGATTTGTAGCGATTCTCCGTATTCCTCTTTCCGCGGTGTTTGTTTTTATGATACCAACTGTGGACAGATCAGTGGTTTCTCCGCAGAGTCGTTTGATCTGGTGGATAAAAATGCTTTCTTTTCAACAACTCTCCCCCCCCCCTATCTAGGTTTTTCAAACCTGTTTTTCATAGAGTGGCATGGCGTGTTGTGGAACTTTTTTGCATGTATTAGTATTAGCGTTTACTCATCTTTGAGCTCTCT
This sequence comes from Cepaea hortensis, assembly GCA_963921405.1. NCBI lineage: Eukaryota > Metazoa > Mollusca > Gastropoda > Stylommatophora > Helicidae > Cepaea > Cepaea hortensis. Next base: position 4,783,332 of record OY992885.1, on the reverse strand, counting down.
CAGTGCCTCTGTCCTCCCCATCTTCTACATCTCCACTGTAGGGTTTGATCACATCCCTCCTGTGGTGACCCTAAGAGCTTGATTTTGCACTTTGTCCAGCTCTTGTAGTGTGGTTTTTTATGCCGAACACCATGCAGTTGACCTGTATTCCAGGTGTGGTCCTATGCTCTGTTGGTAAACTTGTTCTTGTGGTTCCACTTAGTTTTCTCAGGATGGCTATCTTCTGGCTTTTGCTGTGACTTTTTAAAATGTGTTTTCTCCATGTCAGCCTGTCATAAAATGTTACTCCAACGTATGTTGGTTCTTTATCTTCTCTTCTGGGTGTTCCATTTATCTGGATGATCCCTGCCTTTTGTTTTGGGGAGAGGGTAAATAGAGTGGTGCTGCACTGTATGCTGACACACTATCACTATCTGTTTGTCCATGCAGTTACTGAGCCTACAGCTAACTGTAGCGATCTGGTGGCCATGATATAGTCAGTAGTTCAGTGCCTGGCATTTGGTTACTCCGTCGTTGTTATCATCCAGTGAAAGAAAGCATGTCTCGGGGGAGGGGAGAGGCCTTGATGTTGGCATGCGCTGTCATTGACAGTTCCGATAACGGTGTCGTACACTGACTGACGACCTGTGACTGCATAATCGCACGGACATCTGGTCGGGTTGGTTGTATCTGGGTGCAGGACAGATGAGATAAGACTAGGCTTTGGCTTCAATCTCAGTGCTTCACAATAATAGAGGGGTGGGGGGAGGAGAGAGAGATACCTAGCTCCCACAAACAAGGTTAATACCACAGAAATATCCATACAATCCTGCCATTTTTTTTCATATCCTTTCTACAGGACACGGCAGTCAACACCAGCATTTCTGCCGCTGTGATCTCTTAGCAAGTTTACGTTCAGCCGTTTGATCCTGCGTTTAGTTGCCACACATCTCACAAACAAGGTTAAACCACAGAAATATTGATACAATCCAGCGATTAGTCGCCATAAATCTCACAAACAATGTTAAACCACAGATATTCCTCGGTATGTAGAAATTACATAGCAACCCCGTATATGCAGACATGCGTGGACCCAGGCGAAGGCGTGTATTCAAGGGTCATAACTGCCATAAATAAGTGACAAAGATCCAGATAATTGACATGAAAGAAGATAAACTGTACAACCATTGGCAGTGAATGTAGAGAATGGTGCCATGCGAGATCAGAGAGGGACTGTCAAAGACTCAGTTATATAGGAATGAAGACCACCCTGAAAGAGTGGTCTACCTCAAGTAGAATAGAGGTAACCCAGTGCCCCTACATGAGGGCAGGGTAGGTGTAGGGAATAAATAAGAAGGGGAACTATTAAATAGTTCTCTCATGGGACACGGAGGTGTCAACCAGAGAGTAAGCACTCTGGTCACGGCATGATCACGCCAACGTGATAGACACGGAGAACTAAACTGAAACTCAAGAGAGGCCACTACTCTAGCGTGCTGAGTGATGCCGCACGCAAAAGCCGTAGTGCGCCCCAAGTCCTTCCGCGTACTGTGTAAACAGCACGCGGAGAATAGTCAGACAGGACACAGACTTCGTAGTGAACGCATCGCTTAGCGTCGATGCTTATTTCGTTAGCCGAGTAGATAGATTAGCAATAGGGTTAGGAAACGACTAGTGATAGGCAATTCTGTGCATTTATTCTTGTGTGATTTGTTAGCGACTGTTTGTTGTACATTGATGTGATGCAAAGAGCCAGCGGCAATAAAATGTGTAATCAATTCCTCTCGTACGACTAACAAGTCTTTTTGTGTGGTGCGAGAGAAGTTATCCCGGAATGCCTGTGACATCGGTTGATGACAGGCTAGGATAAAGTGGTGTCAGAAGTGTAGCTTGGACAATTGTTCAAGCTAAAACACTCACCCACGGCTCTAAAATAGTATTACGGCTAGATAATCACAGGGTTTAATTTATGTTAGTGATAATGGCGTGTGCAGACAGAACAAAGTGCGAGCTGTGCCCATCGTGACCAAGTTATGTTTATTTATGCTGATTGAATTATTTTGTGCTTATGAACATGTTTTCTTCTGATTTGTAAGTATTATTATTATAGTTTTGTATCAGTTATTTCTACAATTACTTATTTATTTACTAGTATGTGTCAAATATGATTCACGGCGGAACGATACACAAAAATATTGATCTTTCCAATCTAAAAATAGCGCTGCGCCGGTGACGTATCGCGACTGACAAACAGCTGCGTTACGCCATTTGCAATCAGCGACTGATTGTTGACAAATCGCAAAGCGGCTGCTCGCCTGAATCGTTGACTTAGATCGAATATTATTTATTTATATTAGTTAATTGTTGAATATATTTATTTATTTGAACATTATTATTACCTTTATATTTATTTCAAAGCATTTATTTAATTATTTATATACTTTTTCTATTTCTTACCGTCGCGATGGCACTACTTGTACTATGCAAATGAGACGCAGTCTGCACAACACTTCCATAAATTAAACAGCTAGAGTTAGGGAAGGCAGAAGACGTTAGAACGAAGACAGGACAGTGACATTTATTATTAATTAAACCACATTGTATTGTCCTGGGGCTTGTGATTGTACAAAATTGTCTAAAATTATATATCGTTTACAAGTGGTTAATTGTTGATGCTCTTGATAACCAGGCAGAACAACAGCTGGTCATAAGCATAACGCAAGCTGTGTGTGGTATTGCCAGATGAATGGACTTGAGGTGCCAAACGAGTGTACATGATTGATCTGGAATGTTAAGATGAGTATACCCAAATGATTTTGCATGCAATATGATTAATAATGCATCTCTTTTTCAGCGTGTGATGTATTAGCATATTTTTTGTGATCTGTTTTTCAGGTTATAATCTAAGAGTATATTTTTTGTACTCAGGGACTTAAAAACTTAACATATCTAATACAAATAAGTGAGTAAATATTTAAGTGCCTATCAACTCTAGCTAATTTCCCAACAACATGGCAACATTAGCTGATTTCATAAAAGCAGGCAAGGAATTAGAATACACAGGAAAGGACTTAGAGCAATATGCTGATCAAAAATTTAGGGAAGCAAAAGATGCTGAGAGAGATGAACGTGCACGAGAAAGACAACATCAGAAGGAGATTGTAGAACTAGCTGAGATAACAAAACAAAAGGAATTAGAAATAAAACACAAAGAGGCACAATTAGCTGAAGAAACAAAACAGAAGCAGTTAGAACAAGATAAAGAGATTAAACAAAAGCAATTAGAACAAGATAAAGAGATTAAGCAAAAACAATTAGATCAAGATAAGGAAATCAAACAGACGGAGTTAGAATTAAAACAAAGAGAGATAGATGAAATCGCAAGAGTGAAAGAAAAACAAATACAGATTGAATCAGAGACACAGTTAAAGATGAAAGGTATGGATGTAGATTCACACTTAGAGATCTCCGCTACAAAACTAAAAAGTCAGCAAGAAGAGAATAAATTTAATAAGTACAAAAATATTATTAAGCCATTCTGTAAAGAAGATTCCATATCAGCCTGGACAGAAAATGTCGAATATCAACTGAAATACCACGAAGTATTAATCGATATGTGGGCCATGATCTACATGAAGAACCTCAGTGGGGAGCCCCTTAAAGTGATAGAATCAATACCAATTGACCTTAGATCTAACTATCAGTACATCCACGATAGGATAATGCAACATTTCTTACTTGATGCCCCTGGGTATCAAGTACAGTTTTCCAATTTGAAACCAAAGCCAAGCGAGACCTTTATCGATTATGTCTCAAATGTCCAAAGCGTACTAAATAGATGGCTTAGTGCATCAAAAATAGGAAAGGATTTTGAAAAACTTAAAAATTTAATAGCCATGGATAAAGTCATATCCACAATACCATCTCCTTTCGCTAAATTCCTGCAGCAGTCAGACATTGAGATCATGGAACAATTTGAAAAGAAAGGCTCTGCATATTTTTCCTCAAATATAAATATTTTTAAGACATCAAATAGCGACTCTGAAATAGTCTCTTTTGTTAAGGACCAACCTAAAAGCTATCAGAGCAATAAAAAACCATTTCATAGAGTCGACAAGAAAGATAAAAAAGTGTCGAAATGTATCTATTGCCAACTTTTTCATGATACTTATGCTATGTGTGATAAATCACCAAACTATCCGACACATCTTGAGATGGTCATTAAGAAACAACAAAACAAAAGAACTGCATACAGGCGTGCAGTCAAATGCTTCTTCTGTTCAAGCTACGGGCACTATTCCAATAAGTGCCTAGGCCGCCAAAGAATGAAGGCCAACAATGCAATTTTGATTGATACATCCTCTGATAGTGGGAGTGAGACTGAGTGTGAGATCGAGAATGAATTACCTGTTAACCAATCTGAAGATGTTTGTTGTGTAAACGATATATTAAGCTTTGACAGTTGTGAGCGATGTCACCAATTTCATGCAGACGGAAAATTAGAATGTGGACATACAGTACCATTCTCAACTGAGAATGTAAATGCAGCATTAGCCTCCAGAGGCAATTTGGTGTTCCACAATGCAATGGTCAACGAAATACCATGCCAATGTTTGCTGGACAGTGGCAGCACTCTTATTGGTCTTAGAAAGGAACTGGTGAATCCAAATGATTATACAGGTGACTCAGTCAAATGCCGAACCTTTTCGGGTAATATTGAAATTTACCCTTTGGCTAAAGCCCGTATTAACACTCCTTTCCTTTCTGGTACCTTTACATGTGCGATTCTAAATAACCCTTGTACTGATTTAATTTTGGGATGCTTACCCCAATTGAAACATTGCACTAACGAAGAAATAGCTGCATGGGAAAAATTAAATGCAGCTAATACAACAACCAGAGCAGACACTATGAAACACCAAGACACACTACAAGATGAGAGACTACTGTTGCTATCACCAACTAGCACGGATGATACCACCAGACAAAAATTCATAGAACAGCAAAAAGCTGATCCGAGTGTGTCGCCATATCTAAAGCTATTGAAAGAAAAAGCGAAAGTGACAAAAAACGCATCATGGTTCTTTAGACTTAATAATGGTATTCTTACTCGGTATTATACAACTGGTAACCATGAGATTCAGCAAACGGTGTTACCTGTACAACACCGCCAAACTGTGCTAAAGATTGCACATGAGTCACCGTTTGCTGGTCACCTTGCATATGACAAAACCAGGGCCAGAATTCAGGCTCATTTTTATTGGCCAGGTTTTTGTAATGATATAAAACAATTTTGTCGTTCATGTAATGTCTGTCAACAACTAGTACGTAAGGGTAAACATCCTACAGCTGAAGTGCAACCTTCAACACTGGCCTCTAGGCCATTTGAGAGTGTGGCGGTAGATATTGTTGGACCCCTGAACCAGGTGTCCAGCAAAGGAAATCGCTTCATCTTAACGATGGTAGACCTATGTTCAAGGTGGGTTGAGGCAGCAGCTTTGAAATACATCACCTCCAAAGACGTTGCCAATGTATTTCTACACTTGTTCTCACGATTCGGATTCCCACGTACCATCTTATCCGACCGTGGAACTCAATTCATATCGGCTGCAACGCAAGCCCTTACGAAAATGTTAGGGATTAAACAGCATTTTACAACAGCTTATCATCCAGCCAGCAATGGAATAGTAGAGAAAATTAACGGAGACCTTAAGCATATGCTGGCTAAGGTGACAGCAGAAAACCCAGCTGATTGGGATACACTGTTACCAACAGTGATGTTCGCCTATCGGGAGATTCCCCATTCAAGCACGGGTTTCTCACCGTTTGAATTAGTATACGGGGCTAACCCACGTGGACCCCTAACAATTTATCATCAAGTAGTAACTAAATCGATTGAAATCCCAACCCCCAAAACACCTTATGAAATGGTAACAGAAACACGAGATAAAATCATGAAATCGTGTATCATAGCTAAGGCAGCTTTGGAGAGGAAGGGTCAAATCTACCGCCAATACGCAAACAAAGGTGCGAGAACTATTAATCTTGAACCAGATCAAGACATACTGCTTTTACTTCCCGACAAACGGAATCTATTATTGACCTCATGGCAAGGGCCATTCAAAGTGGTACGAAAAATTTCGGATGTCGATTATGAAATATCAATAAACGGACACTTAAAGATATTTCATATCAACATGTTGAAACCCTACTTTTCACGACAAGAGACAGAAGTAGAGACAGACGAACACAATGCACCCACACCTATGGATGAGACGACAGACGTACACAACGCAACTACACTAGTTAGCGAGACTGGCAAAGCCGACGAGATGCATACACTTAGTGAAATTACAGAAAACGCACTTAGCACCACAACCGTACTGAATCAGGTAGACGACGACGGGATGGAACTACCTGTTCCAATTGTAGACAAGACTGCGACATTAGATTGTATACGATTAGAAACGGGACTGACAGAAGAGCAATGACGACAGATAATAGAATTAGTGACTGAATATAAGGACATATTTTCCGACATTCCAGGTAGGACGGACAGGATCGAGCACTCCATCCTTCTTTCGGACTCGAAGCCTATCAAATGCAGGCCGTACTCTATCCCACTATGCTATAGAGAAAGTCTAAATAAGGAAATTCTTAATTTAGAAGCTAGTGGAATCATTCAAAAATCTACATCTGAGTACTCCTTTCCAATCGTCCTGGTCAAGAAAAAAGACTCCACAATTCGTCTTTGCGTGGACTATAGAAAACTCAACAATGTCACTAAGATCGACGCAGAACCAATTCCTTCCTGCGAAGATCTTATTCTGGATATGTCCACCTCCAAAATCTTCTCTAAATTAGACCTTACTAAGGGATATTGGCAGGTCCCTATGCAGACTCAATCTATCCATCTTACTGCATTCTCAACACCTCTAGGTCTATACGAGTGGCGATTTCTTCCTTTCGGACTTCGTAATGCTCCTGCCACTTTCGTACGCTTAACTAGAGATTTACTACACGGAGTGACGAATACGGTGACATATATAGATGATATTTGTGTCCATACAGATGACTGGACAACACACTTACTGAAACTCAGACATGTCTTCGATAGGTTGCGACTCTTCGGTCTCACTGTCAAACCGAGCAAAGTCGAATTGGGCCTACAAGAAATTGATTTTTTGGGTCATGTCATTTCACAAGGACAACTAAAAACTGACAATAGAATTATTACTAAAATTATGAACCTGACCATGCCTACAACAAAGAAGCAGGTCAGGAGCCTTTTGGGTTTAGTAAATTATTATAGCAAGTTCATACCGAACTTAGCTGAAATTACAAGTGTATTTTCAAATGTTTTAAAAGCATCAGTAAAATTAGATGTCAAAGATGCATTATTAATTTCTGCATTGCCAAAATTGAAAATCCTATTTAGTAATGTACCAATCCTCCGTTTGCCTAATCCTAGGCTCGTTTATTATCTTAGGACAGATGCCAGCAGGATTTCCATCGCTGCAGTACTAGGCCAGTTTTATGATGGCATCTTCCATCCAATTTGCTACGTGAGCCGCAAGATCACACCGGCTGAGTCCAGATATTCCATATCAGAGTTGGAAGCCCTAAGCGTCATCTATTCGGTGAGGAAGTTGCATTGATTTCTGGCGGGTAATCACTTCGTAGTCCAGACTGACAACTCCCCAATCACGGTCATACAAAGTGGGGTGCATCGCAATGACCGCATCTACAGATGGTCATTAATATTACAGAATTATACTTTTAGTATAGAGCATATTAAGGGTAGGGACAACATTCTTGCTGATACCCTTAGTCGACCATCTGAGGTAGAAATACCTGATATTCCACACAAATAGATAGTGTAAGAAATGTTAATTTAGTACACTTAAAATATCCTGTGTAGAGTATACTATTGAATACATAGACATCAGGATCAGGACTGTGTGCTAAGAACAGTGAACTACCATGTGTACGTAGACAGCAAAATAAGAACTGTGCGCGAAGAACAAGGGAATCACCGTGTGTACATAGACAGCTCGTTACTACGCTCCATTTATGTTCCGGTGAATCACCTGTGTTAATCATATAAGAACAGTGTCAGAACATTGTAAAATAACAGACACGAATATACTTGTCTACGACACCAGCGGACTCAACGAGTGGAAGAACACCCATAAGACACGAGTATGACTGTGTAATGTATTTACTATACCCAGGATAATTGTGTATATATAAACTATGCCAACGAAAGCAATTTCTGTACGTTATGGCAACCACTAACCTGAGGTAAATAAATACCATGTATATATATTTAATTATTGTGATATGTATTATAACATTTTTAATATAGTGATAAATTATAGTTAGATTAGTTACTTTAATATAGAGTTAGATTAGATTTAGGGAATATAATAGATTTTTTTCTGTAGTTTAGATAAATCATTAATTTACCCACTTACCTAGCATAAAAGTAGATTAGTATAGTACTTTAAACTTAATAACAGCTAATTAAAGACTAGGATAAAAAGTTTAGATAGGAACAACACCAGGTAGTCATTTAATTTCATTTTATTTCATTCCATCTTCATGAACACTTTAACAACCTCATCATTTAGGACTAAAATTAGGTGATACGTTATAGGATAAAAGGATTATACACATGAACATACATCATTTATACCATGTAGATTAAAAATATCCATTATATTTTTTCATTTAAACATTAACAACATTATTTAGAATTTTTGTTACATTTCACATTACCCATTTCATAAAGATACATAACTCATCTCACATCATTTTCATTTTTGTAGATAGTTAGATTACTTCCCTTAAATTAGATTAATTTTGTACAACAAAATAGAATATAGATAGAGAATTAGTATTAGTATTTCAATAGAATATAGTGTTTAATAATATCAGGGTACAAACTACCAACCCTATTTCATCCATGTAAATATTTTGTAAATACATGACTCATGCAGTAAGTTACGCACAGTCATGAAGCTCAACTCTTTTCAAACTGAGCCAAACTTGTACAGTGTCACTTCAAGGTTTTTAAATAATTGTGAGAATAAAAGATGTGTGACAGAAGTGTGAAAGTGAGAGAAAAAGGGTAAATATACAATGGAGAGTGAAGGCAGCCAGCGGATTTTTTCTGCCGCTCAGCGCGATTTTTTATTATTTGTCTGCGTCAAGCGTTTGCTTTCAATGTTGAAATGTGCTGTCTCGAATGTGTTGTGTGTAGTTTAGTGTAGACCTTAGAGAAAGTATTTTAAGTCTCATAAGACGGGAACGTAGTCACGAATTAGTGTTATACACTTGTTTGTGGCCACATTTAACCGAATTATGGCACTTGAAAACTAACTTACATACATATGGATAGACAGACACACATGTTAGAAGTTAAATTATATGATCTCCCCCGATGTGTCTCCACCTTGACGTGGTGGGGGAGCTTGCGTGTCCCATAGACCCCATTTGCTTGCCGATGGGTGAAAAATTACATATCGGACAGCTTATGGGATAGGGACCAGACTAAGAGAGACACAACCTGCTGCTCTGCAGGCATAGACTGAGGATAGCAGTCAAAATTTAAATGAGGTGCACAAAGGCAGAATTTCTTGGTCCGGACAAAACTCTTAAGGCTCCCTGTCGAGGGCTGTGGCTGAACGCCTCTAAGCCACAAACCCTCGGATCTTAGAGCCAGGCTGATACCCGTCTACCGGAAAATAGAAACATGATACTGAGCAAGCTACATGCTCAGGTCTGATACATGTTCGAAGGCTCCCAGCTGGGGGATATGAGAGTTTCCCGGATGAAGGGGCCTGGCCGTTTCCCGTTCACTGCTGCACGAAAGTAAGGTGCTGAGCCGGCAGCACATGTAGCCTACCTCGTGAGCGAGTACAAAAAAGTCAGAAAAGTGCCCCAGTCGAAGGGTTACGGAAACTGTCTGTATCTAACTCATAGAGAATGTAGACAAAAGTGGAATAATGTCTCATCAACGCAAGATGGAACGCACGGCGAGCGAACCTATTGCGTGGTCTGAAGTCACAAGCAAAAGCTTACCGAGTGGATGTCACTCGCAGTCTGACCGCTCCTGGTGTGTGATTGAGCGATCAGTGGCAAGTGGGATGCCCAACACATGGAAGTGAGGAACTAAAGCAGCCATGAGCAGGACGTGGAAACTCCTTGGGTGAGCCCAGTCTCAGAGCAATATGTGCCGGCTCTGCAATTATGGAAGCCCCCTTGGATAGCGAGATAATGCCCATGGTCTGCCCCTGCCCTTCCCTTGAGGGCAGACCACGATATCGTTGATCGTTCTATCTTGACCAGCTGAGATGTGGGTGACATTACAACAGTCTAACGTGTCTCGAAACCAGAGGAAGGCTAACCTCACTAAAAAATGCCCGCCGGAAGTCGGAAGTGTCGTCCTACGGGTGGCAAACTAAAAATTGACACTACGCTTTTACGTCCGAGTGAAATGTCTCGTCCGAATGTCTCCCGTGCTAGGAACAGCTCTGACTACCTAGTTTCCGAACGCCGCTCTTGTTCGGAACAGCTCTGACTAGGTAGTTTTCCGAATGTCCGCCGTGCCTGGAACAGCTCTGATGGGTACAGGGACAAGCACATGTCCGAAAACTCGCTTAGTGGAAACCAACCGCAGAGCTGACTGGTTTGTGCAGGAACGGCCCAGGGCGAGCGAAATGCCCAATATATTGAAGTGAGGAATTAAAACAGCCATGAGCAGGACGTGACGATTCCCTCGGTAAACCCAGCACCAGAGCGTTATGTGCCGGCTCTGCAATTATGGAAGCCACCCAGGATGGCGGAAAATGCTATGGACTGTCCCTGCCTTCACTTGAGGGATGACCGTGTAGTCTTCGACTGTTCCAACTAGACCAGCTGAGATGTGGACGGTACCACAAAAGTGAGAGTCTCCCAGGATTGCTAACCTGGCCAAAAATGCACGCTAAAAGTCGGATGTGTTGGCCTGAGGGTTTCGACCCGAGGGTGCCTAACCAGACACACCGCAATCACATCTGAAAAAATCACTCCGGATGAACGCAAAGAAGAAGAAGAAATTATATGATTAGGTAGATTCAAACACGCAAACAACCAGAAAAACACACAGATAAAGCACATACATTTTTAGAACAAAGGGATATAACTCCGGGTCAGGGGACACAATAGACAACGAACCACTAACTTAACAGTGGAAGATAACTTTACACGCGGAAGCGAGATAGGTAAAGCCTGTCGCACACAGCTTGTGCAAGGGTTGTTTAATATTATATGGGGGACATGAAGCAATTCATGTGTTGACCCTAAAAAAGTCAACTTTGTATGGGTAGTGAGTTAATTTGCTATTTGAGGGCAGGTCTTATAAGACAATGGTCCGGTTCAGACAAACCTCTAATTAATATAATATTGCGATTGAGAAGAGGGCTCACGCCAACCAGACAAGTTTGTGGCGATCACCAGTAGCCAAGTAAAGTGATACTACACTGTGACAATAGTCAGTAGAAGTCTATTGAGGTACCCAGAACCAAGTTATCAGTAGTCTTTGACAAAAATTAGATACACTAATTTTTAGAAACCTCTTGCGTCACAACCATGAGTCAAAGTTTGTAACGCAACACAGGAGGGGTGGGTGTGTGTCAAAGACTCAGTTATATAGGAATGAAGACCACCCTGAAAGAGTGGTCTACCTCAAGTAGAATAGAGGTAACCCAGTGCCCCTACATGAGGGCAGGGTAGGTGTAGGGAATAAATAAGAAGGGGAACTATTAAATAGTTCTCTCATGGGACACGGAGGTGTCAACCAGAGAGTAAGCACTCTGGTCACGGCATGATCACGCCAACGTGATAGACACGGAGAACTAAACTGAAACTCAAGAGAGGCCACTACTCTAGCGTGCTGAGTGATGCTGCACGCAAAAGCCGTAGTGCGCCCCAAGTCCTTCCGCGTACTGTGTAAACAGCACGCGGAGAATAGTCAGACGGGACACAGACTTCGTAGTGAACGCATCGCTTAGCGTCGATGCTTATTTCGTTAGCCGAGTAGATAGATTAGCAATAGGGTTAGGAAACGACTAGTGATAGGCAATTCTGTGCATTTATTCTTGTGTGATTTGTTAGCGACTGTTTGTTGTACATTGATGTGATGCAAAGAGCCAGCGGCAATAAAATGTGTAATCAATTCCTCTCGTACGACTAACAAGTCTTTTTGTGTGGTGCGAGAGAAGTTATCCCGGAATGCCTGTGACATCGGTTGATGACAGGGACATTTGGCAGCTGATGGAGGATATCTTGTAATTATTTATAGCGATGAATCAGTGACGTCTGCTGAAAGATCCAGTGCCGTCTGCTGAAAGATCGTGGCTTCCCGGCAAAATCATTACAGCACCCTGGTCCAGTCACACGAGATTACGGTTTACCACAGCCCATGAACAGTTGTCCTCCACATTACGGTTTACCACAGCCCATGAACATTGTCCTCCACATTACGGTTTACCACAGCCCATGAACAGTTGTCCTCCACATTACGGTTTACCACAGCCCATGAACAGTTGTCCTCCACATTACGGTTTACCACAGCCCATGAACAGTTGTCCACATTACGGTTTACCACAGCCCATGAACAGTTGTCCTCCACATTATGGTTTATCACAGCCCATGAACAGTTGTCCTCCACATTACGGTTTACCACAGCCCATGAACAGCTGTCCTCCACATTACGGTTTACCACAGCCCATGAACAGTTGTCCTCCACATTACGGTTTACCACAGCCCATGAACAGTTGTCCTCCACATTACGGTTTATCACAGCCCATGAACAGTTGTCCTCCACATTACGGTTTACCACAGCCCATGAACTGTTGTCCTCCAGATTGCGGTTTATCACAGCCCATGAACAGGTCTCCGGTCACGCCAGATTACGGTTTACCACAGCCCATGAGCAGTTGTCCTCCAGTCACGTCAGACTACGGTTTACCACAGCCCATGAGCAGTTGTCCTCCAGTCACGTCAGACTACGGTTTACCGCAGCCCATGAGCAGTTGTCCTCCACATTACGGTTTACCACAGCCCATGAACAGTTGTCCTCCACATTATGGTTTATCACAGCCCATGAACAGTTGTCCTCCAGATTGCGGTTTACCGCAGCCCATGAACAGTTGTCCTCCAGATTGCGGTTTACCACAGCCCATGAACAGTTGTCCTCCAGATTGCGGTTTATCACAGCCCATGAACAGGTCTCCGGTCACGCCAGATTACGGTTTACCACAGCCCATGAGCAGTTGTCCTCCAGTCACGTCAGACTACGGTTTACCACAGCCCATGAGCAGTTGTCCTCCAGTCACGTCAGACAACGGTTTACCGCAGCCCATGAGCAGTTGTCCTCCAGTCACGTCAGACAACGGTTTACCGCAGCCCATGAGCAGTTGTCCTCCAGTCACGTCAGACAACGGTTTACCGCAGCCCATGAGCAGTTGTCCTCCAGTCACGTCAGACAACGGTTTACCGCAGCCCATGAGCAGTTGTCCTCCAGTCACGTCAGACAACGGTTTACCGCAGCCCATGAGCAGTTGTCCTCCAGTCACGTCAGACAACGGTTTACCGCAGCCCATGAGCAGTTGTCCTCCAGTCACGTCAGACAACGGTTTACCGCAGCCCATGAGCAGTTGTCCTCCAGTCACGTCAGACAACGGTTTACCACAGCCCATGAGCAGTTGTCCTCCAGTCACGTCAGACAACGGTTTACCGCAGCCCATGAGCAGTTGTCCTCCAGTCACGTCAGACAACGGTTTACCGCAGCCCATGAGCAGTTGTCCTCCAGTCACGTCAGACAACGGTTTACCGCAGCCCATGAGCAGTTGTCCTCCAGTCACGTCAGACGTTTTACCGCAGCCCATGAGCAGGAGGCCTCCATCCCGGCCTTCCTGTGAGCGGGAGACTTCCCCTGCTGGCTGAAGTATCCTCCCTTGGTTGAGTTCCTTGACCCCATGCCGTGACTGTTTTCCCCCGCTTGTCTCGCCAACAGAATGTGCAGTATTATTCAAGCTTATATTCTATTATATATATATAGTTTATCTATATATTATATTATTCTAGCTTATTATAGAATACAGCCAGGTATGTATCGCTCGGCCTTCCCCCCTGTTTATTCATCAATGTTGCCACTAAGTTTTCTAGTTGAATACTCAAAAATCTGTACCCTCTGTCCTGTTTGACAGTCTTCATTTATATTTCTGTCCATCCGTGATATTCTTTGCATTTCTCCCAGAAATCACATTTCCACAGCCATTAGATTGTTCTATTCGTCCTTGGTATTCTTTGAATTTCTCCCAGAAACCACATTTCCACAGCCATTAGATGTTTCTGTCCATCTATGGTATTCTTTGCATTTCTCCCAGAAACCATATTTCCACTGCCATTAGATGTTTCTGTCCATCCATGGTATTCTTTGCATTTCTCCCAGAAACCACATTTCCACTGCCATTAGATGTTTCTGTCCATCCATGGTATTCTTTGCATTTCTCCCAGAAACCACATTTCCACTGCCATTAGATGTTTCTGTCCATCCATGGTATTCTTTTCATTTCTCCCAGAAACCATATTTCCACTGCCATTAGATGTTTCTGTCCATACATGGTATTCTTTGCATTTTTCCCAGAAACCACATTTCCACTGCCATTAGATGTTTCTCTGCTTATCTTAATTATCTTAATGTATATGAATGTGCATGAATCACATACTGAATAACATTGCATGTCAGTAAATAGCATTGATATGAACAAAACACAAGAAATCTGTGGGAATCCATGATTTATTCACATACACAATCACTGATGCAAGAGCAGCTTTATTTGTCAACGTTCACATCTTCAGTCGTACAAGCAGTCGGGGAAAGACTGTCATGATATATGTCAGCTGTCTGGGCGTGTTCAGTGTGTACCTAAGCAGTTCCTGAGAGGGGCAGTTTGCATCCACACACTTCAACATCTGCTGAGAGATGGAACACGTGCTGTGATGTCCGTCAACCAATGACACAATGATGAAAACTGCAGCCATGAAACGTGGTGTCATGACGTCTGTCAACCAATGACACAATGATGACAACTGCAGCCATGAAACGTGGTGTCATGACGTCCATCAACCAATGACACAATGATGACAACAGCAGCCATGAAGTGTGATGGTCATTTTCCTGTGGTAGTGATAAGGTTTCTCTTTCACACTGTCAGACACAGAGGAGGAGGAGGAGGAGGAGAGACTGATGTTCATAAATATTTCTGAGGGGTTATCAGAGTTCAAGGCCATGCTTGTGTTACATATTGCCAGGTTGTCGTGTGTAAACATTGCCTGTAGAACTATCGACAGGTGTGGACCACACCCACGGACACATCAGTAACACAACTGGGACAAATAATACACACAAAGAAGGACAGCACATTATTTGGTGTGGTATGAACTGACCGCCGGTCTCCCTGGCCTAGGTTTAGCGACTTTCTCCGTGACCCCGTTTATCCACGTGATCAAACACAGCTGCACGAGAACTGGTAGCAGATACTTACAGTATATGTGAGCCGGCCGTTCAGAAATCAATGGCAAACTACTGAGCATAATCTTGCCAAGAAGTCAACAACGGCAACATGCTGGTGTTGACAGCGATGTCCTGTAATAGGATATGCGGGGGGGAAAATGAACTGACGAAGTGTGCACAACCCAGATGTCTGCTGTGCTGTAATATGACACCAGTCTATATCATCATCATTAAGATCAGTCATAATGTATTGTGTCTGATTACTTCTATATCATCATCATCATTAAGATCAGTCATAATGTATTGTGTCCGATTACTTTTATATCATCATTAAGATCAATCATAATGTATTGTGTCTGGCTACTTCTATACTTGTTGGCCAGATACAAGCTCCAGGAGCAGCCAATTGGCTGGGTAATGAAAGCCTAACTCTTGTGGTTGTGTCGTACAAGTTTTTGCCAAACCATTTAAACGATTTTCTTTGTTATTGCACAAACTTTATTCTAAATATGTCACTATTGATGAGAAGATGGTTGATCAATCTTTCATAGATGTGAAAACAATGACAATGACGATTATATTTATTCTTATGACAAAACACTGACATGAATATGTTGCCAGACTGTCTCTTCTCACAAGTGTTATCATCAATATGAATAAATTAATTACAACTACAGCAACCTTGCTTCACATTACAGACAACAAGACAATCAAATATGTGCAAGAAAAAACAAAAAACAAAACAGAATATATTTGCTAAAAAATAAAAATGTTGGCCAAACTGATGATGCGGAACATTATTTATAATACCATTGTTGATTGCCAGTTTGGTCAAGTCATATGAATGTCATGTGACGGCCAGGAGACAGTCAAAAATGACACTATGAATATTCACGGCAATATTCCCCATCGCCAGATTTTGCCACCATAAAAGTCTGTACATATGTGGTGGCAGGCAATGAGCAAGGCAGGTTTGGTGTCATAAAAATCTGCATATAAAATTATCAATTTTGAAAATATGTGGTAAACAATGTCTAAACATATCTGGCACAGAAGTGGCCGGCTGTCAGTGACCGACGCCGTTCTGGAGATCCTTGGCCAGGACCACTGTGTGCTGACCTCCGGATGAAACCATTATCCCGGATCTAGCAGAGAAAACATCATCACAACAGTGATTACAACATCAAACTAAATAATATACTAACATGTATTGAGACTATCCAGTGATTACATAATACAAAACTATACAATAAACTGGCAAATGTTGAGACTATACAGTGATTACATAATACAAAACTATACAATAAACTGACAAATGTTGAGACTATACAGTGATTACATAATACAAAAATATACAATAAACTGACAAATGTTGAGACTATACAGTGATTACATAATACAAAAATATACAATAAACTGGCAAATGTTGAGACTATCCAGTGATTAAATAATACAAAAATATACAATAAACTGGCAAATGTTGAGACTATCCATCCATCCATCATGTGCCATGCCGGTAAGCGTGGGCGGTCATGTTCTGCCATCTCACTCGATCAACAGAGTCGTGGATCAGTTCCGTGTTTCTGTCTCGACCATGCCACAAGGCCAAGCCATTCAGATACTTGTTTCTAGGTCTTCCCCTTGGTCTGTTCCCCTCGATCTTACCAGTTATCACCAAGTTCTCCAAATCATTTCTTCTCATAACATGCCCAAAAAATTGTGACTGTCTACGTCTAATGTCTCTGATCAGTTTACGATCTTCATTTGTTTCTTGAAGGACTTGTTCATTGGTCTTTCTGGCTGTCCATGGTATTCTTTGCATTTTCCTCAGAAACCACATTTCTACAGCCATCAGATGTTTTTCAGCCTGGCTGCTCATTGTCCAAGCTTCACATCCATATAAAAGTACAGGTTCTATGTAGCATCTCAACACTCTTTTTCTCGTTTCAATTGACATCTTTTTATTGGTCAGTATGTTTTTCATCTTGCTAAAGGCTACTTTTGCCATGGCGATTCTTGTTCTAATCTCTTCTAGGCATCTCCCATCAGATGTTATTACTGTTCCGAGATAATTGTACCTATTCACTTGTTGAAGAATATTCCCATTTACTTGTATATTACACTGTAGTATTTCGTTCTTCCTAGTGACGACCATAATCTGTGTCTTTTTACAATTTAATTCTAACCCTAGTTGTTCACTGTGTGTAACAATCGCATCTACTAAATTTTGCAGGTCCTGTTCATTGTCTGCAATCAAGACTGTATCATCTGCATATCTAATGTTATTGATGCATCGTCCCCCAATGTTGATTCCTTCCATATTTTCAATATTTCTGAAAATACTTTCACTGTACAGGGAAAACAGATCTGGAGACATTACACATCCCTGTCTCACACCCCTTTTAATAGGCTGATATTGGCTTACTTCATTATCAACTCTTATGGCAGCTTGTTGTTTCAAATATATGTTTTTTACAAGTCTAAGGTCTTTCCCATCAATTTGTAGATCTTCAAGCATCCTTATCATGTTGACATGTCTCACTTTATCAAAAGCCTTTGTGTAGTCAATGAAGCAAAGGTGTAGATCTTTGTTTACTTCTATAGAACGTTCGATTACGGTTCTCAGTATATACACAGCATTTACTGTACCCTTGCCTACTACAAACCCACATTGCTCTTCTCCTATTTCAGGTTGTATTTTCCTCCTAACTCTTTGCATGATAATTCTTAGCAAAATCTTCGTGATGTGACTCATTATACTAATTGTTCGATGTTGATCACATTCCAAGGCTCCTGATTTCTTTGGGATTGCAATAAATACAGAATTACATAACTCATGAGGTATATTTCCAGTATCATATATTGTATTAAGCAGACTGGTAACTTTATCTATTCCATATTCTTCTAAAGCATTTATCATTTCTGTTGTGACGCTGTCTGGACCGGGGGTTTTGCCAGATTTCATATGATTAAGAGCATTCTGAACCTCCATCTTCAAAATTGCTGGCCTTTCATTGTTATTTTGAACAATATATTGTTCGTCTCTGCTATCGTCATAAAGGTTTTTCACGTAATCTGATCTTTTTCTATTATGACTCTTCCATCTTTTGTCTTTAGGCAGCCTGCTGATGTACGTGTTCTTTGATTAGTAATCTCCTGAATTCTTTTGTGCATTAGTTTCGCATTTTTACTGTTGTGTTGTTTTTCAATTTCTCTGCAATTTTTCTCAAGCCATGTTTCTTTAGCCTCCTTACATAAGGTTCTGACTTTTCTGTGAATTTCTTCATATTTGGCAGGATTATTTTTGTTCTGTCTTCTTGTTTCCATTAGTTGTAAAATTTCTTCAGTCATCCATGTCTTACGGCCAACTTTCTTTACTTTTGGAATAGTTTTTTCTGCTGCACAACTGATTGAATTCTTCAGCATTTCCCATTGATCATCTACATCTTGAAATAGGATCTCTAGATAAGATAATATATCAAATTTGTTCTTTACTTCTATGTTAAAATTATCTTGTATTTCTTTGTCAGTTTTCAATTTGCACAAGTCATATTTAGGGTTTCCTGCTGTATACTTGACTTTCTTTAACTTTACCCTCAATGTGCCAGTAATTAATCTGTGATCACTGTAACAGTCTGCATTTGGAACTGTTTTTACAACTGCTAATGCATTTCGAAACCTTTTGCTTATCAGGATGTAATCTATCTGGTTTTTAATCCTGCTGTCTGGACTCCTCCATGTCCATAATCTTCTAGGATGTTTAAACCAGGTGTTTCCTACAACCAATTCTTGTTCTTTTGCCCATTCTACAAGTCTGTAACCTCTTTCATTTCTCTCTCCCAAACCATGGTTTCTACACTGCATCCATCGCTTTGCTTTCCTATTTTTGCGTTGAAATCACCCATTATATTTATTTCTGATTTTTTACAGTTCTTCAAAGCAGACTCCATGTCATTATAAAATTCCTCTATACTTTCTTCACTGCTTTCACTTGAGACTATCCAGTGATTACATAATACAAAAATATACAATAAACTGACAAATGTTGAGACTATACAGTGATTACATAATACAAAAATATACAATAAACTGACAAATGTTGAGACTATACAGTGATTACATAATACAAAACTATACAATAAACTGGCAAATATTGAGACTATACAGTGATTACATAATACAAAACTATACAATAAACTGACAAATGTTGAGACTATACAGAGGTTACATAATACAAAACTATACAATAAACTGGCAAATATTGAGACTATACAGTGATTACATAATACAAAACTATACAATAAACTGGCAAATGTTGAGACTATCCAGTGATTACATAATACAAAACTATACAATAAACTGGCAAATGTTGAGACTATCCAGTGATTACATAATATAAAACTATACAATAAACTGGCAAATATTGAGACTATCCAGTGATTACTGTCAAAGAGCTGGATATATAGATAGAAGTAGGACAAGGACAGAAGTAAGGAAAGGACAGAGACAAGACATAGATAAGGACCTTTACAAGAGAATAGATAGAGAGAGAGACAGTATAAGGAGGTAGAACTCCAAACAGTTCCAGGACAGGACATAGATAGGACATGCACATGTCATAACTAGGACATGACGGGGATCAACTCCCAAGATAGGACAGTGGACGTTGGCCACGGGGAACTACCCGTAAACAGACTGAACGGTAGTACAGCTGTAGGGTAACGAGTACTGGATTACTGGACTACGTGACAAGTGACGCAGCACGCAGCGCTGCTGACCGCACGAGGACTGAGGACCAGTAACTGAACTAGACCTGTAAACTCAGGCAGACCGGACTTGACAGTGAGAGCGACAAGACCTGTGTGATGTTACTCTAGCCACTGTGTAGTTTAGACAGGACGCAGTTAGACATAGCGAGTGTGAATAATGTATTCGAGTAATGAATGCGATTAATGTATGCTCGAGAAGCGAGCTGTATATATCTGTGTGGCCAGATCGCCTGATAGTAATTGTGCAGAATAAATATTGATTCATTATATACCATTTATACCATCGTGTTTGTGATCGTGAGGTATGAATGAAGTGGCCAGCATGCCTGTATGAATTCAGGTTCTTGACAATTACATAATACAAAACTATACAATAAACTGGCAAATGAGACTATACAGTGATTACATACAATATAATGGCAGATGAGACTATATAGTGATTGATTATGCAACTACCACTTCAACAATCAAACAGTTGTAGACACTACAACTATTACTTCAACAATCATACAGTTCAACACACTGCATTGTCGTCTCAGGCCGGAGCCAGCAGTCTAATCCCCATAGCCATGTGGTGTCAGGCCCGGAGCCAGCAGTCTAATCCCCATAGCCATGTGGTGTCAGGCCAGGAAATAGCAGTCTTGGGATAAACTAGCCTGATGTAGCTAATGGGATAACCAAACTAGTCTGAAGTAGCTCGTGGGATAACCACAGTAACCTGATGTAGCTCTTGGGACCGTAAGAACGTATATTCTCATGACGACACATTTTCTTTGGGATCATGAGGACATAAAGTACCTTAGGATCATGATATTCATTAGCATCTTGCCATCTTGACTGAAAATAGTTTGTGCTTCAAAAAGGCATAATAACTATTACCCATGGCGGTGGCAAATGCGACTGATAAGGCCAACTTGCGCTGTAAATGTTTGTCCACAGTGGGTGCATGTGAACACGTGGTCATTTCCACCACCATGCACCATCTTACGTCTCACAAATAAATATAACGCACATAAATATAATGCAAGACATAGCGAATGACTAAATATACTTCATGTCCCTAAACCTAGGATAGACATATAAAACAAGCTTAGCATACTCTGCCACTCAGTTGTGGAATAATCTTCCACAAGAAATCAAAGACACCACCAATCATTATACATACAAGCGCAACCTGTTTGAACACTACCTCAGGACAGACTACATGCCCCCTTAAAAAAAAAACAGCAACAAAGACAATAAAAATGGTAAATTATGTCGAACGACAACTAGCCAACCAAAATAAAAAAAAAAAAATTCCCATGTGTGTGGCACATTACACCCACCTTGGGTATTTATGATGCCCATGTTAAACATTGCCTCAACGAGTTATGTATTATTGATTATTTTTCATGCGTCTTAATGCTTATTGTTCTTTTGTTGTTAAAGAATTGCTTCATAAGAGATGTTGAATGAAAGAATGTATGAGAGGAGAAGAAGGGCAGAATGTCAGACTGGCCTGCGTGCCCAATTCTTAACCCTTTGAAGATAAAGATTTTCGTTCATTCGTTCACACGCTCGGTGTGTGACTTATCTGCAATAATTTTCTCCTTTGTCTTTATTGCATTTCTGATATTTGCCCTCCATGCAACACGTTCAGCGGCGACTTGCTCCCAATGTGCATTATCAATGCCTGTATCAATCATGTCCCGCTTACACACATCTTTGTATAATAGTAGAGGCCGACCCTGAGATCTCTTACCCATCTGTAATTCACCAAAAAAGATATCATTTGGTATTCTACCATCATCCATCCTCCTAAGATGTCCTATCCATCTAAGTCTACGAAGACTGAGCATGGAATAAACTGTCACACAGCCTGATCTTTCCAATACTTCAGTATTTGTGATTTTGTCTTGCCACTTAATGCCAAGAATTCTTCACAGACACCGCATATGAAAGCTGTTTAAACGTTTCTCCTGGTGTGAGTAAGTTGTCCAGGCTTCACTGCCATAAAGAAGAGTACTAAGGACACAAGCTTGATAGACAAGGACTTTTGTTTTGGCAATAAGCTTCCTGTTCTCCCAGACTTTTTCTTAACCTGTTCATTGTTGTTGCTGCCTTACCAATCCAGATGATTTCCTTATCTAGGGATAATTTGCTATATACCACTGATCCTAGATATGTAAAATGGTCTACCATCTCTAGTTCAGCGTCGTCAATAAAGATTGATGGTACTCCATGTGCACCTTGTGACATAATCTGTGTCTTCTTTTTACTAATTGTTAAACCAAATTCAGAACAAGCATTGGAGAATGCAGATAGTAGACATTGTAATTCTTCCGCAGAGTGGGTCGTAACTGCAGCATCATCTGCAAAAAGCAACTCTCTGATCAGTACCCTCCTAATTTTGGTCTTTGCCTTCAATCTCTGAGCATTGTAAAGGCTGCCATCTGAGCGTGAGTGAATGTATATACCACCATCACGAAAGGCATATTTCAGTAGAAATGAAAAGTATATTCCAAACAGGGTGGGAGCTAGTACACAACCTTAACTCCACTCTGGTAGCTGTTTTCACTCTTGTATCTACTAATGAGGATATACCCGTGTCTACTGTTATCTACTAATGAGGATATACCCGTGTCTATATTGTTATCTAGTAACGAGGATATACAAGTGTCTATATTGTTATCTAGTAATGAGGAAATACAAGTATCTATTTGTATCTAGTAATGAGGATATACAAGTGTCTATATTGTTATCTAGTAATGAGGATATACCCGTGTCTATATTGTTATCTAGTAATGAGGATATACAAGTGTCTATATTGTTATCTAATAATGAGGATATAAAAGTGTCTATATTGTTATCTAATAATGAGGATATAAAAGTGTCTATATTGTTATCTAGTAATGAGGATATAAAAGTGTCTATATTGTTATCTAGTAATGAGGATATACCCGTGTCTATATTGTTATCTAGTAATGAGGATATACCCGTGTCTATTGTTATCTAGTAATGAGGATATACCCGAGTCTATATTGTTATCTAGTAATGAGGATATACAAGTGTCTATATTGTTATCTAGTAATGAGGAAATACAAGTGTCTATATTGTTATCTAGTAATGAGGAAATACAAGTATCTATTTGTATCTAGTAATGAGGATATACCCGTGTCTATATTGTTATCTAGTAATGAGGATATACAAGTGTCTATATTGTTATCTAGTAATGAGGATATACCCGTGTCTATATTGTTATCTAGTAATGAGGATATACAAGTGTCTATATTGTTATCTAGTAATGAGGAAATACAAGTATCTATTTGTATCTAGTAATGAGGATATACAAGTGTCTATATTGTTATCTAGTAATGAGGATATACAAGTGTCTATATTGTTATCTAGTAATGAGGAAATACAAGTATCTATTTGTTCACAACACATATATGTCACAACACAAAGAGGGAAGCCTGAGAAGGTATGTGCCCAATATTAATAAAGGCATGGTATGAGTGTGGAGAGGAGTGTGGTATGAAGACAATTGAATACTAGGTAATTGTATGGATTTTATGTATGGCAACCGACATGCTGAGACCATTGGAATCTCCATGCCGGCTGTATCTGAAGTTTACACCAGAGGCTCTCAAAATTGTTTTAACTTTACAGGATCCTTCTTTTGACGGCGAATATAGCCGGAAGTTTCGACAGAGCATCGACATAGAACATTATGTTTACTATGAAGTCCCTGCTGCTGTTGGGCTATACCAGATAGAACCACGGCGGGCCCGAACGAATACTTTCAGACACCTCGGCAGGCGTTTCGTTGAGCTGTGATCGAGTATGTTTGCATTTTGGGCTAGATCCCGCCTAAGTCACTGACACACCCGTACATATATCCTATTTATTCTCCTTGAGTATTTCCCAACCAAAATTGTGCCACGTGATCCCAGGGCACTTTCCCTAACCATTGGACACACTACATTCGTGTAGGCCACGGAAACTTGGAATCCTGGATTTATGGAACCCTGTTGTTCGAACAACCTACGCGGGAAATAAAGACCAGAGAACTTGCCATGAGGTGGTTGTGAATTCATGGGACAATATGGAAAACGATGATCTAGGAGATTTATATTTGTGTTGATATTGTATGGACTAGTTTTCTCTCTAGATTGTGTGTAGATGTTTATGAGTTAATTGTCAGATATTTTTTTTTCTGTGCTGTTATGTATTGAGTTATTAAATTTACAATTACAAATATGTTGAAGAACGTCATGTTGTATGCGAGTCAGCCAGAACGACCCTGCAGGAAATAGGTCCTTAGGTCGAATAGAGAGTGACAGTGAGTCCGGGGAAAACGGAGGAGGGTTGGCAGGTAAAGACCTATCCCAGCCAGGGCTATATAGAAGATCATTTAAATATTGTGACAGGGCTATTTGAGACCCTCCACGTAGCTTGTTACAATCTAAAAAACATATATTGGAAACAACAAGCTGCCATAAGAATTGATAATGAAGTAGGACAATACCAACCTATTAAGAGAGGTGTTAGGCAGGGATGTGTAATGTCTCCAGATCTTTTTTCCTTATACAGTGAAAATATTTTCAGAAATGTAGAAGACCTAAATGGAATCAGCATTGGAGGACGAAACATAAATAACATTAGATATGCAGATGATACAGTATTGATTGCAGACAATGCACAGGATCTGCAACAATTAGTAGACGCTGTGGTTGTACACAGTGAGCAGCTGGGGTTGGAATTAAATTGTAGGAAGACACAGGTTATGGTCGTCACTAGGAAGAACGAAGTACCACAATGTAATATACAAGTAAATGGGAATATTCTTCAACAAGTGAATCGGTTCAATTATCTCGGAACAGTCATAACATCTGATGGCAGATGCCTTGAAGAGATTAGAACAAGAATCGCCATTGCGAAAGTAGCCTTTAGCAAGATGAAAAACATTCTGACCAATAAATTGATGTCAATTGAAACGAGAAAAAGAGTGTTGAGGGGATACATAGAGCCTGTTCTTTTGTATGGATGTGAAACTTGGACAATGTGCAGTCAAGCTGAAAAACATCTAATGGCTGCAGAAATGTGGTTTCTGAGGAAAATGCAAAGAATACCATGGACAGATAGAAAAACCAATGACCAAGTACTACAAGAGACAAATGAAAATCGTAGATTGATTAGAGAAATTAGACGTAGACAGTCAAAATTTTTTGGACATGTTATGAGAAGAAATGGACTGGAGAACTTGGTGACAGCTGGCAAGATCGAGGGGAACAGACCAAGAGGAAGACCGAGAGGAAAATACCTGGATGGCTTGGCCACATGGCATGGACGAGACAGGAACACTGAGCTGATCCACGACTCTGGTGATCGAGTGAAATGGCGAATCATGACCGCCCACGCTTTCCGGCATGGCACATGATTGATTGATTGATTTGTATCTAGTAATGAGGATATACAAGTGTCTATATTGTTATCTAGTAATGAGGAAATACAAGTATCTATTTGTATCTAGTAATGAGGATATACAAGTGTCTATATTGTTATCTAGTAATGAGGATATACCCGTGTCTATATTGTTATCTAGTAATGAGGATATACAAGTGTCTATATTGTTATCTAATAATGAGGATATAAAAGTGTCTATATTGTTATCTAGTAATGAGGATATACCCGTGTCTATATTGTTATCTAGTAATGAGGAAATACAAGTGTCTATATTGTTATCTAGTAATGAGGATATACCCGTGTCTATTGTTATCTAGTAATGAGGATATACCCGAGTCTATATTGTTATCTAATAATGAGGATATAAAAGTGTCTATATTGTTATCTAGTAATGAGGATATAAAAGTGTCTATATTGTTATCTAGTAATGAGGATATAAAAGTGTCTATATTGTTATCTAGTAATGAGGATATAAAAGTGTCTATATTGTTATCTAGTAATGAGGATATACAAGTGTCTATATTGTTATCTAGTAATGAGGATATACCCATGTCTATATTGTTATCTAGTAATGAGGATATAAAAGTGTCTATATTTTTATCTAGTAATGAGGAAATACAAGTATCTATTTGTATCTAGTAATGAGGATAAAGCTAGGAGTATGACAGGGGTGCGTCTTGTCACCAGATCTCTTCTCCCTATATAACAAAGTAATAATGAGAGAGATCAAAGAGATGCCAGGAATACTAGTTGGAGGTTATAATATAAATAATATACGCTATGCAGATGACACAGTATTGGTGGCGGATAAATCAACAGACCTACAACAATTATTAGACGCTGTAGTAACAGAGAGTTCAAGGAAAGACTCTCCTTGAATATCAAGAAAACAGAAACAATGGTGATATCAAAGAAAATGGTGATACCAAAATGTGACATAGAAATAGAAGGGAAAATCCTTAACCAAGTTGATAATTTTAGATACCTAGGGGCATTTATAACATCAGATGGAAGATGTACAACAGAGATTAGGAGCAGAATAGAGCAAGCAAAAGCCGCATTTCAGAAAATGAAGAGTATCTGAAAGAGAGTGTTGAAATGCTATGTAGAACCAGTCTTGCTGTATGGCAGTGAATCTTGGAATGTAAATGAACAAATTAAGAAGAAATTAGAAGTAACAGAGATGTGGTTCCTGAGATGAATATTGCGAATTCCTTGGACTGCCAGAGTAACTAACGACGACTGCCTGAAACAGGCTAATGAAACTAGAACATTATATACAACAATAAAAACATCTTTCTTTGGTCATGTGATGAGAAGAGAGGCATTGGAGAACATCGTGACAACTGGAAAGATCAAGGGGAAGAGAGGCAGCGGCAGACCAAGAGAAATGATGCTGGATGGATTGAGATGGTGGCATGGAGGAATATCAACAGCAGAGTTGATCCAGAAAACCAAAGACCGAGATCTGTGGAGAGCCATGAACGCCTACGCCATCTGGCAGGGCACTTAATGATGATGAATGAGGATATACAAGTGTCTATTGTTATCTATTAATGAGGATATACAAGTGCCTATATGTAGTTAGTAAATCAAACAGACAATACATATTGGGACAGGCAACTTACTTTGAACATGATTCAATCTAGTCACATCAAACAACCAGTAAGACTGACTGTTTCTGTTACCAATCCTACATGTAGAACAGGTATCCAGACAACATCCAGGTATCCAGGACAACAGCCAGACATTTTTCCAGCACGTAATTTTAAACAAACAAGTACAAAGACAAAACTGACTGACCTGGTTTCCAACTGTTTGCCCGTGACCTTGACAGGCACGAACTGATCTTCGTCGCTGCCAAGCCCCAGCTGGTTATTGGAGCCCATTCCCCAGGAATAGATTGCACCTGGTGGGGACACATCAAAGAAATGATTAAGTTTCTTTAGCATCAGGTCATATAGGCTGCCAGTCATAACAGGTCAGCTGCAGAGGATCTTACATACTCTCTCATAAACATGTTAAACACACTGTCTCTCAACAAGATGGTAAACTCTAACACGCTCTGTCTCTCAACAAGATGGTAAACTCTAACACGCTCTGTCTCTCAACAAGATGGTAAACTCTAACACACACTGTCTCTCAACAAGATGGTAAACTCTAACACACACTGTCTCTCAACAAGATGGTAAACTCTAACATGCTCTTTCTCTCAACAAGATGGTAAACTCTAACATGCTCTGTCTCTCAACAAGATGGTAAACTCTAACACGCTCTGTCTCTCAACAAGATGGTAAACTCTAACACACACTGTCTCTCAACAAGATGGTAAACTCTAACATGCTGTCTCTCAACAAGATGGTAAACTCTAACATGCTCTGTCTCTCAACAAGATGTAAACTCTAACACACTGTCCAGTAACAATGTTACTGTGTAAAACACATTCAAAAGATCCAACACGCATCATCAGTGTCACCTACTATCACTTGCAATCACACAACAGTTCCATCCGCAATCTAATAACCAACACACACCAACAAAGTTCTACCCATCACTTGTCATAATATCAAACACACACCAACAAAGTTCTACCCATCACCTGTCAATACCAAACACACACCAACAAAGTTCTACCCATCACTTGTCACAATACCAAACATACATCAACACAGTTCTACCCATGACTTGTCACAATACCAAACATACATCAACACAGTTCTACCCATCACTTGTCACAATACCAAACATACATCCACACAGTTCTACCCATCACTTGTCACAATACCAAACATACATCCACACAGTTCTACCCATCACTTGTCACAATACCAAACATACATCCACACAGTTCTACCCATCACTTGTCACAATACCAAACATACATCAACACAGTTCTACCCATCACTTGTCACATATATATGATACATATATATGATACATGAAAGATGACATCTTTCATGAATTTGCCGGGGGAGCGTGTCAGAGTCCAGAAAGGAGACGTTGATGCAGTGACATCGTTACGCCCGCCAGGCGACTTAGCTCCCAGTAGGGACGCAGTAACTTCGTTACGCCGCCAGGCGAATAGTGGTTACCGGCCTGCAAGACTGCTGGCTGACAAGCGACCAGCGGTCAAGCAAGGACGACGCTAAACGCATGCATGCCTCGTGACGTCACCTGAGGTGAGAGGCGAGTTGCGAGTTAGCGGGAGACAGCCCTGGGACTTCGACTCGGACAGACGTGTGCAGAGAGAAAGGCGTTGTGTGGTATCTGTACTGAAAGTCGAGTGTCTGGACATCTTGAGTGAGACTTGTGAGCTGTATGTAAGTGTATTGAAGTATCGAGTATATATTGTTGTGATCATCGTTCTGTATTTGATATGTGAATAAATCCATAGAACGGTGTGTCGTTGAGTCTTACGTCAAATCACGTTGTACTTGTACTGTCCCACACTGTTAGGTTAGCGAGCCAAGTTTAAGACCCTGACAAGTGTGGACGTGGTGGCATTCGTCCGGCTTTAAAATGAACGTGTTTATGTGAGTAACGATTTAAAACTAGAGTTTGTGAACGTAAAATTTTTGTCAAACTTTATAGTACATGTATTGTGATCATGGAAGGCTCATTTTGATTATTAACTACATTGTTTAAACATGTGCAAGACTATTTGTAAACGTACAGTGCATACATATTGTTTGTTCTTGTAAACGTATAAAACATTTGTGATTTGTGAACATTGTCACCGTTTTGACCTTGTCGACATTGTGATCTTGTCGCCATCTTGTAAACTTGATGTCTATGTCCTTACTGAATGTCATCTTGATGTAAGTGATGTGTCATCAGTGTTGTAGAGTGTTGAGATACTTGTAGATTGTCTTTGTGAATTGAGTTGTCGGAAGCAAAAAGTTTGGAAAGAAAGTGACTTGTGTTTTGAAAAAAAAAATTGTTGACAGACAAACTTACGACCTACAACTACACTCAACGCCATACAAACCTAATCAACACTTAGTGACAAGCAGGCACACACCAACAAATAGACGACATCTGTGTTCACACAGAGACAATGACAGAGCACATTAAGACGTTAGAACAGACATTTGAACGTATTAGACAGCACGGACTGACTGTAAAGCCTGCAAAAGTAGACATAGCCTACCAGGAAATAACTTTCTTGGGGTACAAAATATCCAATGGCTTTGTCATGACAGACGATAAAATTGTGTCCAAGATACTAAAACTCTCACTTCCGACTACTAAGAAACAAGTCAGAAGTTTGCTGGGATTAATAAACTATTACAGGCAGTTCATTCCTGATTTCTCTGAACTGACCGAAGTGTTTACTAATTTACTAACCAAAGACAAACCAGATAAAATTGTAAACAATGAATGCCTACAAATTGCATTCCGAAAAGTGCTATCATATTTTTCTGATAATAGTTTGAATAATCTCATCCTCAAATTGCCCAACCTTCGTTTACCTTTCAGATTGCGTACAGATGCTAGCTCCGTGGCGATTGGAGCAGTCTTGTTGCAGGAGTACAACAACATACTCCATCCCGTTTACTTCGTATCCAGAAAACTAAAGCCCAGAGAACGGGTGTGGTCCATCCCTCAATTGGAAGCCCTAGCTTTAGTGGTAGGTATAACCAAATTGTCCAGATTTCTTCTAGGACGTCACTTTATCGTAGAATCTGACAGCAGCCCGTTACGGTTTATAAATTCAGGAGTACCCTCAAATCATATGGTAGCGCGTTGGTCTCTTAAGCTTCAAGATTATAGCTTTGAGGTTCGACATATTCCAGGCAGAACCAATTCGATTGCCGATCTTTTGTCCCGTTGTCCGACCGACCCAGTAAGCACCAATGTCTGAGTGCAGTGGGTGCAAATACACTCAGACCGACACAGCCATTATTGAGTGAATAATTGTTTTTCTACTCACAAACAGCTGTGCATTGTCTACAATATTGTGATAGGGATTACCCCCATTATAAATAGTGTTCTTATTTTACTAGTTCATGGAGTGATTGTCCTGTATAATTGTGTAGTGTGTGGTAGAAAGCGAAATTTATTAATTGTATATACCAAGAACAATAACAGTGTCAAATTCGCGCAAGAACTTACCTTAAGCGAACTATCCAAGTTGACAGTGACATCTGCTTGTGAATCATTCCATTTTAATGACGAGTAAGAATGTGTAAACTGAACATTGACAGCTACTCCACTGCAGTGAACCGAAATCCATAATGTTCGGTAGTGAAACATCTAACATGAACATTCAATCGTAGTCCAGAAGGTTTTGTGAAACATCTAACACATGAACTGTGAGAAAGGTACTTTCCGTAACTACATCAAACCGGAACAAGTGTGTTCTACAAGTTTCAACATCAGCTGATTTTAATGTTCGTGTGTACTTCCGGATTAGTTAGAAATTTAGAGTAAAATTAGCAGACGACAAATAAAAGTTCAAATATCTATGACGATTCTAAAATCTGTAGGAATCTATAAAATGAAATACACGAATTGTGTGTTTATTTATTTATGTAGTGTAATCTTAGAATCATATCTTGATTAATGTATTCATATTACCGACTTTTTCTCGTTAATATGAAGAAACGTCAAGCGATGACACTAAGAAATAAAATAATTATTGTAATTTATTGTATTTCATGAATCTTAAAATTATTTCCCTTTCATTTATTTGTTATTACATCCTTACACAAAGGGCCATAATTTGAAATGTATATTCTAATGTGTTGTGTATAAATAGCCAAGTGTTGCCAGACTATTGACACAACAGGTAGACATCTACTAGCATGGCAGAGGGTTGCCGACATTACAGACCAACACGAGAGCTACTGACCAAATAAGGGCAGGGTTTGAGCGTTTTATTCGACTTATATAAAGTCGTATTTCAGTCTAGCTAGATGGTTTTTGTTTCGAGAACCATATTATTACGTTTTTTTTTCTATTTGCTGCGAGGTAGATGCGTGAAGCTGGAACTACCGATCTGACTGGGTCACTTATGCAATTGAGGTAATCAGCCATCGAGATGATGAAACCTGACAAGTGTTAAAGGTTGAACACCACTTGTCGTTGAATGCAACTTCCACTTTTTATATATTTCGATGGTATATGTGTATGTATTTGCATTTGATAGAAATGTACATAACAATAGAAGGGTCGACTCTGACAAGGTTTAAATATTAACCCATTATGTATATATATGATACATGAAAGATGACATCTTTCATGAATTTGCCGGGGGAGCGTGTCAGAGTCCAGAAAGGAGACGTTGATGCAGTGACATCGTTACGCCCGCCAGGCGACTTAGCTCCCAGTAGGGACGCAGTAACTTCGTTACGCCGCCAGGCGAATAGTGGTTACCGGCCTGCAAGACTGCTGGCTGACAAGCGACCAGCGGTCAAGCAAGGACGGCGCTAAACGCACGCATGCCTCGTGACGTCACCTGAGGTGAGAGGCGAGTTGCGAGTTAGCAGGAGACAGCCCTGGGACTTCGACTCGGACAGACGTGTGCAGAGAGAAAGGCGTTGTGTGGTATCTGTACTGAAAGTCGAGTGTCTGGACATCTTGAGTGAGACTTGTGAGCTGTATGTAAGTGTATTGAAGTATCGAGTATATATTGTTGTGATCATCGTTCTGTATTTGATATGTGAATAAATCCATAGAACGGTGTGTCGTTGAGTCTTACGTCAAATCACGTTGTACTTGTACTGTCCCACACTGTTAGGTTAGCGAGCCAAGTTTAAGACCCTGACACCATCACTTGTCACAATACCAAACATACATCAAAACAGTTCTACCCATCACTTGTCACAATACCAAACATACATCCACACAGTTCTACCCATCACTTGTCACAATACCAAACATACATCAACACAGTTCTACCCATCACTTGTCACAATACCAAACATACACCAACAAAGTTCTACCCATCACTTGTCACAATACCAAACATACATCAACACAGTTCTAACCATCACTAGTCACAATACTAAACATACATCAACACAGTTCTACCCATCACTTGTCATAATACCAAAAATACATCAACAAAGTTCTACCCATCACATGTCACAATACCAAGCAACATACACCAACAATCACATGTCACTTACCATCATTGGCGACTGCAAAACTCACACACCCACCAGCATTCACGCTGACACAGGTCAGGTCACTTAAGGCTGGGACCAGAGTGGGCTCCATCATCTCGCAGGCATTCTTGCCCAACCCGAGCCGGCCGTAGTCACATCTGCCCAGAGTGTAAACTTCTCCTGCAAGCATGTCCACATAAACATTGCTTTACACTTACCAACATAAACATTGCTTTACACTTACCAACATAAACATTGCTTTACACTTACCAACATAAACATTGCTTTACACTTACCAACATAAACATTGCTTTACACTTACCAACACAAACACTGCTTTTCACAAACTGTCATGAATAATGCTTTACACTACCAACATAAACATTGCTCTACACACACCACCAAAATTTTTGCTTTACACATACCAACACAAACACTGCCATACACTTACCAACACAAATACTTTACACATACCAAACACTAGTCACCAAATCAGTGTTGGGAGTCTGCTGGCAACGATTTGATCACAGACAGACAGTGGAAGAGCCGCCCTCCCATCTGACAGCATCAACAACAACACAGATGCTAAAACTTCTTCTTCTGCGTTCATCTGGAGTTTTTTTCTTCGGACATGATTGTGTTGTGCCTGTTTACAGCAGAGCTGCATTCTAGCGCCTTTAGGTCGACATCCGACTTCTGCATGCATTTGTCGCCCGGGTTAACCTACCCGGGAGATGCTAAAACTAGGCAGCAGTTGCCTCATATCTAAGAAACATCTGGCATGTCTTGGTTCTCAATAAATACATGTCTGATATATTAACATCTGAGATACATCAACACATACAATATATCCAGACGCCTGACACATCCACATATCCAACATGTGAGATACATCAACACATACAATATATCCAGACGCCTGACACATCCACATATCCCACATGTGAGAGACATCAACACATACAATATATCCAGACGCCTGACACATTCACATATCTTCAGGTAAAAAGATGGGAACCTGCAACAGTCGGCCACAAGTCCAAATGTTATGAATTTAATATCCCCCCACCCCCAATTTTGGAGTACAAAATGAAATAAATGTATGGTTTGACAGTGCCTGGCTCTGAGAGCTATTATTTCCCGGCAACTAAACTTGAATGATGAGAAAGGATGCATGTTGATATTGAATAATCTCAGTTCCATATCCCTTGTGTTTTAAAAAAAAAAAAACTTGCTGCACAGACATGTCAACTCAAGAACTGCCTGCAACGATGCCTGGAGACGTCCAGCTGGGGGGGCCATCAGATCAACACCAACACCACAATTATACACTCGTGTCAGTTCCAGCCCCCACAGCTCCAGTTTGAGAATCTGTGCAGCCCAATACCCAGATAACCCCAGTCAGAGAACCATTACCACCAGAGTCCAATGCCCGGTTAGTTCGTGGCTTTTTGATTCCGTCATAAACAAAACCACAAGAAGAAATAAATTCTCAAGCACGCATGAAGCACCGCTGCTATATAAATATCCGTTACCACTACTATGTAGATCCAGACACATGAAGCACCGCTGCCATATAAACATCCCTTACCACTACTATGTAGATCCACACACATGAACCACCGCTGCTATATGAACATCCCTTACCACTATTATGTAGAGCCACTGTGTGGTGCTGGCCTCCGCTGATCTCCAACCAAGGTCCTTTTTCTGAGAACCATGTGGCACGCTCCGGAATAAATCTGTTGACCATATCCCCAACACCTGTCAAAGACACAAGCAGCAACATGAAATAACATGACAAAGGCACAAGATCAAGCAGGAATGTGAAATAACATGACAAAGGCACAAGATCAAGCAGGAATGTGAAATAACATGACGCCGACATTGTAAAGAAACATGCGTAAAAACCTGGCACATCAAATGTGCAACAGTTATGCTAGGACTGACATTGTACACAAACATGTCCTTGTCCTGACATTGTCCACAGTTAGAGATTTAATGAATCTCATCATGTTGTGATGTTGTCCACAGTTAGAGAATGTTAACTGTTTTGATATTTGTTATTATGCTAATAAAAAGAAAGCCAACAGCGTTGATGTATGTTAATGTACTATAAACAAGACGCAACTATTGTGACATATGACTGCTTGTCAATGTGCTAATCAATGAGAGAAGACCAACCCAGCTGATAGTAATTGTTCAGGCCCCAGGCGTAGATGTCTCCACTATCTCGGTCTTTAGCAAATGTTGTGTACTGACTGGTCCACACATCACAGAACTGGGCCAGTTTACGAGACTTGAACCGCTTGACTCTGACTCGGCCAGGAGAAAGGATCACATCTGTAATCAAGATTACAACACAACAATATAATACATGACTGATTCAAGCAACCAAGATTATAACAATAATATAATACATGACTGATTCAAGCAACCAAGATTACAACACAATAATATAATGCATGACTGATTCAAGGAGCCAAGATTATAACACAATAATATAATACATGACTGATTCAAGGAGCCAAGATTACAACACAATAATATAATACATGACTGTTTCAAGGAGCCAAGATTACAACACAATAATATAATACATGACTGTTTCAAGGAGCCAAGATTACAACATAATAATATAATACATGACTGATTCAAGGAGCCAAGATTACAACACAATATAATACATGATTGATTCAAGGAGCCAAGATTACAACACAATAATATAATACATGACTGATTCAAGGAGCCAAGATTACAACACAATATAATACATGATTGATTCAAGCAACCAAGATTATAACACAATAATATAATACATGATTGATTCAAGCAACCAAGATTATAACACAATAATATAATGCATGACTGATTCAGGCAACCAAGATTACAACACAATAATATAATACATGACTGATTCAAGGAGCCAAGATTATAACACAATAATATAATACATGACTGATTCAAGGAGCCAAGATTACAACACAAGAATATAATACATGACTGATTCAAGGAGCCAAGATTACAACACAATATAATACATGATTGATTCAAGTAACCAAGATTATAACACAATAATATAATACATGACTGATTCAAGGAGCCAAGATTACAACACAATAATATAATACATGACTGATTCAAGCAACCAAGATTATAACACAATAATATAATACATGACTGATTCAAGCAACCAAGATTACAACACAATAATATAATGCATGACTGATTCAAGGAGCCAAGATTACAACACAATAATATAATACATGACTGATTCAAGGAGCCAAGATTACAACACAATAATATAATACATGATTGATACAATCTCCAACAGTATTAACTATACAACACAGTACATGCTTAATACTGCAATATATGATACTGGAGATATACCACCTCAGTTATGTAATTATGTATTTATTTCAATCCTGAAGAAATCAGGAGCCTTGGAATGTGATCAACATCAAACAATTAGTATAATGAGCCACATCATGAAAATTTTGCTGAGAATTATCATGCAAAGAGTTAGGAAGAACATACAACTCGAAATAGGAGAAGAACAATGTGGGTTTGTGGAGGGCAGAGTACAGTAAATGCTGTATTTATGATGAGACTATTAATTGAGCATTCTATAGAAGTAAACAAAGACATAACATCTTTGCTTTATTGGACATGCCAACATCATGAAGATGCTTGCAGATCTACAAATTGATGGGAAAGACCTTAAAACTGCCATAAGGATTGATAAGAAGTAGGCCACATCAGCCTATTAAAATAGGTGTGAGACAGTGACGTGTAATGTCACCAGATCTTTCTTCCCTGTGCAGTGAAAATATTTTCAGAAATGTAGAAGATATGAAAGGAATCATGACTGCAGGATGAAACATCAATAACATTAGATATGCGGATGATACAGTATTAATTGCAGAGAATGAGCAGGATCTGCAACATTTAGTAGATGCAGTTGTTGCACACTGAACAATTAGGGTTAGAATTAAAATGTAAGAAGGCAGATTATGGTCATCACTAGGAAGAAGGTTATACCACATCTTGGAAGTCATAATATCTGATGGCAGATGCCTGGAAGAGATTAGAACAAGAATCGCCATGGTAGCCTTTTGCAAGATAGAAAACATACTGACCAATAAAAAGATGTCATTTGCAACGAGAAACAGTGTTGAGGTGCTACATAGAACATGTACTTTTGTATGGATGTGAAGCATGGACAATGAGCAGTCAAGCTGAAAAACATCTGATGGCTGTGGAAATGTGGTTTCTGAGGAAAATGCAAAGAATACCATGGACAGACAGAAAAACCAATGACCAAGTACTACAAGAAACAAATGAAGATCATAAACTGATGATTAGAGAAATTATAGATAGTCAATGTTTTGGTCACGTTATGAGAAGAAATAAATTGGAGAACATAGTGACAACTGGCAAGATCGAGGAGACGAGAACAAGGAGAAGGCAAAGAAATAAATACCTGGATGGCTTGGTCACGTGGCATGATCGAGACAAGAACACAGAGCTAATCCACGACTGGTGATCGAGTGAGATGGCGAAACATGACCGCCCATGCTTACCGGCATGGCACATGATGATGATGAACGATACAACCTCTTACAGTATAACTATACAATACAGCACATGATTGACACAACCACTTACAGTATAACTATACAATACAGCACATGATTGATACAATTTCCAACAGTATAACTATACAATACAGCACATGATTGATACAATTTCAAACAGTATAACTATACAATACAGCACATGATTGATACAATCGCCAACAGTATAACTATACAATACAGCACATGATTGATACAATCGCCAACAGTATAACTATACAATACAGCACATGATTGATACAATTTCAAACAGTATAACTATACAATACAGCACATGATTGATACAATCGCCAACAGTATAACTATACAATACAGCACATGATTGATACAATCGCCAACAGTATAACTATACAATACAGCACATGATTGATACAATCGCCAACAGTATAACTATACAACAGCACATGATTTATTCAATCCCCTATTTCCTAGTTCATTTTAATTTAGCTAAATTTGTAGAGTGGATGTAGTTTGTGAAATTATGACATATGCTGTTTTGGACAATACAACATATGATGACTTCAGAAATAAAGATACATCACATCATTCTGTCCTGTTTCCGACAAAGAGGAAAGATGGAATGGCTGATTGATCATTCTGACAACGTAAAATATTCCGAAGGAATATGGACTAGTTTAGTTTAATCGACGGATCAACATCACGGCACATGGGTGTAACCCATAAGTGCTCTGTTCTATTCCTAACTCAAACCTGAGTCTGGAGAATCTCTGTTCAGTTCACAAACTCCGTAGCATGGCGAGGATCCTGAAATACTGTGGGTAGATTTTTAATTCAAAATTTTGCCCGGGCAGCGCCGTTAGGTTCTCTTCGATTTCCAACTGCCAAAGTATTTTTTACGTGCGCAACAATACACACGGGCGTCCGATCTCACTACCCAGAGACCACGGGAAATTTTATTACTGGAAGTCCACGTGAAAAAATCCCGGCCCTCACCGGGGCTTGAACCTGGGACCTCCAGCACTCGAGGCGGACACCATACCTCGAGACCACTCAGCTAGGAATATGGACTAAACACGTCACACCCACACATAACTTACCAAGTCCTTTACGACCGCCGCGAGTCGCAAAACACTCAGCAATTCTCCCTAGCTGGCCTTGTTCTGCACATCCTGCAAATAAATATCAAATTACATACACTGCAATGTCAAGGGCATATGTGGGCATGTATTTTTCTAGAGATGAGAATGGACAACCAAGGCCATGAAAAGGTGACATCACATCATTCTGTCTACACATCACATCATTCTGTCCACACATCACATCATTCTGTCCACACATCACATCATTCTGTCCACACATCACATCATTCTGTCCACACATCACATCATTCTGTCCACACATCACATCATTCTGTCCTGGCGTTACATCACTTGACTGCAAACACATCACATCATTCTGTCCATACATCACTTGACTGCAAACACATCACATCATTCTGTCCTGATAACATATCACTTGACTGCAAATACATCACATCATTCTGTCCTGGCCACATATCAACTGACTGCAGACACAAGAACTCAATATCACATAAGAGATTGTCACTATAACATTAGATTGTCACAAGTACATTACTTAACATGTCAGACATTACCTTACCTTAAGTTTTCATGAGTCAAACACGCCAGACTGTCAACAAACACTAGAATATTACCTAAAGTCAACAGCTTGTCTGTCTTACACTTTAGATAAAGTCAACAGCTTGTCTGTCTTACACTTTAGATAAAGTCAACAGCTCGTCTGTCTAACACGCCAGATTGTCAACAAACACTAGAATATTACTTAAAGTCAACAGCTTGTCTAACACGCCAGATTGTCAACAAACACTAGAATATTACTTAAAGTCAACAGCTTGTCTGTTTAACATGTTAGATTGTCACCAAATACTAGAATATTACCTAAAGTCAACAGCTCTCCCTTGTCTGTCAAACACGCCAGGTGGTCACTTCCTGATGCTACCTTGATAACGACTTCCTCCTGGATCAACTCAACAGGTGTTTTTTCTATGCCTTTCACAGTCAGCCCCATTGATCCGTTTGCGTCCTGAAACATAAGGTCAAAGGTTGCAAAATTCAAGGGCTGCTTGCACCAGTCGGCGTTCATGGAAGACATGACTGCTTAACTGGTTCAATGGTTAATATCTCCACACAATCACATCGGTAACCATTTCATCAGTAAAGATTTCTGAATCACATTGTAACTACTCCATCAGCACAGATTTCTGAATCACATCGGTAACTACTCCATCAACACAGATTTCTCAATCACATCGGTAACTACTCAATCAGCACAGATATATGAATCACACTGGTAACTACTCAATAGATTTCTGAATCACATCGGTAAATACTCCATCAACATAGATTTCTGAATCACATTGGTAACTACTCCATCAACACAGATTTCTGAATCACATCGGTAACTACTCCATCAACACAGATTTCTCAATCACACCGGTAACTACACTATCAGCACAGATTTCTGAATCACACTGGTAACCATTTCATCAAAACAGATTTCTGAATAACATCAGTAACTACTCCATCAACACAGATGTCTGAATCACATCGGTAACTACTCCATCAGCACAGATTTCTGAATCACACTGGTAACCACTCAACAGGTTTCTGAATCACATTGGTAACCACTGCATCAGCACAGATTTCTAAATCACATAGGTAACTACTCCATCAGCACAATTTCTAAATCACACTGGTAACAACATCAACATAGATTTCTCAATCACATCGGTAACCACTCCATCAACACAGATTGTTCAAGTAGACGACACAACAACTATTTACCCTGAAATTGCCCCAAGCAAACACCTATACTTAAGTAAATGACAAAAATACTAACCCTAAAATTGCCCCAACGCAACAAATACTAACCTTAAAATTGCCCCAAGCAACAAATACTAACCTTAAAATTGCCCCAAGCAAACACCCACACTTGTTCAAGTAGATGACACCACAATTTTTTTTTCCGCATGTCCTTTACAGGACATCGCTGTCAACATCAGCATCTTTCAGCTG
Organism: Cepaea hortensis; assembly: GCA_963921405.1. Classification (NCBI taxonomy): domain Eukaryota; kingdom Metazoa; phylum Mollusca; class Gastropoda; order Stylommatophora; family Helicidae; genus Cepaea; species Cepaea hortensis. The sequence continues at coordinate 4,742,766 of OY992885.1, read as the reverse complement.
ATTGTTGATTTCTTGGCAAGATTACGCTCAGTAGTTTGCCATTGCTTTCTGAGCAACCGGCTCACATACCCCATAGTTACCAACGTGACGAGAACTGCTACAGATTCTCGCGCAGGTTACATTCCTCACGTGGATATACGGGATTACAGAGAAAGACGTTAACGCCTAGGCCAGGGAGACCAGCACACAAATACTAACCCTAAAATGGCCCCAAGCAAACAACCATGCTTGTTCAAGTAGATGACACAAATACTAACCCTAAAATTTCCTCAAGCAACAAATACTAACCCTAAAATTGCCCCAAGCAAACACCCACACTTGCTCAAGTAGATGACACATCAAATACTAACCCTAAAGTTGCCCCAAGCAAACACGTAAACTTGTTTAAATAAATGACATCAAATACTAACCCTAAAGTTGCCCCAAGCAAACACCCACACTCCAAGTAGTTGACACACCAAATACTAACCCTAAAATTGCCCCAAGCAAACATCTACACTTGTTCAAATAAATGACAAATACTAACCCTGAAATTGCCCCAAGCAGACACCTAAACTTGTTTAAATAAATGACACATCAAATACTAATCCTAAAATTTCCTCAAGCAACAAATACTAACCCTAAAATTGCCCCAAACAAACACCTAAACTTGTTTAAATAAATGACATATCAAATACTAACCCTAAAATTGCCCCAAACAAACACCTAAACTTGTTTAAATAAATGACATCAAATACTAACCCTAAAATTGCCCCAAGCAAACACCTAAACTTGTTTAAATAAATGACATATCAAATACTAACCCTAAAATTGCCCCAAACAAACACCTAAGCTTGTTTAAATAAATGACATATCAAATACTAACCCTAAAATTGCCCCAAACAAACACCTAAACTTGTTTAAATAAATGACATATCAAATACTAACCCTAAAATTACCCCAAGCAAACACCCTGCCATCATCAGTAAGAGCGGCTGTGTGGCTGTCTCCTGCTGATACCATCACGACCGGTACTGGGAGAGTGACTTTCCCTGGCCGTGTCTCTGACCCCTCTACACTTGTGTCGCGGCCCAAGGCACCCTCATCGTTGCACCCAAAGGTGTATAGCTGTTGATTTATAAGTGGAATGAAACAAACCATGTAGTTCAGATACGCTAAAGTACATAACGAAACATAGAACTATGTAGTTCAGATATGCTAAAGTACATAACAAAAGCATTCCTAAACTTAAAGTGGTTCTTTTAAAGTTTACATCAACCATGACCGGAAGACTGAGTTCACAATATGCTGTAATAAGTCGTATAAATAGAACTGAGTTCACAATATGCTGTAATAAGTCGTATAAATAGAACTGAGCTCACAATATGCTGTAATCAGTTTTATAAATAGAACTTAGTTCACAATATGCTGTAATACCTACTGACTACATGTATATAAGTAACCTGAAAGCTACCTCAGTGGAGATGGCATCACTTACCTGGCCTGTGCTGGTCAGACAGACGGTGTGCATGCCACCGGCACACACCTGGATCACTGGGTCGGGGATGTCCACATGAGCAAACCGTGTACGTTCCATGATGTCTTCCCCCAGACCAAGTTGGCCTACATCCCCCATGCCACACGTCAGGACCACACCCTGCACGGAGCTGTGCGAGTCATGAATCACTGAAACAATACAAGCACAAGTGTAACATCGTGTGAGTCACTGAAACAACACAGGTGTCACATGTCTGTGTGAGTCACAGAAACAACACAAGTGTAACATACCTCTATGTATGTGAGTTATGGATCACTGAAACACAAGCACGGGTGTAACATACCTCTGTATGTATGTGAGAGTTATGGATCACTAAAACACAAGCACAGGTGTAATATATCTCTGTATGTGTGTGTCACTAAAACATGTCTGTGTATGTGTGAGTCATTGAAACAATAGGAACACAAGTTTAATTACAGTGCCATGTCTCTGTGTGTGACTCAGTGAAATAGACTAGGTTTGAGACAGCTCCATCTGTCACTATACTATGTGCAAATCATAATGACAGCTCTATCTGTCACTATACTTTGTGCAAATCATAATGAGACAGCTCTATCTGTCACTATACTTTGTGCAAATCTTAATAAGACAGCTCCATCTGTCAATATACTCTGTGCAGATCACAATGAGACAGCTCCATCTGTCACTATACTCTGTAAATCATAATGAAACAGCTCAATCTGTCACTATACTCTGTGCAGATCACAAAGAGACAGCTCCATCCATCACTATGTGCAAATCATAATGAGACAGCTCCATCAGTCACTATACTCTGTGCAAATCACAATGAGACAGTTCCATCTGTCACTATACTCTGTGCAAATCATGAGACAGCTCCATCTGTCACTATACTCTGTGCAGATCACAATGAGATAGCTCCATCTGTCACTATGCTCTGTGCAGATCACAATGAGACAGTTCCATCTGTCACTATACTCTGTGCAAATCATGAGACAGCTCCATCTGTCACTATACTCTGTGCAGATCACAATGAGATAGCTCCATTTGTTACTATGTGCAAATCACAATGAGACAGCTCCATCTGTCACTATACTCTGTGCAAATCACAATAAGACAGCTCCATCTGTCACTATGCTCTGTGCAGATCACAATGAGACAGTTCCATCTGTCACTATACTCTGTGCAAATCATGAGACAGCTCCATCTGTCACTATACGCTGTGCAGATTACAATGAGATAGCTCCATTTGTTACTATGTGCAAATCACAATGAGACAGCTCCATCTGTCACTATACTCTGTGCAAATCACAATGGCAAGAGAGGAAGCAGAACACAAACCTCTAGCAGTGCCACAATGGACAAACATCACTCATGGTTTCTTTCTGTGGTGGTATGACTAACTAGACTGGCCATTGCTACAACTGTGATGTTTCTGTGGTGGTATGGCTAACTAGACTGGCCATTGCTACAACTGTGATGTTTCTTCCTGTGGTGGTATGACTAATTAGACTGCCCATTGCTACAAATGTGATGTTTCTTTCTGTGGTGGTATGCCCCATTAGACTGGCCATTGCTACACAACACAAGACACGCACATACACTGAACACAAGACATACATATACACTGAAAGCTACTCTATGTTATGACATACCTTTTATTCTTTTGCTTTTGTTCCCAGATTCATTTTTATCAAGACCTCGTTTCCTTCCCTGAGGCATCTAGTGTGGGAGGAGACAAGTCAGTATTTATTACAACACCCAAAGTACATCATCATTGGCTTCTCACTCAGAAGCAATGTAAGTTGGCACTGGTTATTAATGGCAACTAATGAACATTTTAATCAGGACACAGCTCGCCCTACAGAAACAGGAATGTGACTGACAGATTCTTTTCACCTGCCCTCGTGATAAAATATACATCTTGAGGGGTTCACTAGCCAATAACTATCAACACACAATGTTTATGAGTGAATACTAATTAATGAACGGCAACTTCCAATTTTTAATTGGACCACGAAACATGATATAAAAATGTGAATTCATCCTTTAGGTTTGTATGACCAGCAAACTATATATGGAGTCCACGGTGCACATGTCTCTTAAACTTGTTAATATTACTGACTATTGCTCCTTTGATGGTGATTTTGTATATGATATATCTACACATGCACACACAAATGGGCCTTAGTTTGAATAACAGCAAGACAGAAGTCATGATGCTATCAAAGAAACAAATTGTGCCTAAAATGCAATTAAAGTACAGGATGTCATTTTGGAGCAAGTACAGAAATTCAGATATCTAGGCACATGGATAACATCAGATGGGAGATATTCAAGACACACAACTGAGAAAATGAACAAAATAGGACAAGCAAAATCTGCATTCTATCAAATGAACATTTTGTGCAATAAGTCATTGTCCTTGAAAGAGTTCTTGCATGTTATATAGAACCAATTTTAATACATGGCTGCAAATTCTGGACAATTAGTAAACAGGCGAAAAAATCCACGGAAGCCTAGGAGATTTGGTTTTAAAGAAGAATGCTGAAAATTAACTGGATGGTCAAAATGAGCACTTGAGCAATCACGACATTTTAAGGGAAGCCGAGTCGCAAAGACAACTTATCACAAACATCAGAAAGAGGCAGTCATCGTTTTTTGGCCCACGTATTCTGCTCAGTGGCTAAGGGGTTACGAGAAGACAAAAAACTGGAACATGTGACACCCAGAAAGATTTGCGGAAAGAGAGAGAGGGGAAGACAGCGTGAGAAGATTCTTGAGTTTTGTGTCATGGCATGGAAGGAAGTCAACTTGAATTGATGCATGACATCGGAGATTGTAATTTGTGGAGAAGTATGGTTGCCCCATCCAGCTGGATGATGATATCACAAAACATATATTAGGTACATTGATCATGTTTATCAAATTGGTTATTTACTAATAAGACCACCACAGATAGAGTGGCCTTGAAAAACCAAATCCAATCAATATCTCCGCTTAGAATTGACATACAGGCTTCATTGAGGTACCGCTGGATTTGGTAAATACCCAACATGAAAAACATATCAAAGTAATGCATCAGTAACATTTAAAAATTTAGTCTTAAAAAATGATCAGGCATGTCACCATAAAAATTCATTTTCTCAGTATGCTGGGGTCCATGTAGAATAATGTCTCCAATAGACACTACCACAATAATGAGAGATGCAAAAATACAAGACAAAAGCTGCAAATTAAAATACTCATCTAACAGTCTTTTCTCATTTACAGCTAATTATACAAATACTAGATTGTACAGCCAGTCCATGCGAGATTGTCTCAAATGGGTCATAGACGGATATGAAAACTTCAAAAACATGTTCCGTCATGTTAAATGATAAAGAAATAGTAACAGTATACAAATAAATTATTAATATTTAAACTTGTATTCTATTTAACTTTAGTAGTTCAAATTGCACATTTTGAGCATAAAAAGTGTACGTGACCTAGTCCAATCAATATCTGCGGCGCCTCCATTTTGGATTTCTATTCACACAAAGATGAAACAACATATCCTCAGAAATATTTTTTTTCGACCACATATCCAGCAAAATCAGCGATGAAACTCTCCAAATATATGTAAAAAGGGATGCAGAATTTGAAAATGCATCTAAAAACATGTTTATATTAATTAATCAACCTCTAGACTTATTGATGTCAAATAATTGAATTTATTTCAAAGTCGCGATAATTTCAACCAATTGCTATGCACAGAATGTTAGACTGACCTATTCTGCAGAAACTGCAGAAACTCTGTGTTGCTGGGGCCCATAGGGGAAGCAAAGAATAGCAACACTGTAGCCTACCATGCATGTCGTAAGAGGCGACTAAGGAGGCTATGGTTCCATCGCCCTGCTACTGAGTGAGAGCGTGGCGCGACACTGTGAGCTTCGTGTAAAATGCTTTTGAATCTGCCCGAGGATTTTTGGAATGTGACTGCATGTTCGGAACGATGGCAGATGGCTATGTCCCAGAGTTGGCCGGTTTTTGCCTTATGCAGAAATGCGTGGCTGCTGGACTTCTGGTTGACTGCCACTGACATCGACGAGATGACCTGAGTGTTTTGTGGGGGACTATTGTGTTGACGTTCTGGCGGCGGCATTATGCACAGTGTATCTGTGTGGGCTGTTGTTTGTCGAGACTCCTGTCTTTTCCACTTTTCACATTGGGCAGTGGGGAGCGTTTTGTGTGATATTCACTGGCACAGGAACGGAGCATAATGGGGACGACCCGTTGCTGTGAAGTTGGAACTGCGACTAACTAACTAACATTCTGCAGAAACTAAGATGGCGTTTGTTATTGTCACGTGATATTTGAATGAATGAATTCGGAAGCATCCATGGTCTTTACATAGCCATTTTTGGGGACCCAATGTTTTCTTCTGCGCAGGCACAGAATATTATTCCCAGTTTCGGATCGGGTTGCTGTAGTCAATGAACCTCAATCAATCAATCATGTGCCATGCCGGAAAGCGTGGGCAGTCATGACTCGCCATTTCACTCGATCACCAGAGTCATGGATCAGCTCAGTGTTCCTGTCTCGTCCATGCCATGTGGCCAAGCCATCCAGATATTTTCCTCTCGGTCTGTTCCCCTCAATCTTGCCAGTTGTCACTAAGTCAATGAACCTGCTACATGCATATTCAGTTAGGCCCTGCCGCACCGACAGCAATGATGTATAGATGCTACAGGTTCAGTTAAAATCAAACTGATTATGGTAATATAAAGCAAAAAAATTTTTTTATATTTTCCTGTGTATTTATTATAGTATGATAGCTACTGAAATAGTTCGCTAGCCTACAGACACCCTTGGGCACATAGAGTACCTGATTATGCTCACAGGTTTGCGATGGTAGACAGAGAATCTCTTTACGGGAACAATCCTACAATGGTAATGGTCACTGCTAAGAAGAAAAGCTATCAATGATAGACTACTTTTTTAACCGATGCTCAGAACATCATGATTCAACAAAACATGGACAACAAAACAACGCCGACAAGCTAAAAAAACTTTCTAGTGTATTGGGCATGTCATGGGAAACACTTGAACACTCAGAACTGGCAAACTTGGAGAAAGGAACATGGGAAGATGAAGAGATAAACACCGCTTGCCCACATGGCATAGCTGCTGGGACAGAAACACTTCACAGACCGACCTGATGTGAATGACATGGCCAACTGTGACCACCTATGCAAATCGGTATGGCACATCATCATCATGAGTTACCCGTACTAAAATAATCAAACATATGAAAGACCCCTTACACTTATTTATACTAACATTTTCGATCATGCTGTAACCCAAACTGAAAACAGAAGTGATATACCGCGCCACCATGGCCTGATCAATTGTGTCCCCAAAATGGCTGCTATTAAAGACCATTCATGCTTCCGGCGTCATTCATTCATTCAAATATCATGTGACAATAAGAGACGCCATCTTAGGTTCTGCAGGAAAGGTTAGTCTATCATTCTATGCATAACAGTTGGTTGAAATTATCGTGACTTTTACATAAATTTAATTATTTGGCAAAATGTAAGTAATTTTATTTTCTAGAGCTTGTTTACTTAATTTTACCATATTTGTGTATGGATATTCGAATTCTGCACCCATATATATATATATACATACATTTGAAGAGTTTCATTGCTGATATCAATTGATATGTCGTTAAAAAAAATATTTCTGCTGGATGTTATTTCGTGTTTGTGAATGGAACTCCAAGATAGCGGCTGCAGGCTGTGGAAACATTTAACGCTCAAAATGTGCAATTTGAGCTACTAAAGGTAAAGAGAATACAAGTTTAAACATTATTAATAATTTATTTGTATACTTTTACTATTTTTATTTTTATCATTTAACATGACGGAACATATTTTTGAAGTCAGTTTTTATATCCGTCTATGACCCGTTTGAGACAATCTCGCACGGACTGGCAGCGGAGATACTGGGCCACACAGGAGAACTCCGAAGTTACGGGAATCATGACAATTTTTTGGGCAGAGATACAAATATTGACATTCAAATGTGAATATCCCCGCTTAGAACTGACATACACTACAGGCATCATTGAGATACCACTAGATTTGGTTTTTCAAGGCCTATCTATCTGTGGTGGTCTCACTAGTAAATAATTTGAAAATCATGATCGAACCTGCTACTTTATATAACTTATTAAATACAGACTTCGCAGAGGCACCTTTGGGTGGGATTTGTCAAGGCCTGTCCAGCTGACTGAGCTGTGGTGGTCTAATTTAAAAACTAAACATCGACAAACTTTATCTAAATTTAAACTAAAACTAACAATCTAAATTTAAACTAACAACAACACATTAGTATTGTATTAGTATTACACAATCACATCATCATATTTAAAATTAAAAATATAAAAAATAAAATCAATCGGCAACCACAAACGGGCCATGATATAATTTATAATAATTATATATTAAGAATTACTAGTAAAATTAAAATACGTGTTTGTTTAATGGTTGGTGACAACGTACCTTCAACAAGAAATCGGCTGCAGGCAGCGGTCAGCACAAGCGAAGTGAAACAAGACAACAAACTCAGCGATAGATAAATAAAACCAGCAGCAACAGCGTGTCGTGCGTGAGAGGTTCCTGTTTCCCGGCTAGAGCCACTCTTATCGTCCCGTTCACACTCAGTTCTCCGGTTTGAAATTTGTACCCTAGCCCGGGCAGTCCAGGTTTGCCTCACAACTCAGATCAAGTTCACCGTGCAGGCTAAACCAGTCCAGGGTTTCATTATATTTGTGTTATTTCAATCAATTAATCTTGTCATTTAGTTAGTTAGTCGATCAATCAAGTATCATCTTCGCATTGAAGGTCGGCTGTGTTTATCTACAGATTGTATATGACAATCATTCATACAGACTGGAAGTTATCATGCATGATTGTACTTTGTTATAGCTAATTTGGCGTCAGATACTGTCTTGTTTCACAACATATATAACCTTTTTGAAATATGCTTTCACTTCTAGTGAAATATGCCCTGTGCCATGGGCGAATATGAGGTGGTTCAGCCGGGATCCCGGCATATACTCGATTCATGGTATATTATTCATTATTGTCCATAGAACAGAGCCCGAGGGTGATTATTAATAAATTATAATTTATAAAATAAAATTTATAAAAATAAATTATATATTAAATTACCGTGGTAGACAATCGACATTACTGTGCGAACATGTGTATATTTCAGTTTGAAGGATTTATCTAGTTACTTCACTTTATGTTGTGTGAAGTGAAGTGTAATTTCTACAGTATGTACCTGACGAGATGCAGCTAAATATGCCAGGCAATAAATCGTGCAATCTATTGTTTGTGTCTTCGTTATTCAAATTCACTACGGGAACACTTTGTTTTGAATCTAGAACAAACTCAACATGCCCGAAATAACTCAACACCAATATGATTTTCTACTTCTTTTTGTCTCTGAATATCAGACGAATTACATTCATCATATTCACCACGTTTAACATAAATACAATATTCAGAGACCACATTTTAACACATTCTAACTACAAAAGTAGGGCTCAGTATGTGGCCATTCTACTACACTCAGAACTAGGTCTGACACTGACCGTAGTCCAAGTTCAACTCCCTGCCCGCAGGAGACGTGTCTTCTCCACCGCAGCCCCGCCTCGCAATTTTCGTGCAAGCGAGATACTTGAACTTCACATCTTCAATGAGTTGCGTGAAGCTGTAGGCTGATTGCACCGGGTGGCCCATGACCTAACCTTGGTCTATGGCACCCTGATCAGGATGGGGGTATTTACACTCACTGAGGCTCAGGTGGAGGACTCTACAATGCTCAGCGATTGAAAGCCAAGACCAAAATTAAAAGGGGGGATCAGGGAGTTTTTTTTTTTTTTTCAGATGCTGCTGCAATTGCGACCCACTCCAAAGAAGAATTACGACACCTATCTGCATTCTCCGATACTTGTTATTAATTTGGTTCAACAGGTGCACATTGGAATACCATCAACCTTTATTGATGACGCCAAACTGGATATAGTAGACCAGTGTATATATCTAGGATCAGAGGTAAACAGTAAATTATCGCTAGATCAGGAAATCATTATCAGGATTGGTAAGGCAGCAATAATATTTGAACAGGTTATCAAAAAGAGCCTGGAAGAACGAAAAGTAAGCTTACGGCCAAAGCAAAAGTCCTGAACGACTGAAAAGAAAGTTGAATTCCTTCCATATGAGCTGTCTGAGACGTATCCTGGGCATATCGTGGAAAGACCACATAACGAACAAACACGTACTTGAAAGAGCAGATATTACCACAGTGCACTCCCTCCTCAAGCAGAGACACCTTCCGTGGCTGGACCACGTATCTCGAATGGAGGATGAACGTATTCCCAAAGATCTCCTATACTGAGAACTAGCTACGGGGAAGAGGCCAATCGGAAGACCCCAAATGCGATATAGGGATGTGTGTAAACAAGATATGAAAACCCCTGGCATAGATCCAGACACGTGGGAAAGAGTTGAAACAGACAGATGTTCCTGGAGAAGAAATGTGCGAAACTGACTGGTGCTCTCTGGGCAATCTGATCCAACAAACTGAGGATAGGCGGCACAGGCTTAACACACAGTCACTTACTGCGGGACCTGCCTCGACTTACAAATGCGGAAACTGTGACAGAGATTGTCACTCTCGCATTGGACTATAAGTCACCAGCGGTGCTGTCAGGTGCCTACCCAGCGGCATAACTCTATAGTCCTACAGGACTGACAGAGGCCTACTACTACTAAAAGTCCTGGTTTATCAAGCATGTGTCCTTAGTACTCTTCTTTATGTCAGTGAAACCTGGTCAACTTACTCACAGCAAGAGAAACGTTAAAAAAAGGTTTTTAAATGCGGTGTCTGCAGAGAATACTTGGTATTCTCTGGCAAGACAAAATCACAAATACTGAAGTATTGGAACATTCGGGTTGTGTGACGGTTTGTTCCATGCTCAGTCTTCGTAGACTTAGATGGATAGTTCACATTAGGAGGATGGATGGCGGTAGAATATCAAAGGACATCTTTTTTGGTGAATTACTGATAAGTAAAAGATCTCGGGGTCGACTCTATGATACACAGATGTATATATTTGACACATTCATTAATATTACACCTCGGGAACAAGTCGCCGCTGATCGTGTTGCATGGATGGCAAATATCAGAAATGGAATAAAGACAAAGGAGGAAATGATCACAGATAGGTCACACACTGAGCGTGTGAAGCGTAAAACGGTGCGTGATGGTGGAAATGACCATGTGTTCACATGTATCCATTGTGGACGAACATTTACAATGTGAATTGGTCTGATCAGTCACATTCACTACCGCCATGGGTTGTAGCGATTAGACTTGTTTGAAGTTAGTTAGTTAGTTAGTTAGTTGGTTAGTTAGTTAGTTAGTTAGTTGGTTGGTTGGTTGGTTGGTTGGTTGGTTGGTTAGATAGTTAGTTAGTTAGTTAGATAGTTAGTTAGTTAGTTAGATAGTTAGTTAGTTAGTTAGTTAGTTAGTTAGTTGGTTAGTTAGATAGTTAGTTAGTTAGTTAGTTAGTTAGTTAGTTAGTTAGTTTGTTAGTTAGTTAGTTAGATAGTTAGTTAGTTAGTTAGTTTGTTTGTTAGTTGGTTGGTTAGTTAGTTAGTTAGTTAGTTAGTTAGTTAGTTAGATAGATAGATAGATAGTTAGTTAGTTAGTTAGTTAGTTAGTTAGTTGGTTAGTTAGTTAGTTAGTTAGATAGTTAGTTAGTTAGTTAGTTAGTTAGTTAGTTAGTTAGTTAGTTAGTCGACAGATCATCCTCGTTGCACATTGAACCATTCAGTCCATAAGTGCTCGGATCCCCTCCTCAGCAAATCCCGCAGCATGTAGCGGCAAACGACACCAGTTCTGTGTTGGTTTATCAATCTTCTTTGGTTTCCTGTGTAGTGTTCTTGTTTGGCCACCCCTCTTTTAATTTGCTGTTCTCGCAGTCTGGCCATTGTTGTAGATTCACAGTCATCACTTGGTTCTCGCAAAAGTCTCACTTCTCGTAGAGCATTCAGAATGTCAGCCTGGTCCATGGCGCGTCCGCCCTCCACAGTAGCCTCACCTGCGAGCTTGTCAGCCCGCTCATTTCCTTGTACTCCCGCATGCCCTGGCACGAAGATGAAACTAATCTTTGCCAGTCGAGACCGCTCCAAAGGCAGCAACCATTCTCTTCGGATCGACCCCTCCTCTATCCTCTTGATCATGTTCATTGAGTCGCTAAGGAAACAAGCCCTAGTGAATGTCTGTGTCTCGAGCCATGTTATTGCTTTACTTACTGCCATGACTTCCATAGTCAGGCTACTTGTGGTCTCAGTTATTGTTTGAAGTACAGTGTAATAAACTATCGTCTGCCCAGACGACCAGGTGCCAGTACCTGTATATGTCTTGACAGACGATAGTTTGTTACACCGTGTTTCTAACAAGGTATAATAACTGCACCCCATGGTGGTAGCGAATGTTATAACTCTCCATAGCACAAAGCGTCGGCTGAATTGTAGAGACAATGTTTTCCGCGCATCTGCCTGCATAGTTTACTTTAGAGCAAGGGTGGGCAAACTACGGCACTCGGGCCGCCTGCAACTGATATTATGCGGCTCTCGATGGTATTTAGAAATAAAAATTTGCTCCAGATTTCAAGAATATTGTCAAAAATTGCAAGCAGTTACATACATCTCTTTGTAAATCAACAACTGTAATGACAATGTGGTCAGTTTGTCTAAATTAAAGCCATTGATAGATAATAAACTCCTGTTTGCGGACGACCAAGCACTAATAGCAAAATCAGAAGCTGAATTACAAGACCGCATGAATAGTCTAAACGAAATGTGTAGGGAACATAACATGAAAATTAGCACAAGCAAAAAACAGAGGTAATGACTATAACTAAAGAAGAACAAACAGCAACAATTCACCTAAACGAACATCCCTTGAAACAAGTAAAGAGTTTCAAGTACCTAGGAAGTATAATATCATCAAATGGCAGATCAGAAGACGAGATCGAAAATAGGTGCAATAAGGCAAATCAACTCATTGGACAAATGGCACCAATACTAAAGAACAAACATGTATCAATAACTACTAAGAAAGCACTTTACAACACAATCTTCCTACCAACTCTGTGCTACCAATGCCAAACCTGGACAATGACAGAAAAAGAGAAAAGAAAAATCACAACAACAGAAATGAGGTTCCTGAGAAGAATACTCAACGTATCAAGAAGAGATAAGATCAGAAATGAAGAAATCAGGACTAAAGTGGGGGTTAAAGCTGCTCTAGATTTTATTAGAAAGCAGCAGGTCAAATGGTTTGGCCATGCAAGTAGGCTACCAGTCAACAGCATGCCACAACAAGCAATGATGTACAGACCAGATGGAAACAGAGGAAGAGGCCGACCACGTAAACGTTGGACGGAGGGAATAACAGAATCCATGGGAATGTCGATATACGAAGCCCATAACCGGGAACTCTCACGAAGTTTATACTTCACCTCGACACCGCAAGGTACAAGAGGAACATGATGAGATGAGATGAGATGAGATAGATAATAAACACAAATTTATTGTAATAAAAAAAAATTGTAATATCTTGTTAACAAATTAGTGAAAGTGTTTATTTTCATATTGTAAAATATAATTTATAAGTGTATAAATAAAATAAAATTGCAATAATTAGTTAATTATTCTGTTTAATAACCTGTAAATAATTCGTAATTACTTATTGTGATGATAGGTTGCTGTAAACAAAGTGGACATAATATATATGCGCCCCCCCCCCCCCCAATAGCTTTACATTTGTCATTGTGGCCCTATGCACAAACAGTTTGCCCACCCCTGCTTTAGAGGAAAGGTCAAACCCATACATCTGGAACACGACAAACTGCCGGGTTAGCAAAGAAATGGCTCTATAAGCCCGCCCGTCGGAGCTTCAATATTTTAATCCCAGACTGTGGAAATGGGACATAATTCATCATGAACTCGACGTTGTATATAGTCTGCAAATATTGTATATGGCCAGTATATGACTGAATATTGCAGACAGCATGTGAGAAAATGGTGGGGAGAATTTAGTGGTGGGCAAACCAAGTAACGTTCATCTGTTGTGTGCTCATCACCCCCCCCCCCGCCACTGACAGATCACGAAAAATGATTTCAGCGGTTCCTGGCATGGGTTACGAGATTGTCCCCGACGGGTTAGGACACAAAAATGTGCACCAGTTGGGTCTTTAACATATTCAGTACCAAAGAAAAGGTAAGTTTGACCGAACATGAATGGATGACAGAAAATGGGAAGCAGGGGTATGTCACAATTATGACTTGAAAGTCGTTTATATGGTATCAAACTAAAGGGAGCTTCATATGGAAAACTAATGCATTGATACGTTAGCCATATTTTGATTTATAAGCCTATGGCAGAAACGGGAAGTTGAAATAAGACGATTTATCATCCCATGGCAATGAATCAGTTAAACTGAACAAAGCCCCACAAGAAAATGATACTGGTTCGCCCACACCCGTCTCCGTGGCTTTCACAAACACGGAGAACACACCATTTTGGAACACATCTTTCATGGGGAAAACGTGGTTAGTTCACTGCTGTCCTGACAATCACTGACATGGAAACATCCTGGGTTGTTCAGGCGCCATCCTTGACTTGAATACACATAGGGTTGTTCAGAGCGCCATCTTTGACTGGAGACATCTTAAGTTGTCTATAACGCCATCCTTAACATGAAGACATCCAGGATTGTCTAGAACTCAAACCTTGACATGAAGACATCCAGGATTGTCTAGAACTCAAACCTTAACATGAAGACATCCAGGATTGTCTAGGGTGTCACCCTTGAGGTGGAGACATCCAGATTTGTCTAGAGTTCAATCCTTGACGTGGAGACATCCAGATTTGTCTAGAGTTCAATCCTTATTACATACAGTTTAGGGCGCTATTCTTGACGTGGAGAATCCTGGGCTGTCTATAACTCAATACTTGACATTGAAACATCCTGGGTTGTCTAGAGCTCAATTATTGACGTAGAGAAATCCAGGGTTGTCTATAACTCAATCATTGACATGGATACATCCAGGGTTGTCTAGGGTGCCATCCTTGACATGTAGACATCCTGGGTTGTCTAGCGCTCAATTCTTGACGTGGGGAAATCCAGAATTGTCCAGAACACAATCCAAGATGTGGAAACATCAAGAGTTGTCTAGGGCTGATCCTGGAGGTGTAGACATCCAGGGTTGTCTAGAGCTCAATCCGTGACTTGAGACATCCTGGATTGTCTAGAGCTCAATTCTTGACGTGGAGAAATCCAGAGTTGTCCAGAGCACAATCTGGTGTGGTATGCCGTCCTTTTCTTATTTTTGGAAAAGTTCAAACAGGGTAAATGGAACGAGACAAATCGCGCGAGCTGATTTGTGGGCACATAAGTTGTATTTCTCCAGTGCGTATGGTATTTGATGGAGGCAAACTAGCATTAAAACACATTTCTCTAGATTCGGAGATGCCGACAGTCTCGTAATGTTGGCTGGTTAGTTTAGAAGGACATTCTAATGGGTGGTTTCATTAGAATTGGAGACTAGGACTCTGATAGTGTGATAGAAGACTAGAAGATAAGCCGAGTCCTGCGCACAGGTAGATTTAATACAGGCTAATCTAGTTAATTTGACGCACGCACTCCTTCCACATGAAATGACACAATAGGGCCTAGGGTGACGGAGTACTATGGGCATGTCTCTGAATGTTGTGGATAATGACACATTCTGACAATACGTAACAACTGATTGGTCTGATATACGTTGTTGATCTAAGCCCAGAGACTGTTGAGTATATATAATATGCATACATATCAGCAACTGAGTGTCAATGAATACCCGAGAGTGTCTGTCTATTAACAATGAACATGATATGTGTATAGAGGAGACAGGTGGTCTGAGTTTGGCCTGTGAAAGCCAACCTGGCCGGCGGACAGGGCAGCAGAAGTGGTCGACCTTTGGTTGTAGGGCCGCAGTTTGACGACGACACCCCATCCTGCTGCTGGTTGTTGCTCTCACAACTCTCACCTTCTTGTGTCTTCTGTCGTCCTGCTAGGGCGACGTTGCTTGCACGTAAGTTCTTGTCTTGCCCTGAATGTTTCACAACACTCGGTTGTCGCATGCAAATGGCCGTTAGAAATGGAGAGACGAACATTTCACTGTGACGAGAACTTAACAAGTTTAGTTTGTCCGTTGTTGACAACAACACACTCAAGTCGGTGTTTTATTGCGACGGTCGGTCCATGGAAGAAAGTCTGCAGGAGAAAGCTATGCACATCCTAGAATATTTGGCCGTTTGTTTCTGAAACTGTATACTTACGTACGCGGATGGGTTATTTTATTTCATGTAGTTATTTTATTGTACGATGTCGGAGATAATTAAATCACAATAACGCCATTTAGGAAATGAGTGTTTTCGTTGGAGCCACGCCCCCCATGTCGAAGCTACGAGTTGTTGGCGTCACATGAGCACAATTAGCCGTGCACTTGACTTGGTTCATTTGTTTGTAATGTGAATATTCCCGTAGCTCCAATTAGGCATTCATGAAGATTTTGTTCGTGTTTATTGCTGGCGGACATGTCACCATTAGAAAGGCTAGAATAAAATAGAATAGGTCAGCAAAGAAATAGTCATCTGGGGTCTCTTGATGATAGAAAGATTAGTATAATATTCTTCATTCACAGTTTAGAGAGAGAGAGAGAGAGAGAGAGAGAGAGAGAGAGAGAGAGAGAGGGAGAGAGAGAGAGAGAGAGAGAGAGAGAGAGATTTGTTAAGGACACGACAGTTTCTTGTCTATTGCATGTTTGCAGACTACTATCACACACTCTATGGCTGAAAATGCAAGTTATTGCTGTTTGCAGCACATGCAGGTTACAAGTTGTGCATAAGTGAGCTATGGCTGTTTGTGCCCTACAGTGTGTTCATCCTTTTAGCCATGGAGTATTATAGAAACAGTCTCATTTATGATGGAGTTGCATATGAAGAGATGCAATCGTATCCAAACTATTTGAAAGAAACCTGGCTTAAGTCTTACCCAGATACAAACTACAGAACCTTATCTTCTTCTTCTTCTTGTTTCGTTTGCTTGAAATGTCTATAACTGCAATGTTGTATCTTGTATGAATTTAACTGAGAACCATATCTATCATAGCCAGGAGGAAATCTGTAAACTAAGAGCCGATCACCGCAGACTCAAATATAAATTTTTCGACATCATAAAAGTGGGACATACAGTTTAGACAGGGCTAACAAACAGTGGGACGTATGCTGTAAGACTGATGGTGCCATGAGAGGCACACAGTGGTGATTGGCTGGGCTGACGCAGCTGAGAACTAATTGTAGAGTAACAAAAGAAACATGGTATAGGCAGCCAGTTTTACTAGAGAAATATCTCGCAGTGAAAGAAGAAGAACAACAAGAACCCCTCCTGGGACAAGTTTTTGATGTGTATTCATGGATGGAGAGATTGATAATCAGTTTATCCTTTCTGTGACAAATCTTTGACATGTATGTGTATTCATGGATGGAGAGATTGATAATCAGTTTATCCTTTCTGTGACAAATCTTTGACATGTATGTGTATTCATGGATGGAGAGATTGATAATCAGTTTATCCTTTCTGTGACAAATCTTTGACATGTATGTGTATTCATGTATGGAGAGATTGATAATCAGTTTATCCTTTCTGTGACAAATCTTTGACATGTATGTGTATTCATGGATGGAGAGATTGATAATCAGTTTATCCTTTCTGTGACAAATCTTTGACATGTATGTGTATTCATGGGTGGAGAGATTGATAATCATTTTATCCTTTCTGTGACAAATTTTTGACATGTATGTGTATTCATGGATGGAGAGATTGATAATAAGTTTATCCTTTCTGTGACAAATCTTTGACATGTATGTGTATTCATGGATGGAGAGATTGATAATCATTTTATCATTTCTGTGACAAATCTTTGACATGTATGTGTATTCATGGAAGGAGAGATTCTTCTTCTTCTTCGTTCATCCGGAGTTTTTTTCCGGACGTGATTGCGTTGTGCCTGTCCACAGCAGAGCTGCGTTCTTGCGCCGTTAGGCCGACACATCCGACTTCTGCGGGCATTTGTTGACCGGGTTAACCTTCCCGGGGGAAGGAGAGATTGATAATCATTTTATCCTTTCTGTGACAAATCTTTGACATGTATGTGTATTCATGGATGGAGAGATTGATAATCATTTTATCCTTTCTGTGACAAATCTTTGACATGTATGTGTATTCATGGGTGGAGAGATTGATAATCAGTTTATCCCTTCTGTGACAAATCTATTCATGGATGGAGAGATTGATAATTGTTTAATCCTTTCTGAGATGATGGGTTAGCACAAAATGCTGTTACTGCGAGCTGCGTTCTTGCGCCGTTAGGCCGACACATCCGACTTCTGCGGGCATTTGTTGACCGGGTTAACCTTCCCGGGGGAAGGAGAGATTGATAATCATTTTATCCTTTCTGTGACAAATCTTTGACATGTATGTGTATTCATGGATGGAGAGATTGATAATCATTTTATCCTTTCTGTGACAAATCTTTGACATGTATGTGTATTCATGGGTGGAGAGATTGATAATCAGTTTATCCCTTCTGTGACAAATCTTTGACATGTATGTGTATTCATGGATGGAGAGATTGATAATTGTTTAATCCTTTCTGAGATGATGGGTTAGCACAAAATGCTGTTACAAATGGAGGAGTGGGAGTGTACATACAGTACCTAAATAATACTAGGGATACTTCTTCTTCTTCTTCTTCTTCTTCTTCTTCTTCTTCTTCTTCTTCTTCTTCTTCTTCTTCTTCTTCTTCTTCTTCTTCTTCTTCTTCTTCTTCTTCTTCTTCTGCGTTCATCCGGAGGGTTTTTTCCAGATGTAATTGCAGTGTATTGTTATGCACCATTGGGCCTAGACCCTTAGGCCAACACATCTGACTTTTGCATGCGTTTTTGTCTAGAGTTCAATCCTTGACATAGAGACATCCTTGGTTGTCTAGGGCGCCATCCTTGAAGTGGAGACATCCTGGGTTGCTAGGGCGCCATCCTTGACATATTGACATTCTGGCTTGTCTAGAGCTCAATTCTTGATGTGGAGAAATCCTGGGGGACTCTCACTTTTGTGGTGCCGTCCACATCTCAGCTGGTCAAGTTAGATCAGTCGAATACTTCACGATCAGCCCTCAAAGGAAGGCAGGGACAGTCCATTGGCATTATCCGCCATCCAGGGAGGCTTCCATAGTTGCAGAGCCGACACATAGCGCTCTGGTGCTGGGCTCACCGAGGGAATCGTCACATCCTGCTCATGGCTGCTTTAACTCCTCACTTCAATGTATTGGGTCTTTCGTTCGCTATACTAGGGATATGACCAGAGTACCAACAGGAAAGTACTGCCATAATTATAATTCATAAATCCAGGTAATAAAGATAGCAACTGAAAATATACTTAATACCAATCGTGGTACACAGTCCGTGGTGCTATTGACAGATGCAAAACTAGTACTTGAGGCACTCCAGTTTGGGAAATTGTCACTACTACTTTCTGAACTAGACAGCCAGCGTAAGATCGGTGTTAGATCACCATGCAGTGGATATCATCTCACTGTGGAGTGGCCAGAATTGAGAGTACTGATCGACTAGATAACGATGGTGCAACAGCTGATGTACCAGTCACATTCCACCAAAAGAAAATAATCATCAAATCAATCAAAAAGCCACCAACACCAGCTCAAAAAGACTACCACCTTATGGACATACCAGAACAAATCATGATTCTGCACCTCAGAACAGGACACAAGTAATTATGCAACCATGTGTATACAACATTCTGCACCTCAGAACAGGACACAAGTAATTATGCAACCATGTGTATACAACATTCTGCACCTCAGAACAGGACACAAGTAATTATGCAACCATGTGTATACAACATTCTGCACCTCAGAACAGGACACAAGTAATTATGCAACCATGTGTATACAACATTCTGCACCTCAGAACAGGACACAAGTAATTATGCAACCATGTGTATACAACATTCTGCACCTCAGAACAGGACACAAGTAATTATGCAACCATGTGTATACAACATTCTGCACCTCAGAACAGGACACAAGTAATTATGCAACCATGTGTATACAACATTCTGCACCTCAGAACAGGACACAAGTAATTATGCAACCATGTGTATACAACATTCTGCACCTCAGAACAGGACACAAGTAATTATGCAACCATGTGTATACAACATTCTGCACCTCAGAACAGGACACAAGTAATTATGCAACCATGTGTATACAACATTCTGCACCTCAGAACAGGACACAAGTAATTATGCAACCATGTGTATACAACATTCTGCACCTCAGAACAGGACACAAGTAATTATGCAACCATGTGTATACAACATTCTGCACCTCAGAACAGGACACAAGTAATTATGCAACCATGTGTATACAACATTCAAGATGGGCTTATCAGCTTTGTGGACATATGGACTGGCAGCAGAGAGAGCAGGTCACAGTCTCCAAGACTGCCACACAAACAACATATCTAACCAGCCCTTCTGGTCTAGAGAAACAACAGTGCAAGATAACATTAATGGACCACTGAGAGAACTCAAAAGGGATGGAATGTTATACAAGAGACAACACTGCAGATGTAGACAGTCAATTTCAAGCAAATCAAAGAAGAAGCAGAAGAATTCTTTCAGTGGCAACACAGGGACATGTATGGATAGATGGATGGGGACATGTATGGATAGATGGATGGGGACATGTATGGATAGATGGATGGGGAAATGTATGGATAGATGGATGCAGACATTGGTAATCATTTTATCCTCTTGTGTTATCAGGTGTAGTCAGTTGTGGACTGTTGTTTTAATCCTGTAAATGTGAGCACAAATCTCCATATTTGTTCCAGATGTTTGACTGAGGATGATTGTAGACTTTTGCTAGAGAAGATTTCTGGAAGTCGACCTTGACTTTCAGTTGTTGAAGGTAATTAAAGTAGAATAATTATGTTTGTTATTACATCACAAGCAACTCTCACACTTGATCATCTCCGACTGTTTGCTCCTGATAGTTTATGACCGGTTCCTCCTGATAGTCTCTGTTTCAGCCTGATAGAGAGAAAGAGTGTTTGTGTGTTAGTGAGAGAGAGAGAGTGTGTATATAAGTGTGTGTATTAAAGAGAGAGTGAGTGAGAGACCTGCCATATATCTCATATTGCCATATGTTGTGCTGTGTGCTGTACAACTTGTCTATCAACTATTCAGCACATATTTAAGGGGTGTGGGTGTGTGTGTGTGTGTTTGAGAGAGAGTGAGAGAGAGACCTGCCATAAGTCTATTATTGACGTGTGTTATACCATGTGTTGTACCATGTGTTATACCAGTGTTATACCATGTGGTGTACCATCTGTTGTACCATGTGTTATGCCACAGGTTGTAAAACTTATCAACTATTCAGAATGTATTTACTGTGGGTATGTGTATGTGTGTGTATTTGTATGTTTATGACCTCTCATATGTAACAAATTGCCATGTGTTGTACCATGTGTTGTACCATGTGTTGTACCATGTGTTGTATCGTGTGTTGTACCGTGTGTTATACCATGTGTT
>OY992885.1:3966485-4116485 GCA_963921405.1 Cepaea hortensis | reverse complement strand
GTCAGTGGACTGCTGTCTGTGGTACAAGTCTAGACACATGTAACTACAGGCGCGGCTGATGTGTCGTCCAGCTGTCTCACCCCGTGTTCAGGATGGCATGGGACGGTTGGTCTGACCAGGCAAGGAAACGATCGTCACCTGTAAACACAGGTCACTGTAGTTAGGGCACATCACAATTTACAGGAAATAAACAAGTAAACATCAGTTACATCGTCGTAGAATGAATAACAGATGTAGACCATAAACACGTGTACACACACACACACACACACACAGACAGACATAAGGTTGCCATGGTGACAAGGAGCACTGCAGACAGTCGGCAACGTCTTGTATTGTGTGTGTGTGTGTGTGTGTGTGTGCGTGTTGTGTGTTGTGTGTGTGTGCAGCAGACATTGTGCTGTTGTTGTATTTCCCACATGTAAGTCGTCTACCATGTGACAGCAGACATTGTGCTGTTGTGGTATTTCCCACATGTAAGTCGTCTACCATGTGACAGCAGACATTGTGCTGTTGTGGTATTTCCCACATGTAAGTCGTCTACCATGTGACAGCAGACATTGTGCTGTTGTGGTATTTCCCACATGTAAGTCGTCTACCATGTGACAGCAGACATTGTGCTGTTGTGGTATTTCCCACATGTATGTCGTCTACCATGTGACAGCAGACATTGTGCTGTTGTGGTATTTCCCACATGTAAGTCGTCTACCATGTGACAGCAGCCATTGTGCTGTTGTGGTATTTCCCACATGTAAGTCGTCTACCATGTGACAGCAGACATTGTGCTGTTGTGGTATTTCCCACATGTAAGTCGTCTACCATGTGACAGCAGACATTGTGCTGTTGTGGTATTTCCCACATGTAAGTCGTCTACCATGTAACAGCAGACATTGTGCTGTTGTGGTATTTCCCACATGTATGTCGTCTACCATGTGACAGCAGACATTGTGCTGTTGTGGTATTTCCCACATGTAAGTCGTCT
The DNA here is from genome assembly GCA_963921405.1 of Cepaea hortensis. Classification (NCBI taxonomy): domain Eukaryota; kingdom Metazoa; phylum Mollusca; class Gastropoda; order Stylommatophora; family Helicidae; genus Cepaea; species Cepaea hortensis. Next base: position 4,115,503 of record OY992885.1, on the reverse strand, counting down.
ACCATGTGACAGCAGCCATTGTGCTGTTGTGGTATTTCCCACATGTAAGTCGTCTACCATGTGACAGCAGACATTGTGCTGTTGTGGTATTTCCCACATGTAAGTCGTCTACCATGTGACAGCAGACATTGTGCTGTTGTGGTATTTCCCACATGTAAGTCGTCTACCATGTGACAGCAGACATTGTGCTGTTGTGGTATTTCCCACATGTAAGTAGTCTACCATGTGACAGCAGACATTGTGCTGTTGTGGTATTTCCCACATGTAAGTCGTCTACCACGTGACAGCAGACATTGTGCTGTTGTGGTATTTCCCACATGTAAGTCGTCTACCACGTGACAGCAGACATTGTGCTGTTGTGGTATTTCCCACATGTAAGTCGTCTACCACGTGACAGCAGACATTGTGCTGTTGTGGTATTTCCCACATGTAAGTCGTCTACCACGTGACAGCAGACAATGTGCTGTTGTGGTATTTCCCACATGTAAGTCGTCTACCATGTGACAGCAGACATTGTGCTGTTGTGGTATTTCCCACATGTAAGTCGTCTACCATGTGACAGCAGACATTGTGCTGTTGTGGTATTTCCCACATGTAAGTCGTCTACCACGTGACAGCAGACATTGTGCTGTTGTGGTATTTCCCACATGTAAGTCGTCTACCACGTGACAGCAGACATTGTGCTGTTGTGGTATTTCCCACATGTAAGTCGTCTACCACGTGACAGCAGACATTGTGCTGTTGTGGTATTTCCCACATGTAAGTCGTCTACCATGTGACAGCAGACATTGTGCTGTTGTGGTATTTCCCACATGTAAGTCGTCTACCATGTGACAGCAGACATTGTGCTGTTGTGGTATTTCCTACATGTAAGTCGTCTACCATGTGACAGCAGACATTGTGCTGTTGTGGTATTTCCCACATGTAAGTCGTCTACCATGTGACAGCAGACATTGTGCTGTTGTGGTATTTCCCACATGTAAGTCGTCTACCATGTGACAGCAGACATTGTGCTGTTGTGGTATTTCCCACATGTAAGTCGTCTACCATGTGACAGCAGACATTGTGCTGTTGTGGTATTTCCCACATGTAAGTCGTCTACCATGTGACAGCAGACATTGTGCTGTTGTGGTATTTCCCACATGTAAGTCGTCTACCATGTGACAGCAGACATTGTGCTGTTGTGGTATTTCCCACATGTAAGTCGTCTACCATGTGACAGCAGACATTGTGCTGTTGTGGTATTTCCCACATGTAAGTCGTCTACCATGTGACAGCAACCATTGTGCTGTTGTGGTATTTCCCACATGTAAGTCGTCTACCATGTGACAGCAGACATTGTGCTGTTGTGGTATTTCCCACATGTAAGTCGTCTACCATGTGACAGCAGACATTGTGCTGTTGTGGTATTTCCCACATGTAAGTAGTCTACCATGTGACAGCAGACATTGTGCTGTTGTGGTATTTCCCACATGTAAGTCGTCTACCACGTGACAGCAGACATTGTGCTGTTGTGGTATTTCCCACATGTAAGTCGTCTACCACGTGACAGCAGACATTGTGCTGTTGTGGTATTTCCCACATGTAAGTCGTCTACCACGTGACAGCAGACATTGTGCTGTTGTGGTATTTCCCACATGTAAGTCGTCTACCACGTGACAGCAGACAATGTGCTGTTGTGGTATTTCCCACATGTAAGTCGTCTACCATGTGACAGCAGACATTGTGCTGTTGTGGTATTTCCCACATGTAAGTCGTCTACCATGTGACAGCAGACATTGTGCTGTTGTGGTATTTCCCACATGTAAGTCGTCTACCACGTGACAGCAGACATTGTGCTGTTGTGGTATTTCCCACATGTAAGTCGTCTACCACGTGACAGCAGACATTGTGCTGTTGTGGTATTTCCCACATGTAAGTCGTCTACCACGTGACAGCAGACATTGTGCTGTTGTGGTATTTCCCACATGTAAGTCGTCTACCATGTGACAGCAGACATTGTGCTGTTGTGGTATTTCCCACATGTAAGTCGTCTACCATGTGACAGCAGACATTGTGCTGTTGTGGTATTTCCTACATGTAAGTCGTCTACCATGTGACAGCAGACATTGTGCTGTTGTGGTATTTCCCACATGTAAGTCGTCTACCATGTGACAGCAGACATTGTGCTGTTGTGGTATTTCCCACATGTAAGTCGTCTACCATGTGACAGCAGACATTGTGCTGTTGTGGTATTTCCCACATGTAAGTCGTCTACCATGTGACAGCAGACATTGTGCTGTTGTGGTATTTCCCACATGTAAGTCGTCTACCATGTGACAGCAGACATTGTGCTGTTGTGGTATTTCCCACATGTAAGTCGTCTACCATGTGACAGCAGACATTGTGCTGTTGTGGTATTTCCCACATGTAAGTCGTCTACCATGTGACAGCAGACATTGTGCTGTTGTGGTATTTCCCACATGTAAGTCGTCTACCATGTGACAGCAACCATTGTGCTGTTGTGGTATTTCCCACATGTAAGTCGTCTACCATGTGACAGCAGACATTGTGCTGTTGTGGTATTTCCCACATGTAAGTCGTCTACCATGTGACAGAAGACATTGTGCTGTTGTGGTATATCCCACATGTAAGTCGTCTACCATGTGACAGCAGACATTGTGCTGTTGTGGTATTTCCCACATGTAAGTCGTCTACCATGTGACAGCAGACATTGTGCTGTTGTGGTATTTCCCACATGTAAGTCGTCTACCATGTGACAGCAGACATTGTGCTGTTGTGGTATTTCCCACATGTAAGTCGTCTACCATGTGACAGCAGACATTGTGCTGTTGTGGTATTTCCCACATGTAAGTCGTCTACCATGTGACAGCAGACATTGTGCTGTTGTGGTATTTCCCACATGTAAGTCGTCTACCATGTGACAGCAGACATTGTGCTGTTGTGGTATTTCCCACATGTAAGTCGTCTACCATGTGACAGCAGACAATGTGCTGTTGTGGTATTTCCCACATGTAAGTCGTCTACCATGTGACAGCAGACATTGTGCTGTTGTGGTATTTCCCACATGTAAGTCGTCTACCATGTGACAACAGACATTGTGCTGTTGTGGTATTTCCCACATGTAAGTCGTCTACCATGTGACAGCAGCCATTGTGCTGTTGTGGTATTTCCCACATGTAAGTCGTCTACCATGTGACAGCAGCCATTGTGCTGTTGTGGTATTTCCCACATGTAAGTCGTCTACAATGTGACAGCAGCCATTGTGCTGTTGTGGTATTTCCCACATGTAAGTCGTCTACCATGTGACAGCAGCCATTGTGCTGTTGTGGTATTTCCCACATGTAAGTCGTCTACCATGTGACAGCAGCCATTGTGCTGTTGTGGTATTTCCCACATGTAAGTCGTCTACCATGTGACAGCAGCCATTGTGCTGTTGTGGTATTTCCCACATGTAAGTCGTCTACCATGTGACAGCAGCCATTGTGCTGTTGTGGTATTTCCCACATGTAAGTCGTCTACCACGTGACAGCAGACATTGTGCTGTTGTGGTATTTCCCACATGTAAGTCGTCTACCATGTGACAGCAGACATTGTGCTGTTGTGGTAATTCCCACATGTAAGTCGTCTACCATGTGACAGCATGTTGTAATTCTTGGGAGAATTTGCGGATGTGAGAATTGTTGGATGTGGGAGTAGTTGGATGTGATAATTTTTGGATGTGAAAATTGTTGGTTGTTAGAATTGTTGGTTGTGTGAATTGTGGGTTGTGTGATTTGTTGGATGTAAGAATTTTTGGTTGTGTGATTTGTTGGTTGTGCATAATTGTTCGATGTGAGAATTGTTGGTTGTGTGAATTGTTGGTTGTGTGAATTGTTGGTTGTGTGATTTGTTGGTTGTGTGATTTGTTGGTTGTGAGAATTGTTGGTTGTGTGATTTGTTGGTTGTGTGATTTGTTGGTTGTGTGATTTGTTGGTTGTGTGATTTGTTGGATGTGAGAATTGTTGGTTGTGAGAATTTTTGGTTGTGAGAATTGTTGGTTGTATGATTTGTTGGTTGTGTGATTTGTTGGATGTGAGAATTGTTGGTTGTATGATTTGTTGGATGTGTGAATTGTTGGAAGTGAGAATTGTTGGTTGCGATGTATGACAATATATTGTACAGCCACTCATTTCTGACGCTCCCCCGTGCCACAATGTCAAACTTCCAGTATGTTCCTCTTGTTTTCCCCTGCCTCTCTCCCCCCTCCAACTTTCTTGTTGTGACAACATACTCCATCCAAACCCCCCCCCCCTCCCCCATCTCATGACATGCCCAAAGAATGTGTAAAGTCTTCTACTGATGTGAGCAACCAGTTCTCTGTGTGTCAGTTCACTTCTTTCATGATATCTACATTGCTCTTTCTATCTGTCCATTGTCCATGATTCGCGTCCGTACATCAGGGTTGTCTCAATATAGCTCTGAAGAACTCCTGTCCTCACCTCGGTAGATAGAGATAAATGGCTGCAAATATGCTTCATCTGGTGAAATGTTGGCTTTGGGTGGACTGTTCTATATGTAACAACCATCTGCTGTCATTACAGTACCCGAACACTTCAATACATTGACTTGTTTCACTTTGATGTTGCATTTGGGTATACCATTTTTCTATGTAATAACCTTGACTTCTATTGTTATGTGTAAAAACACATTTAGCTATTTGTTCTAGCACACAACGTCCGCTAGATGTGCATGTATCTATTTGTATAACATACAACGTCCGCTAGTTGTGTATTTATATACTTGGTATAGCACTCAACGTCTGCCAAAATTAAAAATGTCCTTGATGAGGACACAAGGAAAATATTCTATACGTCTCACATACAAACACATTTTGACTACTGCTCTACAATCTGGGACGGTTGTTCCAGTTCAAGCACCAAGCGACTTTACTCGCTCCAGAAACGTGCCATGAGTTTAATTTATAGCAAACATTCAACTGACAATCCTAGCCTGCATAAACGCCTTCAGTTACTACCACTCCGCAAACGTCTGCTTTTCAATAAGGCCAAACTAATTCACAAAATCCTACATCGGAATGCCCCAAATTACCTTTGGCCATTGTTTAAATATAATGCTAGACACAGTAAACGATTAAATATATTACACATTTCGAAGCCTAGGATTGACTTATACAAAACAAGCTTAACGTACACTGCAGCTCAGCTGTGGAACAATCTTCCACATGAAATAAAAAGACATCACCAATCCCTATACATATAATCGCAAATTATTTGAACATTATCTCAGTACGGATTACCTTCTCCCCTAATAATAGAAATAATAATAATAATACAACAATAGTATAACAGCCAGTCCCCTTTTGGTAGGCCAGTATATTCCACATAGCTAATAACAAGTGCCACACCAGTTATTACTATTACTGAGTCGTGTAGTACTGATTTTTCATTTTCCACATGCCTTTATAATGCATATCTTTTATATTGTTGCTGTTTTCAGTTAGCCTTGAATGATGTGTGAATGGTATAATGTATGAAAGAGAGTGATAAAAGGGCAGGATGTTAGACGGGCCTGCGTGCCCAATTCTTAACCCTGTCAACATAAAGTGTTCTTGTTGTTCTTGTTGTTGTTGTTGTTGTTGTTGTTTTTGCTAGATGTGTATTTATCTACTTGTTATAGCACACAATGTGTATTTATCTACTTGTTATAGCACACAATGTCCGCTACTTGTATATTTATATACTTGTTACAACATACAAACGTCCCATAAATGTATTATATCACTCAATGCCCCCTTGATGTGTTATAGCACTCAGCGTCCGCTAGAGGTGTTATAGCACTCAACGTCCCCTAGATGTGTTACAGTACTCAACGTCCGCTAGATGTGTTATAGCACACAAGTCCGCTAGATGTTTTATAGCACACAACGTCCGCTAAATGTGTTACAGCACATAACGTCCGCTAGTTGTGTAGTAAAGTAAAGGGACAGTTTCCAGGCATTGGATATATGATGGTAGCACCAGAAATGTGTACATCAGCGGACACTCGGACGGGGATCTGGTCTGTGTCACATCAGCGGACACTCGGACGGGGATCTGGTCTGTGTCACATCAGCGGACACTCGGACGGGGATCTGGTCTGTGTCACATCAGCGGACACTCGGACGGGGATCTGGTCTGTGTCACATCAGCGGACACTCGGACGGGGATCTGGTCTGTGTCACATCAGCGGACACTCGGGCGGGGATCTGGTTAGTGTCACGCCTGCCGCCTCGACCCCCAGACATGCCCTGGTACCTGGGTCAGTGTCACGCCTCCCGCCTCGACCCCCAGACATGCCCTGGTACCTGGGTCAGTGTCACGCCTGCCGCCTCGACCCCCAGACATGCCGTGGTACCTGGATCAGTGTCACGCCTCCCGCCGCGACCCCCAGACATGCCCTGGTACCTGGGTCAGTGTCACGCCTGCCGCCTCGACCCCCAGACATGCCCTGGTACCTGGGTCAGTGTCACGCCTCCCGCCTTGACCCCCAGACATGCCCTGGTACCTGGGTCAGTGTCACGCATCCCGCCTCGACCCCCAGACATGCCCTGGTACGTGGGTCAGTGTCACGCATCCCGCCTCGACCCCCAGACATGCCCTGGTACGTGGGTCAGGCTGGCAGCCCAGACCCATGATAAATATGCGCTCGGGTGAGGATTGGAACGCATGCCGTCCGGGCTGGCCTAGTCCCCATGCTACCAGGGCTGGTACTTGTAGTTCACGTGAATGGACATAGTGGTAAGCCTAGCAGAGGGAGGCAGCACTGGATCCCTCAATCAGTAACACATTTAAATATGCGGTATAAACACACATGAATACAGATGTTCTGTGGTAAGGACTAAACCTGATCTGAATATATGATGAGGTGCCTGGTGACACTACACGCTTGACTGCCATACCCAGCGTAAAGATGTGGGCATACACACTGGTGAATGACGAGAGCGTGAACAGCGGATGGCCATAGAAAGGTGCATGCTGACATAGACAGACAGGCAGACCTACATTGGCACCTTGCCGTCTTGACAGATTTGTTGACGGGTTTGTTACATTGTGCTTCAAAAAAGCTTAATAACTACAACCGCTGGCGGTAGCGAATGTGACTGATAAGGCCAATTCGCGCATTAAATGTTCGTCCACGGTAGATGCATGTGAACACGTGGTCATTTCCACCATCATGCACCATCTTACGTCTCATACGCTCGGTGTGTGTCTGCAATCATTTTTTTCTTTTGTCATTATTCCATTTCTGAAATCTGAGCTCCATGCATCACGTTCAGCGGCGACTTGCTCCCAATGTGCATTATCAATGCCTGTATCACACATGTCCTGCTTACACACATCTTTGTATCGTAGTAGAGGCCGACCCTGAGATCTCTTACCCACCTGTAATTCACAAAAAGATGTCCTTTGGTATTCTACCATTATTCATCCTCCTAATGTGTCAAATCCATCTAAGTTTACGAAGACTGAGCATGGAAAAAACCGTCACACAACCTGATCTTTCCAATACTTCAGTATTTGTGATTTTGTCTTGCAACTTAATACCAAGTATTCTCCGCAGACACTGCATATTAAAGCTGTTTAAACGTTTCTTTTGGCGTGAGTAAGTTGTCCAGGTTTCACTGCCATAAAGAAGAGTACTAAGGACACAGGCTTGGTAGACGAGGACTTTTGTTTTGGCAGTAAGCTTCCTGTTCTCCCAGACTCTTTTTGCTTACATGTTCATTGTTGTTGCTGCCTTGCCAATCCTGATGTTGATTTCCTGATCGAGGGATAATTTGCTATTTACCACCGATCCTAGATATGTAAAATGGTCTACTATCTCTAGTTCGGCGTCGTCAATAAAGATTGATGGTACCCCAATGTGCACCTTGTGACATAATCTGTGTCTTCTTTTTGTTAATTGTTAAACCAAATTCAGAACAAGCATTGGAGAATGCAGATAGTAGACATTGCAATTCTTCCTCAGAGTGGGTCGTAACTGCAGCATCATCTGCAAAAAGCAACTCTCTGATCAGTACCCTTCTAATTTTGGTCTTGGCCTTCAATCTCTGAGCATTGTAGAGGCCGCCATCTGAGCGTGAGTGAATGTATATACCACCATCCTGATTACCAAAGGCAAATTTCAGTAGAAGTGAAAAGCATATTTCAAAGAGAATGAGAGCTATAGTCTGTCCAGAAATGAATGCTTTCATTCACGATCAATTATTTTGAAAACTGTCTGTTGCATCGTTATGAAATTTTTCCAGCCGTCTTATATTTAACCCCACCCAAGGAATATGTCTTTGATATGTCCAAAAGCAACTTAAATCATGGAAAGCGGCTCAATTTCTTTGATGTTTTGGTGAAAAACTAGTGATTTTTCGCTAACAAACTTGTTTTACAATAATACCCCGTTCCACTACGCGAGGCTCTTGTCATAAGGCCAATCCCATGTCCCACGAGGAAATTAACTATTCAACGTTAATGTTTCCGTGTGAAGACGTAATACATTTAATAATGTGCACTTCATCTCTGACCTGTAAATTATATACCTCATAAAAACAGACTTTGAAATCTGCTGTACAATCTCCAGAACAAAAATTTTTTTGTTGGGTGGACATAATGATAAGGTTATATGCTAAATCTCAACATTTTCCCTCAATTGATTACTGAGATATGGAATTTTATATTGGGGCAGACAAAAGTATACAGACTATAGTACACAACCTTGCTTAACTCCACTCTTGATTTCAAACTTCTGAAATTGCACCATCAAACTTGATTATACCCTTCATGCCTGTGTGGAACGATTCCACAATGGACAGAAGAGTTGGTGGGCAGCCAATCTTCTTTAGTGCCTTGAACAGACCCTCACGACTGACCAAATCAATTGCCTTTGTGAGATCGATGAAGACAATAAACAGTGGTCGATTCTGTTCACTGCATTTTTCTTGCATTTGTCGCAAACAGAATATCATATCAATGGTAGATCGGTTCTGTCGGAAGCCACACTGTGATTCAGGATAGACTTAATCTCCCAGGACTTGAAGTCTGCGCAGAACAATTTTGGCAAATACTTTCCCAACAATACACAGCAGTGAGATACCCCTATAGTTGTTTGGTGGGAAGTGTGTCCAGGTGGTCATTCCGATTCCGATTCCGATTCCATTTCAAAAACAAAAATTCCAAATTCGACCTCGTCTAACCTGCTTCATCAGCTGTGGTTATTGTTGAGGTACGTGGTTTTTGTGGGTTTATTAGCCCTAATTCTTGTCTTGTGAGTCCTATCTCGGACTGGTGATGTAGCGTTTGTGTCTGTGACGTCAGCAGTGGTCGGCGGCTATCCTTTGTGCTCTTCTGTTGTTGTTGTTTTCTTTGTTGGTGTAGGCTCCTGGCTTGTCTGGCTTGACTGGCTGCAGTCCTTATAAGGACTTTTCGTTATCCCACTCCAGCTGGGGGATCGGTCGGCGGCTGTCTTTTGTGCATGTTTCCACTTGTTTTCTTTGTTGGTGCAGGCTCCTGGCTTGATTGGTTGCAGTCCTTAAAAGGACTTTTTATTTGGTCTTTTTGTCTCCTTTCTTGTGTAGTTTCTGTAGGACTTGTTCGACGTTTTCATTTTCCTACTAACGCCTGTTTTCCTCGTTGCGTTTGCATATCTGCTGCCTAGCGTTTTCTTCCTCCGTGGTCAGCCATGGGACGATTTCACCGTCCTCGATATAGTACTCGAAGTCGGCCTCACAGTTGTAGTGTACTAATGGGTATACCATCGGTTTCCCCCGGAGTTTTTTAGGCTTCTTCTTTTCTTTTTCTTCCCAGCGCCTTCTGAATTCCGCGCGCTTGAGTTCCTCCTTGTCGACTGGGTATTCTGTGCCTCCTTCAGAGATTCGACGGTATAGTATTTCATTCTTGGGCGTTGTGGTTGGGCTGCTGGCTTTAGCTTGCGGTTCAGGCTCGGTCTCTTGGTTTTCTTCTTGCGGTTTTTCTGTGAGTTCTTGTGTGGCCTCTGTTAGTTTGTTTTGAAAGAGTTCCATTTCAGCTCTATGCAATGCTCTTTCGGTCTTGATCATTTGTAGGATTTCTTCGTTCTCTTTCTTCACCTCAGCCATGAGCTGAATCTCTTGTTTGATGTTGAGCTGGATTTCTTTCATGTCGGCCAGCAGCTTCTCATTATCGCTGGTTGGAGTCGTCGTCAGCAGTGCCTTGACTTGTTTCTTCAACTCGTCTATTTGCTTTTGAAGTTGATCTCTTTCAGCTTGTGCTATCCCCGTGGCTGTCTCGCCCCTCTGCGTTGCTTCCTTGAATGGTGTCTTTGTGATGATGGCGATCTTTAAGACGTCTCTGTGTCTCTGCAGGTACGGACAGCCCAGGTATCTTGTTCCATGTTTGCCCAGGCAGTTGGCGCACTTTCTTTTGTTGTTGGGTGCTCGGAAGTCCGTGTCCAGCTTGGCCAGCAGACATTCCTTGAAGGCGTGGTGATCGGCGCAGTATCGGCATATTTCCGTCTTACTGCGACACGTCGCTCTGCTGTGGCCGGCCTTCTGACATCTGGAACATTGCGTGACTCTTGGTATGAATCTCTCTGGTTGCTGCATTCTCTTGTTGAATGATACTGTGTTCGGCATCTCGCTGCCCTCCGACGTCACTACTGCCAAGGTTGTAGGTATCTTGGAGTAGGTGAGAAGCCGCTCCGCCTTTGAGAATCGGATGTGAAGATTCTCTTCAAGTAGCTGCTTCAGGATTTCTTCATCTGTCATCTCCACAGGAATTCGCTTAACAACCCATCGGACTGTTTTTGAGTCGGTGTTTCCGACTCTGGTGTCTTTCTCCTCTTTCTTCTCTGCCGTCTTGGTTCTTGACTGTGTTGGGCTGTCAATCTTCTCCCTCGTAGTAGCTTCAGTAATAGCTGTAGTATCAGGCTCTTTGATGCAGCTAGCAGGTGGGCTCACGACGTTCTTCTTCTTGTTGTCGGCTCCCACGCTGCACATCTTGGCAACAGCGTGTTTCTTGTTGTTGGATTTTCCTCGTGACATTTTCCCGCTGATCAGGTTTCTTGACACAATAATGCGACTTGACTTGTTAGCGCTCGCAGTGCGAATGACGACCACGATGATGCCAGGTGGTCAAGAGTTGACAGGGCCTTTATAGCGTTGAGGGCATCATCCGCTAGTTTGGTCTCACTTGAGTAAGGCTCCATATAGTGCTCTATCCATCTATCCACCTGCTGTTTCTTATCAGTGATGATTTCTCCAGTCAAGGTTTTCAGTGGTGCACTTCTTTTGATCATTGGGCCACGGGCTTTCTTTATCCCTTCATACATGCTTCTGATGTTTCCCTTATCACCTGCATTTTGATTTGACTCACATAACTTGATCCAATAGTCATTTGCACACTGCCTGGCAGCCTTTTGCACATCCTTCCTAGCTTGCTTCAGCTGACAGAGTATTACGCGTTGTTCTTTCCTTGTTTCTTAAGCGAGCTTTCTTCTTTTTATCAATCAAGGGCTGCAGTGTTTGGCTGTTTGCCGCAAACAAGTGCTAGCTCTGATGATCCACAGTGGCGTAAACCTCTGCCGCTGTTTTATAAAGAGTTTTCTTAAGTTTACCCCACTTTTCACTTGCTGTACAATTTTCTGATGTATCAGTGCTGCTGTATCAAGCTGCTGTTGGAACTCAAAGCAATCCGTGTGAAGATGAAGTCCAGCTGATGCCAGTAGCCGGATCTTGGATGTTTCCATGTGACCTTATGCATCTCTTTTGTTTTAAAAAGGAGTTTGTAATACATAGGTCATTTCTAGTGCAATGCTCCGGCAGCTTTTGCCCATTTTCATTCATGCGACCGATGTTGTATTTTCCAAGGCACACTGGCCATGAACTCGAGTCCTTGCCCACACGAGCATTGAAATCACCGAGCATATAAATGTAGTCGGATTTTGGAACTGCCTTGATCACGGAGTCTAACTCCTCATAGAACGAATCCTTCACATCATCAGAGGAAGTGAGTGTCGGTGCATATGCAGTGATAATGGTGGCAAAACCACAAGAAGTTGCCAAGCGCAGGGATAAAAGTCTTTCATTACCTCCAGCTGGAATTTCAATCATTCCCAGTAGCAAATTCTTCACTGCAAAGCCCACACCATGTTGCCTTTTTTTTGTGCTTGCCCTCTACCCTTCCAAAAAAAAGGTGTAATTGTTTTTTTCCCCTGAGTGACCCTTCCTCAGCGAGGCGAGTCTCCTGCAGGCCAGCAATATCAATGTTAAGACGATTGAGTTCGGCATCAATCACAGCCGTTTTTCTCACATCGTCAATATTGGTCAAGTCAGTGGAAAATCCTGGACACATGGTTCTCACGTTCCAGGTTGCAAGCCGTAGCTTGAGGTTTCTATTTTTCTTTTTAGTAGTACCTGGCGCATTGGTTTCACAGCCTGTGAATCAGATTTTGTTCTAACCCCAAGCAACCATTGAAGCAGGCAGTCTGTGGCGGATCAGTACCCAATTGGCCAGGGGCTGTCCAGCTTGAGGCGGGCGGTAGCTGATCAGTGACACCTGTAGGTGTCTCCCACCATCAGAGACAACCCGTGGCGCCGAATGTCTATGCCAGTTGACAAGGACTTATAACTCGTGACTGCTACCTCTCGCTTTGATTCCGAGACCAGTTAAGACCAGGGATGGAGTTATACCTCTCATAGCACAAAGCCTGGGCTAAAATATAGAGACCATGTGTTGCCCATGCAGCATGATCCCTCTCTCGGCCTGCCTATTTCACTCCAGAGGAAAGGTAACACCTCTACATCTGGAACAAGACAAACTGTAGAAGCTGCCGGATCAGCAAAGCAATGCTCTAGCTGTCCGCCTGTCGGAGCTTCGATCCTAGACCAGCCGCCAACCAAGGCTTAGGGCCTGGTCTGCCCTGCCATGACATTTTGTCTTTGGGTTGCATTTCCTTTCACCAGGATAAGGCTTGTAGCGTCCCAATTGCGCTCTTCCACCCGAAGCCGTTGGCACAATGTGGGGTGTCGGGTTTGGTAAGCGCCTCCCAACATTCGGCGCTAACAGAAGCAGGTAGTGCCGTCTACTGTTATACGGTAGCTCAGTCATATCTGACTAAGACCTGACAATAAACAGACAGACCTACAGTTAGATATATCTATAAAGAGACACATGCAGACATAGACAGACCTGCAGGAAGATACATCCATAGAGAGGCACATGCAAACATAGACAGACCTGCAGGAAAATACATCCATAGAGAGGCACATGCAGACATAGACAGACCTGCAGGCAGATATATCTATAAAGAGATACATGCAGACATAGACAGACCTACAGACAGATATACCCATAGAGAGGCACATGCAGACATAGACAGACCTACAGGAAGATACATCCATAGAGAGATACATGCAGATATAGATAGACAGACTTACAGGAAGATACATCCATAGAGAAGCCCATGCAGGCATAGACAGACCTACAAACAGATATATCCATAGAGAGTCACATGCAGACATAGACAGGCCTAGGGGCAGATATATCTATAGAGACACATGCAGACATAGTTTAGTTTAGTTTAGTCGTTGGATCAACATCACGGCACACTGTTTACCCCACAAGTGCGCCGTTTTCCTCCTAACTCAAGCCTGAGTCTGGAGAAACTCAGCTCAATGCAAGAACTCCGTAGCATCGGCGAGGATCCTGAAATACTTTGGGTAGATTTTTAACTCGAAATGTTGCCCGGGCAGCGCCGTTAGGTTACTCTTTTTCGATTTCCAACTGCCAAGGGATTTTTTACGTGCTCAACAATACACACGGACGTCCGATCTCACTACCCAGAGACAACAATACACACGGGCGTCCGATCTCACTACCCAGAGACAACAATACACACGGGCGTCCGATCTCACTACCCAGAGACAACAATACACACGGGCGTCCGATCTCACTACCCAGAGACAACAATACACACGGGCGTCCGATCTCACTACCCAGAGACAACAATACACACGGGCGTCCGATCTCACTACCCAGAGACAACAATACACACGGGCGTCCGATCTCACTACCCAGAGACAACAATACACACGGGCGTCCGATCTCACTACCCAGAGACAACAATACACACGGGCGTCCGATCTCACTACCCAGAGACAACAATACACACGGGCATCCGATCTCACTACCCAGAGACAACAATACACACGGGCGTCCCATCTCACTACCCAGAGACAACAATACACACGGGCGTCCGATCTCACTACCCAGAGACAACAATACACACGGGCGTCCGATCTCACTACCCAGAGACAACAATACACACGGGCGTCCAATCTCACTACCCAGAGACAACAATACACACGGGCGTCCGATCTCACTACCCAGAGACAACAATACACACGGGCGTCCGATCTCACTACCCAGAGACAACAATACACACGGGCGTCCGATCTCACTACCCAGAGACAACAATACACACGGGCGTCCGATCTCACTACCCAGAGACAACAATACACACGGGCGTCCGATCTCACTACCCAGAGACAACAATACACACGGGCGTCCGATCTCACTACCCAGAGACCAGGGGAAATTTTATTACTGGAAGTCCAGGTGGATTTTTTAAAATAAATCCCGGTCCTCACCGGGGCCTGAACCCGGGACCTCCAGCACTCGAGGCGGACACCATACCTCGAGACCACTCAGCCCCCTTACATGCAGACATATACAGACAGACAGACCTACAAGCAGATATATCCATAGAGAGGCACATGCAGACATCGACAGACAGACCTACGGGTAGGTACATCCATAGAGAGACACATGTAAACATAGGCAGACAGACCTACGGGTAGGTACATCCATAGAGAGACACATGCAGACATAGACAGACCTACAGACAGATACATCCATAGAGAGACACATGCAGACATAGACAGACAGACCTACAGACAGATACATCCATAGAGAGACACATGCAGACATAGACAGACCTACAGATAGATACCTCCATAGAGAGACACATGCAGACATAGACAAACAGGCCTAGGGGCAAATATATTCATAGAGACATGCAGGCATAGACAGACAGACCTACAAGCAGATACAGCCATAGAGAGACACATGCAGGCATAGACAGACAGACCTACAGGTAGGTACATCCATAGAGAGACACATGCAGGCATAGACAGACAGACCTACAGGTAGGTACATCGATAGAGAGACACATGCAGAGTTAGACAGACGTACATATATACAATCCATCCATAGAAATACATCCATAGTGAAGCACATGAAGACATAGACAGGCCAACAGGCAGACAGACAAGATTGCGAATGAACGAACACAATCAAGATCATACATAAGTTATTGATGATAACTCAATTACCTGACTTCTCGGGTACACATCCACAGAACGACAGACAACTGCAGGCAATGACTGGCTGAAGTCACCGGGTAGGTCTGTAGCCCGCCATCCACCCGGTTTGCCTGAGCCGTCGGCGAGCGGCGCGGGCCTCATCGATCTCCGGTCACGCCCTGTGTGGCCAGCCAGCCGGCCGGCGATTGTGGGACATGGTTGCACCCACCACATCTGACTGGCCACTTTCTGGGACCGAGTACCGCTGGGGCATGTTGTCATTTGTTGTACATACAGACATGTGCAGTCATACAACACCATAGTGCAATTCAGATCAGTCCGATGAGTGTTTCTTGTGCTGGGGCATGTTGTCATTTGTTGTACATACAGACATGTGCAGTCATACAACACCATAGTGCAATTCAGATCAGTCCGATGAGTGTTTCTTGTGCTGGGGTATGTTTCATGTTTAGCACAGACAGTGAAACAACACAACTGGTCACCTCACTAATCCGCCGAGTGGGTTTAATGCTTGGATGTTCTGTGCACGGCCTTCACGAACAAGGGCCAAGCTAGAACATGTTGGGGTGCACTAGAACATGTTGGTGTGCACTCGAACTTTCTGGGACGCACTAGAACATGGTGTGGTGCACTAGAACATGTTGAGGTAACCAGAACATGGTGGAGTGCACTAGAAATTTCTGGGACGCATTAGAACATGGTGTGGTGCATTAGAACATATTGGGGTAACCAGAACATGGTGGAGTACACTAGAAATTTCTGGGACGCACTAGAACATGGTGTGGTTCACTAGAACATGTTGAGGTAACCAGAACGTGTTGGAGTGCACCAGAACGTGTTGGAGTGCACCAGAACGTGTTGGAGTGCACCAGAACGTGTTGGAGTGCACCAGAACGTGTTGGAGTGCACCAGAACGTGTTGGAGTGCACTACAGCATGTTGGGGGTGCGTTAGTGTATATTTTGTCTATATCTGCAATGTTGTCTCTTGTATAATCGTCACTGTCTGTTTTAGCTCATTCAGCGGTCCATACAGTTTATCTTCCACCGTCGTCTCTCTAGGGCCAGAAGATTTGCCTGGATATGTTGTATTTTGGGCAGTCTTGGAGTATGTGCTCTGCTGTGTGCGGTGTCAGTCCACATGTGCACATGGCTGATTCACCAATCTTGAATTGTGTATAAATGTTGTTGCGTAATCTATTGTGTCCATTCTTAGGTGCAGAATAATGATTTGTTCTGGTTTGTCCAAAAGGTGGTAATTGTCTGGAGCTGGTTTTGGTGATTCGTTTCTTTTGGTGGTATGTAATAGGTACATCAGGTTGTTGTTCTAATGTGCCTTAGCTAATCGGTCAGCTCTCTCGTTTCCGGGTACTCCACAGCGAGATGGTATCCACTGCATGGTGAACTTACCTGGCGGACAAGTTAAGAAAGTAGTGTCCTTAGTACTGGCAATTTCCTAGACTGGAGCTCCTTAAGTACTGATTTTGCTTCTGTCAATAGCACCACAGGCTGTGTACCATGGTTAGTATTTAGTAATTTCCCTGTTGCTATCTTGATTGCCTCAATTTCAGCATCATAGTTATGGCAGTACTTTCCTGTTGGTGCTCTGGCCGGTCTCTAGTACTATTTGGGTATCCTATGTACACCCCGGCTCCTCCATTTGAACAAGATTTTGTGCTAACCCATCTGTGTAGACACGGATCCAGGGGTCCTGTGGGTATTCTTCATCAATGAAACAGAGTGGCTGTTCTGCGCTGCACACTGTTCTGTTCTTCCTTTCGATATCGTCTGGATAGATGACGAGTCGAATAGTGTACTTGAGTGAGGCGTGTATTTGAGTAAGGTGTGTAATTCAGTGAGGCGTGTAATTCAGTGAGGCGTGTAATTGAGTGAGGCGTGTACTTGAGTGAGGCGTGTAATTGAGTGAGGCGTGTACTTGAGTGAGGCGTGTACTTGAGTGAGGTGTGTACTTGAGTGAGGCGTGTAATTGACTGAGGCATGTCTGTGAAGCATGGAAGAAATAAAGAGCAGGAGTTGAGGTGTGTACTTGAGTGAGGCGTGTACTTGAGTGAGGAGTGTACTTGAGTGAGGTGTGTACTTGAGTGAAGTGTGTACTTGAGTGAGGCGTGTACTTGACTGAGGCATGTCTGTGAAGCATGGAAGAAATAAAGAACTGGAGTTGAGGAGTGTACTTGAGTGAAGCGTGTACTTGAGTGAGTAGTGTACTTGAGTGAGTAGTGTACTTGAGTAAGGCGTGTACTTGAGTGAAGTGTGTACTTGAGTGAGGTGTGTACTTGAGTGAGGCGTGTACTTGACTGAGGCATGTCTGTGAAGCATGGAAGAAATAAAGAACTGGAGTTGAGGAGTGTACTTGAGTGAGGCGTGTACTTGAGTGAGGAGTATACTTGAGTGAGGTGTGTAATTGAGTGAGGAGTGTAATTGAGTGAGGAGTGTACTTGAGTGAGTAGTGTACTTGAGTGAGGAGTATACTTGAGTGAGGTGTGTAATTGAGTGAGGAGTGTAATTGAGTGAGGAGTGTACTTGAGTGAGTAGTGTACTTGAGTGAGGAGTGTACTTGAGTGAGGAGTGTCTGTGAAGCATGAAAGAAACAAAGAATTGGAGTTGAGGAGTGTACTTGAGTCTAGCAAATCGTCTGCTGACAGGTCTCTGGACCATTATTCTGACTTAAAGACAGCTGTCTCCACAGACTGGGTGCTCCCATCTCCACTATTCAATTGTTTTAACTGTTTTCGGTTGCCTCATTTGCGTTGCATTTCACGTGGTCCAAAATCTGGGACAAAATACGGTAGTGTTCTGTGGATCTAGGTAAACTCCCGCCGCTTGTGGCCAGGAACAAGGGCAATAAATGTTGGCGACTTCCTTGAGCATTGTCTTCTGTCTGGGTTTACGACAAGCCAAATGTAAATCGGTGGCAACACGCTGCAGCTCACTTCTCACATGTCCGCATTCAGTTAATCCGAGTTGAGGGGGTGTATGACAAGATGGCAGCAATACACTGGGAGGAACCAGCCAAAACAGGGCAATACTGGGAGGAACCAGCCAAAACAGGGCAATACTGGGAGGAACCAGCCAAAACGGCATTACTGGGAGGAACCAGCCAAAACGGCATTACTGGGAGGAACCAGCCAAAACGGCATTACTGGGAGGAACCAGCAAAAACGGCATTACTGGGAGGAACCAGCCAAAACGGCATTACTGGGAGGAACCAGCAAAAACGGCATTACTGGGAGGAACCAGCCAAAACAGGGCATTACTGGGAGGAAGAAGTCAGTGACATGCAGACGTCAGAGGTGAAGAGTAAATGGATACACTAACTTGTAGTACAGTCTCCCCACATGTATTCAACTTGTACTACAGTCTCCCCACATGTATTCAACTTGTACTACTGTCTCCCTACATGTCTTCAACTTGTACTACAGTCTCCCCACATGTCTTCAACTTGTAGTACAGTCTCCCCACATGTCTTCAACTTGTACTACAGTCTCCCCACATGTAGTCAACTTGTACTACTGTCTCCCCACATGTCTTCAACTTGTACTACAGTCTCCCCACATGTCTTCAACTTGTACTACTGTCTCCCCACATGTCTTCAACTTGTACTACAGTCTCCGCACATGTCTTCAACTTGTACTACTGTCTCCCCACATGTCTTCAGCTTATACTACAGTCTCCCCACATGTCTTCAACTTGTACTACAGTCTCCCCACATGTCTTCAACTTGTACTACAGTCTCTCCACGTGTCTTCAACTTGTACTACCGTCTCCCCACATGTCTTCAACTTGTACTACAGTCTCCCCACATGTCTTCAACTTGTACTACTGACTCCCCACATGTCTTCAACTTGTACTACAGTCTCCCCCACATGTCTTCAACTTGTGCTGTCTCCCCACATGTCTTCAACTTGTACTACAGTCTCTCCACATGTCTTCAACTTGTACTACAGTCTCCCCACATGTCTTCAACTTGTACTAGTCTCCCCACATGTCTTCAAGTTGTTCTACGGTCTCCCCACATGTCTTCAACTTGTACTATAGTCTCCCCACATGTCTTCAACTTGTACTACAGTCTCCCCACATGTCTTCAACTTGTGCTGTCTCCCCACATGTCTTCAACTTGTTCTACAGTCTCACCACATATCTTCAACTTGTACTAGTCTCCCCACATGTCTTCAACTTGTCCTGTCTCCCCACATGTCTTCAACTTGTGCTGTCTTCCTACATACCTTCAAGTTATTCTACAGTCTCCCCACATGCCTTCAACTTGTACTACAGTCTCCTCACATGTCTTCAACTTGTGCTGTCTCCCCACATGTCTTCAAGTTATTCTACAGTCTCCCCACATGTCTTCAACTTGTTCTACAGTCTCACCACATATCTTCAACTTGTACTAGTCTCCCCACATGTCTTCAACTTGTCCTGTCTCCCCACATGTCTTCAACTTGTGCTGTCTTCCTATATGTCTTCAAGTTATTCTACAGTCTCCCCACATGTCTTCAACTTGTACTACAGTCTCCCCACATGTCTTCAACTTGTGCTGTCTCCTCACATGTCTTCAAGTTATTCTACAGTCTTCTCACATGTCTTCAACTTGTACTAGTCTCCCCACATGTCTTCAATGTGTTCTACAGTCTCCCCACATGTCTTCAACTTGAACTATAGTCTCCCCACATGTCTTCAACGTGTACTACAGTCTCCCCACATGTCTTCAACTTGTACTACAGTCTCCCCACATGTCTTCAACTTGTTCTACAGTCTCACCACATATCTTCAACTTGTTCTACAGTCTCACCACATATCTTCAACTTGTACTAGTCTCCCCACATGTCTTCAACTTGTGCTGTCTCCCCACATGTATTCAACTTGTACTACAGTCTCACCACATGTCTTCAACTTTTGCTGTCTCCCACACGTCTTCAACTTGTACTACTGTATCCCCACATGTCTTCAACTTGTAATATAGTCTCCCCACATGTCTTCAACTTGTCCTGTCTTCCTACATGTCTTCAACTTGTACTACAGTCTCCCCACATGTCTTCAACTTGTGTTGTCTCCCCACATGTCTTCAAGTTGTTCTACAGTCTCCCCACATGTCTTCAACTTGTACTACAGTCTCCCCACATGTCTTCAACTTGTACTACTGTCTCCCCACATGTCTTCAAGTTGTTCTACAGTCTCCCCACATGTCTTCAACTTGTACTATAGTCTCCCCACATGTCTTCAACTTGTACTACAGTCTCCTCACATGTCTTCAACTTGTACTACTGTCTCCCCACATGTCTTCAAGTTGTTCTACAGTCTCCCCACATGTCTTCAACTTGTACTATAGTCTCCCCACATGTCTTCAACTTGTACTATAGTCTCCCCACATGTCTTCAACTTGTACTACAGTCTCCCCACATGTCTTCAACTTGTACTACAGTCTCCCCACATGTCTTCAACTTGTTCTACAGTCTCACCACATATCTTCAACTTGTACTAGTCTCCCCACATGTCTTCAACTTGTACTACAGTCTCCCCACATGTCTTCAACTTGTACTACAGTCTCCCTCACATGTCTTCAACTTGTGCTGTCTCCCCGCATGTCTTCAACTTGTACTACTGTCTCTCCACATGTCTTCAACTTGTAATACAGACTCCCCACATGTCTTCAACTTGTGTTGTCTCCCCACATGTCTTCAACTTGTACTACTGTCTTCCCACATATCTTCAACTTGTGCTGTCTCTTCACATGTCTTCAACTTGTACTACTGTCTCCCCACATGTCTTCAACTTGTGCTGTCTTCCCACATGTCTTCAACTTGTACTACAGTCTCCCCACATGTCTTCAACTTGTACTACAGTATCCCCACATGTCTTCAACTTGCGCTATCTCACACATGTCTTCAACTTGTGCTGTCTCCCACACGTCTTCAACTTGGGCTGTCTCTAACATGTCTTCAACTTGTGCTACAGTCTCCCCACATGTCTTCAACTTGTACTACAGTCTCCCCACATGTCTTCAACTTGTGCTATCTCACACATGTCTTCAACTTGTGCTGTCTCCCACACGTCTTCAACTTGGGCTGTCTCCCACATGTCTTCAACTTGTGCTGTATCCCACATGTCTTCAACTTTAATACAGTCTCCCCACATGTCTTCAACTTGTAATACAGTCTCCCCACATGTCTTCAACTTGTACTACAGTCTCCCCTCACATCTTCAACTTGTGCTGTCTCCCACATGTCTTCAACTTGTACTAGTCTTCCCACATGTCTTCAACTTGTACTACCGTCTCCCCACACGTCTTCAACTTGTACTACAGTCTCCCCACATGTCTTCAACTTGTTCTGTTTCCCACATGTCTTCAACTTGTGTTGTCTCCCACATGTCTTCAACTTGGGCTGTCTCCCACATGTGCTGTCTCCCACATGTCTTCAACTTGTACTACAGACTCCCCAGATGGCTTCAACTTGTCCTGTCTTCCAACATGTCTTCAACTTGTACTATAGTCTCCCCACATGTCTTCAACTTGTACTACAGTCTCCCCACATGTCTTCAAATTGTACTACAGTCTCGGCACATGTCTTCAACTTGTACTAGTCTTCCCACATGTCTTCAACTTGTACTACAGTCTCCCCACAAGTCTTCAACTTGTACTATAGTCTCGCCACATGTCTTCAACTTGTGCTGTCTCCCACATGTCTTCAACATGTGCTGGCTCCCACATGTCTTCAACATGTGCTGTCTCCCACACGCCTTCAACTTGTGCTGTCTCCCGCACATCTTCAACTTGTGCTGCCTCCCACATGTCTTCAACTTGTGCTGTCTCCCACATGTCTTCGACTTGTGCTGTCTCCCACACATCTTCAACTTGTACTAAAGTCTCCCCACATGTCTTCAACTTGTACTAGCCCCCCACATGTCTTCAACTTGTGCTGTCTCCCACATGTCTTCAACTTGTGCTGTCTCCCCACATGTCTTCAACTTGTGATGTCTCCCCACATGTCTTCAACTTGTACTAGCCCCCCACATGTCTTCAACTTGTACTAGCCCCCCACATGTCTTCAACTTGTGATGTCCCCCCACATGTCTTCAACTTGTGATGTCTCCCCACATGTCTTCGACTTGTGATGTCTCCCACATGCCTTCAACTTGTACTAGCCCCCCACATGTCTTCAACTTGTGATGTCCCCCCACATGTCTTCAACTTGTGATGTCTCCCACATGTCTTCAACTTGTGCTGTCTCCCACATGTCTTCAACTTGTGCTGTCTCCCACATGTCTTCAACTTGTGCTGTCTCCCACATGTCTTCAACTTGTGCTGTCTCCCACATGTCTTCAACTTGTGCTGTCTCCCACATGTCTTCAACTTGTGCTGTCTCCCACATGTCTTCAACTTGTGCTGTCTCCCACATGCCTTCAACTTGTACTAGCCCCCCACATGTCTTCAACTTGTACTAGCCCCCCACATGTCTTCAACTTGTACTAGCCCCCCACATGCCTTCAACTTGTGATGTCTCCCCACATGTCTTCAACTTGTGCTGTCTCCCACATGTCTTCAACTTGTACTAGCCCCCCACACGTCTTCGACTTGTGATGTCTCCCCACATGTCTTCAATTTGTACTAGCACCCACATGTCTTCAACTTGTTATGTCTCCCCACATGTCTTCAACTTGTACTAGCCCCCCACATTTCTTCAACTTGTACTACAGTCTCCCCACATATCTTCGACTTGTGCTGTCTCCCGACATGTCTTCAACTTGTGCTGTTTCCCTCACATGTCTTCAACTTGTGATACTTCTTTTTCGTTCGCTTGAAATATGTCTTAACTGCAATGTTGTCTCTTGTATAAATTTAACTGTCATTTTTTAGTTCACTCAAGGGTCCATATAATTTATCTTCCACTGTCGTCTCTCTTGGACAGAAAGTTTGCCTAGATATGTCGTATTTGGAGTATGTGCTCTGCTGTCTGCGACGCCAATCCACATGTGCACATGGCTGATTCACCAATCTTGAATTTTGTATACATGTGGTTGCGTAATCTATTGTGTCCTGTTCTGAGGCGCAGAATAATGACTTGTTCTCGTCTGTCCATAAGGTGGTAGTCATCTTGAGCAGGTTTTTGTGGCTTTCTGACTGATTTGATCATTCTTTTCTTTTGGTGGTATGTAACGGTCACATCAGGCTGTTTTTCTTTGGTTCCTTCCTTAGCCAATCGATCAGCTCTGTCGTTTCCGGGTACTCCACAGTGGGATGGTATCCACCGTATGGTGACCTTGCGCTGACTGCTGAGTTCAGAAAGTAGTGTCCATAGTACAGGAATGCCCCGCTATACTTCGTTTCGCTATAACGTCGTTACATGTGGTGCTATGCTGCGCTAACGTCACCATTTTACATTTTGTGCAGTGCGTTTTCCCAGGATTTTATGGTGTAATCACCCCATAATTATGAGTTCACAGCGCACAGTAAGTGTTGATAGTGTGTCTGGTTGTAAGAGAACCAGGAAAAATGTTACTCTTGAGGTGAAGTTAGATTTGTTACATTGTTTTGAGGTTGGCGATAGGGCTGTTGATATCGGAGAAATCCTTGGTTTACCTCCAACCACGGTAAGGACAATTCGTGAAGGTGCTAACAAAATCAAAGAGGTTGCTAAAAACGTATCCCCTTTGAGTGTTTCCAAGATCACTCGTACCAGAAGTACTCTTATGGGGAACATGAAAGCACTATTGGCCGTCTGGATTGAAGACCAGAGCCAACGGAATATGCCTGTGAGCAAGATGGCTATCCAAGAGAAAGCAAAGTCTCTCTATGAAGATCAAGCTAAGAAAGCGGGTGAGAGCAGTACTAGTAGAGCTAATGATAGTTTTGGAGAGAGCCGTGGCTTTAATGCCTCTACGTCCCAATAACTCTACCATTCGCCCTCTAACCCACCTCTACTTAGCCAATAAATATCAACAACCATCAAAATAAACATTACATAATACATTGTATTTCATTTAATTCTATGGGAAATAGTGTTTCGCTAGATGTTGTTTCACTTAAAGTCGAATTTTCCAAGAACGTAACCCCGATGTTAACCAGGCCTTCCTGTACTTGCAATTTCCCAAAAGGAGCATCTCAAGTATTGATTTTGCATCTGTTAATAATACCACAGGTTGTGTACCATGGCTGGTATTTATTAATGTCTCTGTTGCTAACCCGACTGCCTGGATTTCAGCATCATGGTTATGGCAGCACTTTCCTGTTCGTACTCTGGCCATGTCCCTAGTATTATTTGGGTTGTCTATAAAACAGTCATATTTTCCGCACTGAAATATGCTTGTGAAACCTGGACTGTTTACCAGCGACACGCTAGGAAATTAAACCACTTCCACACAGTCTGCCTAAGGAAGCTATTGAAGATTATATGGCAAGACAAGATCCCAGACACCGAAAAAGAACATCCATGCCCAGTATCCACACTCTACTAATGAAGAATCAGATTTGCTGGGCTAGTCACTTAACTCGCATGCCAGATCACAGGCTACCTAAACGAATTTTTTACAGTGAGCTGCGTTGTGGTAATGCTCTCCCAAGGTGGTCAAAGTAAACACTTTAAAGAAACTCTGAAGATCTCACTAAAAGCTTTTGGAATTCATCACACTTGGGAGACTGCTGCCAAAGACCGAAAAACGTGGCATACATCATTATGCAAAGGTGTAGTCACTTGTGAGGCAAACAGGACTGCAAGCGCTGTGAAGAAAAGGCAGAACAGAAAAACCACTGCAGGAGATTCTCCTCCTGGAACATGAAGCATTCTTTTCCCACATTGTCAAAGAACATTTTGAGCAAAAATAGGCCTTATCAGCTGCCACATTGCGTTTAGACATAATGACGTCATCGGAAAAGGCGGTAGAAAATCATAGAGGAAAACACCACAAGAAACTAAGAAACTGTGGATAAAGAACACAAAGGACAGTGACGTCAGTTATCAACAAAAAGGACATTGATTAGGAAGGTACTAGCTGGCCGTGAAATGCAAATATTGGCGGTAGAATAGTGTTGGCACATGAAACAGTGGCTGCGACTGAGATAGCAGGGAAGGAAGAGATACAGGGTTTGCTACAACGTGTCGCTACATAACTTACGGGGTACCTAGACCTACATCGCGCAGAGCGGCA
This sequence comes from Cepaea hortensis, assembly GCA_963921405.1. Lineage (NCBI taxonomy): Eukaryota > Metazoa > Mollusca > Gastropoda > Stylommatophora > Helicidae > Cepaea > Cepaea hortensis. Next base: position 4,089,950 of record OY992885.1, on the reverse strand, counting down.
AAGGAGAACTTCAGGCAGAATGACAGAAGGGCAATGGAAGATACGAAGGTACAATATCTATGTAAGCAGGTTAGTGTTGAGTATCAATGAGTTCCTGTAAATAGAACTAGGTCCCGCTTGGCAACAACAAGCACCTAGGTACGGATAGAATTGATAGAAAATCTCAAACTGACTGTGAGATCTTACTAAATGTTATTACGTTTCAAAATCTTCAACATGACAATTGGCTTCGTCATTTCCCTACCGTTCCAGTTCTGAACTTTGCTCGTTTACTTTTATAAGTTTGTGTCGAGCCGAAAGTATTGATCGTGCTATTTGGACATTTTGCATGTAATTGTTATGAATGCTGGACTTATAGCATGGCAGCCTTGGGTGCATCGTTTTTCCGGGAGTGCCAACAGAAAATATTACTAACTAGCCACTCATTCACATCCGCCATTTGCCACTTATTTGCACTGGCCAGGAAAACATCGGAACCCAATCACAAAAGTAATTATCTGTATAATTATTGGCCAAGTCAGGAATCGTGTCTACCACCAGTCTGCATCAAGTTTATAGACAGGAAACATACCATTTACACGTGGATATAGGTACTAGAGGAGATATAGAGATGGAACATACACAATAGACTGTCCCTTCCACATACTTCCTTTTCTCCACATGATCCACTCAAAACATTTTCCACACCAACGCTTCCGTCCACAAGACTCCCTCACGCCACCTTCACTATTTCACCAATTTCTGCACGTGACATTTATGATGCCATTAACTAGAAAGTAAACATGCTCATGGATCTAACGTCGTACACATTGCGTTGAGTCAAGCATTCATCAACGTCATTCCAGTAATCAAGGTCGTCTCTGGAACACTGTCGCTGGCTGTTAGAGACGTTGAAGCAGCATTTCGTTTATCACGGTGCCATTTCAATATATTAGACTGACACCTCACTTGCATATAATCAACGCAACGAGTTTTCTGCACAGAATGTCGGATTACTCAACGTCAACGCTTCACACTGGACATTATAGACTTGACCTCCATCGACGCTTCCTTCCACCATCAGTCTTTGGGAAAGCTGGATTTTATTGAGACGCTCATCTAGACATTGTTCACCGGATCTTTCATGAAGAGGTACCTACATTTCGAATGACACTTCTAAGCGGACGTCAACACATTATCGGACATTGTCACGGACACATCAGTCAACCTACTTCGGGATCAGACAGTCATCATACTGTGAACATTCTTTTACACGGATATACTGCACACGTCATTAAAGACAAATTGTAAGACATACAGGACAGTTCACACATCAGTCAACTTATTCTGGACTTTAAATACGCAACTACATTTAGTCACTTCGGGTATCATACATTCAGATACCCACTTCAACTGGTCAACCAGGATTTATCTCGTTAAGGCCAGTACATTTGCTGTTTGTTGTTATATAACTGTGGTCTGTTTGGGTGTCTAATATATAACATTTTTTTTTCTTCCGATAGCCGACTCTGTAGTTGTTTAACAAAGCGGAAGATTGGAGCGCTATCTGAATGTCACATGAGTTTATTTCTCTGACATTCAGACACGTTATTTACTGACGGCTTGTCAGCTTGTGACAAATATATTTTTTGTGACGAACTTGCGATTCGTTGGTAGTATATTAATTTTTTTCGCGTTGTACCGTTAGGCATTTACATTCCTTATTCTATCACGTCTCCTTATTTATATGTGATTAAATATTATGTTGGTATGTCACTTCGTAGTTCATTATCGTAATAGCGTTATTGTTATGTCAGTATATTCTTTATATTGAATATATATTTTTACTACTAATTTCTAGTGCTTACATTTTGTAACGGTTAGGACGTTATCTATCTCGCGCCGAGTTGCTATTCTTCTCGCGTGTTTATACTCTTCTATATTATTGATTTCGAGTTGACTTCTCGTTCAACTTGCGTATATATTTGGATACGCTTGTTATTGTCTGCCTACGCATTCTATCGGCCGTGCGTCGCATATCTTCTATTGTAGCGGCATAATTTACAGATCATTAAGACAACATGTCAACACTTCAAGACTTCATGGACATGGGTGAAAAGTCTGGTTTGACTGGTGCAGACCTCAGGAATTGGGCGAAGCAAGAATTGAAAGATTTTCAGACACAGCAACGTGAAGAGAGAGCTGAAAAATTGGCAGCAGAGAAAGAAGCAAAACAACTTCAAGCTACACATGAACGAGAGAGATTGGCTCTTGAGAAAGAGTTAAAAGAAAAAGAGATGGCGTTGGAACGTGACAAAATTGCCGCTAGGGAAAAGGAATTAACGCTGGAACGGGAGAGGATAGCAGCTGAAAAAGAGATGAAAGATAAGCAACTGGCATTTGAGAAAGAAAAACTTTTGGCCGAACAACTTCTTAAGGACAAGGAAGTTGAAGGTAATTTGAAAGTCAAGTCATTGGAAATGGATCGTGAAGCTGAGATTGAACGAGAAAGAATTCAAGCAAACCATAATGATCCAGTGAAGAAGTATCAGGGTCTTTTTCGCAATTTCCAGCAAGGTGGTTCTGTCAGTTCTTGGATTACCAATTTTGAAGTGCTCGTAAAGTACTACAAGGTACCGGAACTAGACGTACCGATTCTGTTCCACAGGCATCTCGCATTGGAGCCTTTAAAGGTAATCGAGTTAATACCTGAGGACTTACGTACTAACTACAAATACATGAGAGATCGTGTTTTGGCACACTTTAGTTTAGATGAATCGGGCTTACGTACTAAGTTCAAAACACTCACTCCCCCGGGAAGGTTAACCCGGTCAACAAAAGCCCGCAGAAGTCGGATGTGTCGGCCTAACGGCGCAAGAACGCAGCTCTGCTGTAAACAGGCACAACGCAATCACATCCGGGAAAAAAACTCCGGATGAACGAAGAAGAAGAAGAAGAAAACACTCACTCCAAATTCTCTTGATGTAAAAAAAATGATTACATCATTTTAAAAGGGAGGGGGGCATACTGCCACATTGCGTTTAGACATAATGATGTCATCGGAAAAGGCGGTAGAAAATCATAGAGGAAAACACCACAAGAAACTAAGAAACTGTGGATAAAGAACACAAAGGACAGTGACGTCAGTTATCAACAAAAAGGACATTGATTGGGAAGGTACTAGCTGGCCGTGAAATGCAAATATTGGCGGTAGAATAGTGTTGGCACATGAAACAGTGGCTGTGACTGAGATAGCAGGGAAGGAAGAGATACAGGGTTTGCTACAACGTGTCGCTACATAACTTACGGGGTACCTAGACCTACATCGCGCAGAGCGGCAAAGGAGAACTTCAGGCAGAATGACAGAAGGGCAATGGAAGATACGAAGGTACTTCTTCTTCTTCTTCGTTCATCCGGAGTTTTTTTTTCCGGACGTGATTGCGTTGTGCCTGTTTACAGCAGAGCTGCGCTCTTGCGCCGTTAGGCTGACACATCCGACTTCTGCGGGCATTTGTTGACCGGGTTAACCTTCCCGGGGGGTTTCTTAGGACGTTAGAGTCTCACTGTTGTGGTGTTATCTCCCATCCCAGCTGGCCCATATAGAACAGCCAAAGGCATCCTGGTCGGCCCTCAAGAGAAGGCAGGGGCAGACCATGGGCATTCCCCGCCATCCAAGGAGGCTTCCATAATTGCAGAGCCATCACACAGCGCTCTGGTACTGGGCTCACCCAAGGAATCGTCACGTCCTGCACATGGCTGCTTAGCCTCACTTCCGTATATTGGGCCTTCCGTTCACCATAGGCTGTTCTTCCAGAAGCCAGAAGAATGCAGTTTGCAGATGACATCCACACAGTGAGCTTTCGATTCGGACTTTCCACGCAATGGATTTGCTATCCAAGCAATATTCCATTTTGTGCCACTAGGACACTTTTTCCACCTTTTATGAAGCCCACACAGTGAGCTATACGAAGGTACAATATCTATGTAAGCAGGTTAGTGTTGAGTATCAATGAGTTCCTGTAAATAGAACTAGGTCCCGCTTGGCAACAACAAGCACCTAGGTACGGATAGAATTGATAGAAAATCTCAAACTGACTGTGAGATCTTATTAAATGTTATTACGTTTCAAAATCTTCAACATGACAGTTGGCTTCGTCATTTCCCTGCCGTTCCAGTTCTGAACTTTGCTCGTTTACTTTTATAAGTTTGTGTCGAGCCGAAAGTATTGATCGTGCTATTTGGACATTTTGCATGTAATTGTTATGAATGCTGGACTTATAGCATGGCATCAGCCATCTTAGAACTCACGGCTCCATCCTGACCCCACTGGGTGAAATGAATGGTCGTCATCATTCTTGAGGGACAAACAATAAAACATTTGGGTATTCTATGTATACTCCTGTTCCTCCATTTCGAACAGCATTTTGTGCTGACCCATCTGTCCAGAGGCCCTGTGGGTATTCTTCATTAAGGAAGCTGAGAGTGGCTGTTCTGCGCTGCACACTGTTCTGTTCTCCTTTGTCAAATATACCTCTCACTTTTGTCTGGATTTGTAGTGATAGTCTATGTTCCTCTTTCCATAGCGTTCGCTCTGGAAAAGTTTTCAGGAGGATACCAACTGTAGGCCGATCGGTGGTTTCTCTGCAGAGTCGTTTAATCTGGTGGATAAAACTACTTCTTTTCAACTGCCCCATAGCCAAGCTTTCAAATCTGTCTTTCACAGGATGGCCTGGCAAGCTGAAGAACTTGTCTGTTTCTATTAGCATTTTTGTATCTCTGTGCTCTCTCAGTGCTTGTGTCCTCCTCATCTTCACTATAGGAGTTGATCTCTTCCCTCCCTGCTGACAACTCATCTGTTTGCCCTTGCAACAAATGCATCTACGGCTCTTTGTAGCAATATGGTGGCCACTGATGCATGTTCATATGTGCTCCATAGAACCAGGTCATCAGCGTACATTGCCGCTTTAATTCCATATGGTAGTTTAGCAACAGGATCATTGATGAAGATTAGAAAAAGTGTGGGGGACAGGACTCTACGCTGGAGAACACTGTGACGCAGTAGTACTTTCTTGCTCTTTAGTCCGTCTATCTGTACTCTGGCTTTTCTGTTGTGCAAGTATGCTTTCACCCATTTGTACATTCTTCCATTCACTTTATAGTTTCTCAGTTTCTTCATCAGACCTTCTTTCCATACTTTGTCAAAGGTTTTCTTCAGATCAATCCACCAGCTTCTTCTCTTGGAATGCATCCTCAATTTCTTGAGAGGTAGATTGTCTGATCTTCCGTAGAGTAGCACTACCTAAAGCCAGCCTGCTGTGGCACAAGGATGTTTTCACTTTCAATGTACCACTGCAGTCTGTGGTTGATGATGCGCTCCATTGTTTTACATAGACAGCTGGTGAGGCTAATTGGTCTGTAGCTGGAGGCAATGGAACCATCTTTCCTTGATTTTAGGAGCGGTATCATGATTGTCTCTCTCCAGACTTGTGGAACACTGCCTAGAGTCCAGCAGTTATTGAAGATCTGCAACAGCTTTGCTTTGGCCACTGTTCCTAGGTTCCTGGTCATTTCATTGGAGATACCATCAGGGTGATGGAAGCAGCACAAGGGGCATGCCGGCAGTGTGTGTGTGATCCTGGGAGCACAAGGGATATGCCAGCAGTGTGTGTGATCCTGGGAGCACAAGGGATATGCCAGCAGTGTGTGTGTGATCCTGGGAGCACAAGGGATATGCCAGCAGTGTGTGTGTGTGTGTGATCCTGGGAGCACAAGGGATATGCCAGCAGTGTGTGTGTGATCCTGGGAGCACAAGGGATATGCCAGCAGTGTGTGTGTGTGTGTGATCCTGGGAGCACAAGGGATATGCCAGCAGTGTGTGTGTGATCCTGGGAGCACAAGGGATATGCCAGCAGTGTGCATCCCAGCAGATACATCCTGGCTTTGAGTATCCCAGTAGTGTATCTCAGTGTGTGTATAGGTGTGGGGGGGGGGGGGGGGGGGTGTGTGCATGTATGTGTGTCTTGGGGGTGTGTGTGGGGGAATGTGTGGTGAGTGGGAAATGTGTGTGTGTGGGATGTGGATGGATGGGTGGTGGCATGTATGTTTGCCTGGGGGTGTGTGTGTCTGTGGGTGGGTTAGTGGGGAATACGCACTGTTTATGTTTACAACATTCTTTTGACAATGTTTTTTTCCTATGTGAATGTATTATATGCACTATTGATGAACAAACAATGAGTGATTGGAAAGGCTGAATGTAAGATGGACCTGCGTGCCCAATTTGTTACTCTTTGAAAATAAAGTCAGTTTGTTCATTCTCAGCAGAGTGTATCCCAGCAGCGTGTATCACAGTAGATAATCCTGGCTTTGTATATCCCAGCAGATAATCCTGGTTTAAGTATCCTAGCAGTGTGTGTATCCCAGCAGCAGATACATCCTGGCTGTGCTGACAACTGCGGACAAGCTCCTGGTGCAGCAGGCGAAGTCATATCTCGGAGTCCTGCACACAGTTAAGTCTCATAGGAGGAAAACCATGAATGGCCCAGGCATTGGACACGATCAGAGAAGTGTGCATGCTTGAGAACATTGGAAGCAGAGAGGGGTAGGTCAGAATACCAGTGGAAAAGTCAGACCTGCCCAAGGTCATGATAACATGAATCAGGGATTGGCTGAATGGAGGTGCAACAGTTGATCCATGACAATTGCCATCCAGGTGATATCATCACTGATCCATGACAATTGCCGTCCAGGTGATATCATCACTGATCCATGACAATTGCCATCCAGGTGATATCACTGATCCATGACAATTGCCGTTCAGGTGATATCATCACTGATCCATGATAATTGCCGTCCAGGTGATATTATCACTGATCCATGACAATTGCCGTCCAGGTGATAACATCATCTACACTGACGGCTGTGGTAACAGGCAGAAAAACATGGGTGTGTGCTTGTGTTGGTTTACAGGCAATGTTAATGGACAGTTTAGTGCAGGAGAGTCTGGCCTATGATACCACAGCGTCTGGCACTGCGCTGGCCAGAGGACACACATATTGACTAATAAACAGGCTGACAAAGTTGGCTGATCAAATGAAGACAGGCGTGCATGTTATGCTGGATCTCCTTTCCTTGCCATGAGTGCCCAGGTTTCAGGACAATGCACGCACTCATGATGTTTGTGGCCCCATCAGCCGTGCCCACAGTGCAGTAGCCCACAGTGTGGTACTGGTTTACATACAGGACTGGGTGTGCAGTGATTGTTTCTTCTTTTCGTTCATCCGGAGTGTTTTTTCAGATGTGATTGCGGTGTGTCTGTTATGCGCCCTTGGGCCGAAACCCGTAGGCCAACACATCCGACAATAGCGTGCTTTTTTGACCAGGTAGCATTCCTGGGACAGTGATTGTTTAAAACAAGAAGGATCTGCTTCTGGACATCACTGTCCCCAATGACCAGGACATGAACACTGACACAGAGACTTGCTTGTAGGCATCAACTGTGCCACCACGGTGAATAGAATCAACAACACCTGGTAAACATTGAAAGTGATTTTAATTTCCCCAAGATATCCCTTTGACAAACTGCAGTAGGTACATTATAACATGTATTGATATATTTCAATAATTCAATGCACCAAACATGCAATTGTTGAAATAAAATATGACCAGCAGCATCATAACATTTTGAAGTCTGCCATTGTTCTTAGAATTGGCTGTGAAAGTTTGGAGTATAACCTGGCTGTGTCAGACTGGAGATGACATCTGAGGGCAGACAAACACTGACAGCAGAGAGCACGTGTTGTAGCACTGATGTCTGTCTGGCACACAAGGTATTCCAGAAGTGACAGAATACAACTGTGAAATGTCCTACTCTTGGCCTGTCCATTGATTCTGTGGAAGATAAGAACAAACATTAGTCTGTGGAAGATAAGAACAAACATTAGTCTGTGGAAGATAAGAACAAACATTAGTCTGTGGAAGATAAGAACAAACAGTCTGTGGATAACTATCATGTCTCAATACAACTGGTTGTACCAAACTGAATACTACAGCCAATTGTACCAAACTGAATACTACAGCCAATTGTACAGAACTAAATACTACAACCAGTTATACAGAACTAAATACTACAGCCAGTTGTACAGAACTGATTACTACAGCCAGTTGTACAGAACTAAATACTACAGCCAGTTGTACAGAACTAAATACTACAGCTGGTTGTACAGAACTAAATACTACAGGACACACAATAAATGACAATAAGAGAGACAATACATGACAACAGGACACAGTATATGTAGCTGATAAGAGGAGAGACAGCACTGGAGCACTCACCTCCTGGCCGGGGCGGTTGCCCAGTTTCTTCTCTATGTTCAGTGCTAACATCTGAGATCTGAAGGACAAGTTCTTGGTCTTCTCAATCACCTGCTGGTACGGGGAGACAGCCTGCGTACCCATCACCACATGGCCCTGAAACAACACAGAAGACCCTTTACATAACACATCACATACAACAACAGTCATGAAACAACAATGAGGATCCTCTACATAACACATCACATACAACAACAGCCTCACTATATAACATTTAACAACAGCCTCACTATGTAACATTTAACAACAGCCTCACTATGTAACATTTAACAACAGCCTCATTATATAAAATTTAACAACAGCCTAACTGTATAACATTCATCAACAGACAGTTAACATTCACAACAGTCTCACTGTATAACATTCAACAACAGCCTCGCTGTGTAACAGTCAACAACAGCCTCACTGTGTAACAGTCAACAACAGCCTCACTGTATAGCATTTAACAACAGCCTCACTATATAACATTTAACAACAGCCTCACTGTATAACATTCAATGACAGCCTCACTGTGTAACAGTCAACAACAGCCTCACTGTGTAACAGTCAACAACAGCCTCACTATATTACATTTAACAACAGCCTGACTGTATAACATTCATCAACAGACACAGTTAACATTCAACAACAGCCTCACTGTATAACATTCAACAACAGCCTCACTGTGTAACAGTCAACAACAGCCTCACTGTATAGCATTCATCAACAGACTCACTGTATAACATTCAACAACAGCCTCACTATATAACAGTCAACAACAGCCTTACTATGTAACAGTCAACAACAGCCTCACTGTATAACATTCAACAACAGCCTCACTATATAACAGTCAACAACAGCCTTACTATGTAACAGTCAACAACAGTCTCAATGTAACATTCAACAACAGCCTCATTGTAACATCCAACAACAGCCTCACCTCTAAACACCTATCGTTATACATCAATAAGTAAAGAAAGTAAAGATCCTGTTAAACCACCTCGAGTCACATTGGACATATGATGGAACTACTGGAGATGTGTGATGAGGAAACAAACACAAACTGTAGATAATATGTGAACTGTTGGAGAGATGTGATAATGAAACAACACAATTGTAGACAATATGTGAACTGTTGGAGAGATGTGATGATGAAACAACACAATTGTAGACAATATGTGAACTGTTGGAGAGATGTGATGATGAAACAACACAATTGTAGACAATATGTGAACTGTTGGAGAGATGTGATGATGAAACAACACAATTGTAGACAATATGTGAACTGTTGGAGAGATGTGACGATGACACAACACAAACTGTAGACAATATGTGAACTGTTGGAGAGATGTGATGATGACACAACACAAATTGTAGACAATATGTGAACTGTTGGAGAGATGTGATGATGAAACAACACAATTGTAGACAATATGTGAACTGTTGGAGAGATGTGATGACACAACACAAACTGTAGACAATATGTGAACTGTTGGAGAGATGTCATGATAAAACAACACAAATTTAGACAATATGTGAACTATTGGAGAGATGTGATGATGACACAACACAAACTGTAGACAATATGTGAACTGTTGGAGAGATGTGATGATGACACAAAACAAACTGTAGACAATATGTGAACTGTTGGAGAGATGTCATGATAAAACAACACAAATTTAGACAATATGTGAACTATTGGAGAGATGTGATGATGACCCAACACAAACTGTAGACAATATGTGAACTGTTGGAGAGATGTGATGATGACACAACACAAATTTAGACAATATGTGAACTATTGGAGAGATGTCATGACGACACAAAATAAACTGTAGACAATATGTGAACTGTTGAAGCAACAACCAACCAGCTTGGAGTCGATCTTGGCATCCAGGTGAGCATTGCGTATGAGGTTGACAATCCATTTCTCTGCATCGTCCGGACTCATGTTGAGCTTCTCTGCCAGCATGCTGAAGGAAGGCAAATACAGGACGTTAGGTTGCTTGCAACATATGTTAAACAGGATGGCACAGAGAAATGAACTTTCACAAAAGACACACACATACATACATGCATGCTGGCATGTACCTCTGACAGACAGACACACACATACATACATGCTGGGGTGTACCTCTGACAGACAGACACACACATACATGCATGCATGCTGGGGTGTACCTCTGACAGACAGACACACACATACATGCATGCTGGGGTGTACCTCTGACACAGACACACACCTCTGACAGTCACACACGATTTCTGGCGGGTATCTCTGACAGACACACACAATTGCTGGCATGTACTTCAGATGCAGTCACATATGACTGGACTCTACTCAGATATCTGTAACACAAGACTGGACACTGGTCACTGATATCTACAATACAATACTGGACACAGATATCTGTAACAATATTGGACACTCATCACAGACACCTGCAACACATCCCTGAGATCCCCAGATATCTGCAACACATCCCTGAGATCCCCAGATATCTGCAACAGATCCCTGAGATCCCCAGATACCTGCAATGCATCCCAGAGATCCCCAGATACCTGCAACACACCTCTGAGATCCCCAGATATCTAAAACACATCTGAGATCCCCAGATCTAACCTAACAATAAAGCATATGTCCCAAAGCAGTGGGTCTGTGACGTGACAGTGTCGTCACAGGTGGCAGGCTTGACAGCACGGAGAATTGCTTACCTGATGCTGATACACTCATGGATGCGACAGAATGTCTCAAAGATGAGGAGGCGAGCGTTTTCGATGAAATCCTCCAGGCAGGCCACCAGAAAGAAATCATTGAAGAGAACCTGTTGTCAGAAACCATCATGTTACAACAAAAATGGAATCAATACACAAGATTGTCACAACACATCATGAACTCAGACATGCCACAACAATAATGGAATCAAACAAACATATTGTCACAACATGTCATGAACTCAGACATGTCACAATAGCAATCAATGAAGTCATAAAACATGCCACAACAGCAAACAATGAAGTCATAAAACATGTCACAACAGCAAACAATGAAAAGTCGGATGTGTCGGCCTGACACGCAAGAATGCAGCTCTGCTGTAAACAGGCACAATGCAATCATGTCTGAAAAAACTCTCCGGATTAACATAGAAGAAGATAAATTAAAGTGATAAAACATGTCACAAATGAAAACAGTGATGTCATAAAACATGTCACAACAGCAAACAGTGAAGTTATAAAACATGTCACAACAGCAAGGTCATAAAACATGTCACAACAGCAAACAATGAAATCATAAAACATGTGACAACAGCAAATAATGAAGTGACAGTTTATACTGAACACACACACAGCTGGTGGCAACATCTGATACTGTAATGAACACACACACAGCTGGTGGCAACATCTGACATTGTAATGAACACACACACACAGCTGGTGGCAACATCTGACACTGTAATGAACACACACACAGCTGGTGGCAACATCTGACATTGTAATGAACACACACACACAGCTGGTGGCAACATCTGACATTGTAATGAACACACACACACAGCTGGTGGCAACATCTGACACTGTAATGAACACACACACAGCTGGTGGCAACATCTGACATTGTAATGAACACACACACACAGCTGGTGGCAACATCTGACACTGTAATGAACACACACACAGCTGGTGGCAATATCTGACATTGTAATGAACACACACAGCTGGTGGCAACATCTGACACTGTAATGAACACACACACAGCTGGTGGCAACATCTGACACTGTAATGAACACACACACAGCTGGTGGCAATATCTGACATTGTAATGAACACACACACACACAGCTGGTGGCAACATCTGACACAGTAATTAACACACACACAGCTGGTGGCAACATCTGACACAGTAATTAACACACACACAGCTGGTGGCAACATCTGACATTGTAATGAACACACACACACAGCTGGTGGCAACATCTGACATTGTAATGAACACACACACACACAGCTGGTGGCAACATCTGACATTGTAATGAACACACACAGCTGGTGGCAACATCTGACATTGTAATGAACACACACAGCTGGTGGCAACATCTGACACTGTAATGAACACACACACAGCTGGTGGCAACATCTGACACTGTAATGAACACACACACAGCTGGTGGCAATATCTGACATTGTAATGAACACACACACACACAGCTGGTGGCAACATCTGACACAGTAATTAACACACACACAGCTGGTGGCAACATCTGACACAGTAATTAACACACACACAGCTGGTGGCAACATCTGACACAGTAATTAACACACACACAGCTGGTGGCAACATCTGACACTGTAATGAATACACACACAGCTGGTGGCAACATCTGACACTGTAATGAATACACACACAGCTGGTGGCAACATCTGACACTGTAATGAACACACACACAGCTGGTGGCAACATCTGACACTGTAATGAACACACACACAGCTGGTGGCAACATCTGACACAGTAATTAACACACACAGCTGGTGGCAACATGTGACACAGTAATGAACACACACACAGCTGGTGGCAACATCTGACACTGTAATGAACACACACAGCTGGTGGCAACATCTGACACTGTAATGAACACACACACAGCTGGTGGCAACATCTGACACTGTAATGAACACACACACAGCTGGTGGCAACATCTGACATTGTAATGAACACACACAGCTGGTGGCAACATCTGACACTGTAATGAACACACACACAGCTGGTGGCAACATCTGACACAGTAATTAACACACACACAGCTGGTGGCAACATCTGACACTGTAATGAACACACACACAGCTGGTGGCAACATCTGACACTGTAATGAACACACACAGCTGGTGGCAACATCTGACACTGTAATGAACACACACAGCTGGTGGCAACATCTGACACTGTAATGAACACACACAGCTGGTGGCAACATCTGACACTGTAATGAACACACACAGCTGGTGGCAACATCTGACACTGTAATGAACACACACAGCTGGTGGCAACATCTGACACTGTAATGAACACACACAGCTGGTGGCAACATCTGACACTGTAATGAACACACACACACAGCTGGTGGCAACATCTGACACTGTAATGAACACACACACAGCTGGTGGCAACATCTGACACTGTAATGAACACACACACAGCTGGTGGCAACATCTGACACAGTAATTAACACACAAACAGCTGGTGGCAACATCTGACACAGTAATTAACACACACAGCTGGTGGCAACATCTGACACTGTAATAAACACACACACAGCTGGTGGCAACATCTGACACTGTAATAAAAACACACACAGCTGGTGGCAACATCTGACACAGTAATTAACACACACACAGCTGGTGGCAACATCTGACACTGTAATGAATACACACACAGCTGGTGGCAACATCTGACACAGTAATTAACACACACACAGCTGGTGGCAACATCTGACACAGTAATTAACACACACACACAGCTGGTGGCAACATCTGACACTGTAATGAACACACAAACAGCTCGTGGCAACATCTGACACTGTAATGAACACACACACAGCTGGTGGCAACATCTGACACTGTAATGAACACACACACAGCTGGTGGCAACATCTGACACTGTAATGAACACACACAGCTGGTGGCAACATCTGACACTGTAATGAATACACACACACAGCTGGTGGCAACATCTGACACTGTAATGAACACACACAGCTGGTGGCAACATCTGACACTGTAATGAACACACACACAGCTGGTGGCAACATCTGACACTGTAATGAACACACACAGCTGGTGGCAACATCTGACACTGTAATGAACACACACAGCTGGTGGCAACATCTGACACTGTAATGAACACACACACAGCTGGTGGCAACATCTGACACTGTAATGAACACACACACACAGCTGGTGGCAACATCTGACACTGTAATGAACACACACACAGCTGGTGGCAACATTTGACACTGTAATTAACACACACACAGCTGGTGGCAACATCTGACACTGTAATTAACACACACACAGCTGGTGGCAACATCTCACACTGTAATTAACACACACACAGATGGTGGCAACATCTGACACTGTAATGAATACACACACACAGCTGGTGGCAACATCTGACACTGTAATGAACACACACACAGCTGGTGGCAACATCTGACACTGTAATGAACACACAAACAGCTGGTGGCAACATCTGACACTGTAATGAATACACACACAGCTGGTGGCAACATCTGACACAGTAATTAACACACACACAGCTGGTGGCAACATCTGACACAGTAATTAACACACACACACAGCTGGTGGCAACATCTGACACTGTAATGAACACACAAACAGCTGGTGGCAACATCTGACACTGTAATGAACACACACACAGCTGGTGGCAACATCTGACACTGTAATGAACACACACACAGCTGGTGGCAACATCTGACACTGTAATGAACACACACAGCTGGTGGCAACATCTGACACTGTAATGAATACACACACACAGCTGGTGGCAACATCTGACACTGTAATGAACACACACAGCTGGTGGCAACATCTGACACTGTAATGAACACACACACAGCTGGTGGCAACATCTGACACTGTAATGAACACACACAGCTGGTGGCAACATCTGACACTGTAATGAACACACACAGCTGGTGGCAACATCTGACACTGTAATGAACACACACACAGCTGGTGGCAACATCTGACACTGTAATGAACACACACAGCTGGTGGCAACATCTGACACTGTAATGAACACACACACACAGCTGGTGGCAACATCTGACACTGTAATGAACACACACACAGCTGGTGGCAACATTTGACACTGTAATTAACACACACACACAGCTGGTGGCAACATCTGACACTGTAATTAACACACACACAGCTGGTGGCAACATCTCACACTGTAATTAACACACACACAGATGGTGGCAACATCTGACACTGTAATGAATACACACACACAGCTGGTGGCAACATCTGACACTGTAATGAACACACACACAGCTGGTGGCAACATCTGACACTGTAATGAACACACACACAGCTGGTGGCAACATCTGACACTGTAATGAACACACAAACAGCTGGTGGCAACATCTGACACTGTAATGAATACACACACAGCTGGTGGCAACATCTGACACTGTAATGAACACACACACACACACAGCTGGTGGCAACATCTGACACTGTAATGAATACACTGAATCAGCTCGCGCTGCAAGTCAAGAACACCAACAACAACTCTCGCAGCTTCTGGCTCCATCAAAGTCAAAGTGCACATACAGACACTGGACAAACTCTCAACTAAACCTGGAAACCAACAACAACATTAAAAATTACAACAACTTACAGTTTCACACTCTCGCAGCTTCTTCTGGGCTCCATCAAAGTCAAAGTGCACGTACAGGCACTGGACAAACTCTGTGATGGGATCCTTATACGTGTAAGATTCCTGAAAACATCAGATATGGATGTGTGAGATAAGCACTGACATCATGCACTGGACACTTCAACCATACACTGACAGAAACTCCAGTAGCTCTGGCAGTGAGTGAAAGCACCAGGCTGCACCAGTCATCCGTCTTTGTTTATGTGGACAAGTTAGAAAGAGAGAGTGAAATCACCAGTCATCCGTCTTTGTTTATGTGGACAAGTTAGAAAGAGAGTGAAAGCAGCAGTCATCCATCTTTGTTTATGTGGACAAGTTAGAAAGAGTGAGTGAAAGCAGCAGTCATCCGTCTTTGTTTATGTGGACAAGTTAGTTAGAAAGAGTGAGTGAAAGCAGCAGTCATCCGTCTTTGTTTATGTGGACAAGTTAGAAAGAGTTGAGTGAAAGAAGCAGTCATCCGTCTTTGTTTATGTGGACAAGTTAGAAAGAGAGAGTGAAATCACCAGTCATCCGTCTTTGTTTATGTGGACAAGTTAGAAAGAGTGAGTGAAAGCAGCAGTCATCCGTCTTTGTTTATGTGGACAAGTTAGAAAGAGTGAGTGAAAGCACCAGTCATCCGTCTTTGTTTATGTGGACAAGTTAGAAGTGAGTGAAAGCAGCAGTCATCCATCTTTGTTTATGTGGACAAGTTAGAAAGAGTGAGTGAAAGCAGCAGTCATCCGTCTTTGTTTATGTGGACAAGTTAGAAAGAGTTGAGTGAAAGAAGCAGCCATCCGTCTTTGTTTATGTGGACAAGTTAGAAAGAGAGAGTGAAAGCAGCAGTCATCTGTCTTTGTTTATGTGGACAAGTTAGAAAGAGAGAGTGAAAGCAGCAGTCATCCGTCTTTGTTTATGTGGACAAGTTAGAAAGAGTGAGTGAAAGCAGCAGTCATCCGTCTTTGTTTATGTGGACAAGTTAGAAAGAGAGAGTGAAAGCAGTAGTCATCCGTCTTTGTTTATGTGGACAAGTTAGAAAGAGTGAGTGAAAGCAGCAGTCATCCGTCTTTGTTTATGTGGACAAGTTAGAAAGAGAGAGTGAAAGCAGCAGTCATCCGTCTTTGTTTATGTGGACAAGTTAGAAAGAGTGAGTGAAAGCAGCAGTCATCCGTCTTTGTTTATGTGGACAAGTTAGAAAGAGTGAGTGAAAGCAGCAGTCATCCGTCTTTGTTTATAGTCATCTTTGTTTATGTGGACAAGTTAGAGTACTGGCTACCTTCACCACATAATGTAATACTACTAAAGACGCCACAGCAGAAAGAGAAGAAGAGTATGAAAAAACTGCAGCAGAAGCGGAGTAGAAAGAAATAGGAAGAAGTAGAAAGAAGTAGGAAGAAGTAGGAAGAAGTAGAAAGAAGTAGAAAGAAGTAGAAAGAAGTAGAAAGAAATAGGAAGAAGAAGCAGAAGATGAGGAAGAAGTAGAAGAAGATATAAAAAGCCACTTTCACTTTTTTTGGGTTCGCATTTCCTTTACAGGACATTGCTGTCAACATCAGCATCTTTCAGCTGATTGTTGATTTCTGGGCAAGATTACGCTCAGTAGTTTGCCACTGCTTTCTGAGCGACCGGCTCACATACCCTGTAAGTTACTAACGCGGAGAGAACCGCTACCGATTTATTCTCACACAATGTCACGTTACTTACGATAGTATACAAGATTACAGAGAAAGTCGTGTAACCTCTAGACCAGCACTTTCGCACTACAGGTAGAATAAAGAACAACCAAATGCCGGATGAAGAACAATCAAGTAGACTAAACAATAAAGTATGGGAAATACAGGGATGAAGGTTTTCAGGAGCAGACAAGAATGGAGACCAGCAAATCAGACCTGCCAGGCTGGGAGGTAGACAGGGACAGACAACAGACATGTCAGGCTCTGAGGCAGACAGGGAGAGACATGTCATGTTGGGAGGCAGACAGGGACAGACTTGTCAGGTTGGGAGGCAGACAGGGACAGACATGTCAGGCTCTGAGGCAGACATATCAGGCTGGGAGGCAGACAGAGAAGGTATCAGACTTGTCAGGTTGGGAGGCAGACAGAGAAGGTATCAGACTTGCCAGGTTGGGAGGCAGACAGAGAAGGTATCAGATTTGCCAGGTTGGGAGGCAGACAGAGAAGGTATCAGACTTGCCAGGTTTGGAGGCAGACAGAGAAGGTATCAGATTTGCCAGGTTGGGAGGCAGACAGAGAAGGTATCAGATTTGCCAGGTTGGGAGGCAGACAGAGAAGGTATCAGACTTGCCAGGTTGGGAGGCAGACAGAGAAGGTATCAGACTTGCCAGGTTGGGAGGCAGACAGAGAAGGTATCAGATTTGCCAGGTTGGGAGGCAGACAGAGAAGGTATCAGACTTGTCAGGTTGGGAGGCAGACACAGAAGGTATCAGACTTGCCAGGCTGGGAGGCAGACAGAGAAGGTATCAGATTTGCCAGGTTGGGAGGCAGACAGAGAAGGTATCAGACTTACCAGGTTAGGAGGCAGACAAAGAAGGTATCAGATTTGCCAGGCTGGGAGGCAGACAGAGACAGGCTTGTCAGGTTGGGAGGCAGACAGAGAAGGTATCAGACTTGCCAGGTTGGGAGGCAGACAGAGAAGGTATCAGACTTGCCAGGTTGGGAGGCAGACAGAGAAGGTATCAGACTTGCCAGGCTGGGAGGCAGACAGAGAAGATATCAGACTTGTCAGGTTGGGAGGTAGACAGAACATATCAGACTTGTCAGGGTGGGAGGCAGACAGAGACAGACTTGTCAGGTTGGGAGGCAGACTTGATAGGCTGGGAGGCAGACAGGGACGGTATATGTTCTGACCTGCTGGATGACCTTGACCAGATCCTTCAATACAGCTCTTCTCCTCTGCTTGTTGGTGATGACTGCGGTGGTCAAGTAGCGGAGGACGTGTGGACATGTGGTCTGTATTGCATTCAGGTACCTGCCCACAGACGGATGCATCTCGGATTTAAAACATCATGTCAACACGGTACAACAATTATCACAATCAACATCACACTTGCACACCATATCACAGCATTTCCATGTCAACATGGCAGGACAATTAGTAAGACAGCTGGAACGGTTAGACAAGTATGGTGAGGACAGGACACAGAAAGATGTATGTAGAACAAGATTTATGTAGAAAGACAGGACACAGAAAGATGTATGTAGAAAAACACCTCACAGAAAGATGTATGTAGAAAGACAGGACACAGAAAGATGTATGTAGAAAGACAGGACACAGAAAGATGTATGTAGAAAGACAGGACAAACTGGACACAGTGACACAACATGAATGGATCAAAGTACAACATCAATGAAGACATACTGACAAGACATGAATGAATCAAGTACGACACTGATGAAGACATTGACAAGACATGGATGGATCCAGTATAACATCAATGCTGTTTACGTTGGTGTGTAGAGAAAAGACAAGACATGGATGCTGCTTACGTTGGTGTGTAAAGACAAGACATGGATACTGCTTATGTTGGTGTGTAGAGAAAAGACAAGACATGGATGCTGCTTACGTTGGTGTGTAGAGAAAAGACAAGACATGGATACTTCTAACGTTGGTGTGTAGAGAAAAGACATGGATACTGCTTACATTGGTGTGTAAAGACAAGACATGGATGCTGCTTACGTTGGTGTGTAAAGGCAAGACATGGATGCTGCTTATGTTGGTGTGTAGAGAAAAGACAAGACATGGATGCTGCTTACATTGGTGTGTAGAGAAAAGACAAGACATGGATACTGCTAACGTTGGTGTGTAGAGAAAAGACATGGATACTGCTTACATTGGTGTGTAAAGACAAGACATGGATGCTGCTTATGTTGGTGTGTAAAGACAAGACATGGATGCTGCTTACGTTGGGGTGTAAAGACAAGACATGGATGCTGCTTACATTGGTGTGTAAAGACAAGACATGGATACTGCTTATACCACACCAACAATGTAAACATCAACATTATCTGTGCTGACATTGATGAAGACAAGACAACCACACCAACAATGTAAACATCAACATTATCTGTGCTGACATTGATGAAGACAACCACACCAGCAATGTAAACATCAACATTATCTGTGCTGACATTGATGAAGACAAGACAACCACACCAGCAATGTAAACATCAACATTATCTGTGCTGACATTGATGAAGACAAGACAACCACACCAACAATGTAAACAACATTATCTGTGCTGACATTGATGAAGACAAGACAACCACACCAACAATGTAAACATCAACATTATCTGTGCTGACATTGATGAAGACAACCACACCAACAATGTAAACATCAACATTATCTGTGCTGACATTGATGAAGACAAGACAACTACACCAACAATGTAAACATCAACATTATCTGTGCGGACATTGATGAAGACAAGACAAGACTACACCAACAATGTAAACATCAACATTATCTGTGCTGACATTGATGAAGACAAGACAACTACACCAACAATGTAAACATCAACATTATCTGTGCGGACATTGATGAAGACAAGACAACTACACCAACAATGTAAACATCAACATTATCTGTGCTGACATTGATGAAGACAAGACATCCACACCAACAATGTAAACATCAACATTATCTGTGCTGACATTGATGAAGACAAGACAACCACACCAACAATGTAAACATCAACATTATCTGTGCTGACATTGATGAAGACAAGACAACCACACCAACAATGTAAACATCAACATTATCTGTGCTGACATTGATGAAGACAAGACAACCACACCAACAATGTAAACATCAACATTATCTGTGCTGACATTGATGAAGACAAGACATCCACACCAACAATGTAAACATCAACATTATCTGTGCTGACATTGATGAAGACAAGACAACCATACCAGCAATGTAAACATCAACATTATCTGTGCTGACATTGATGAAGACAACCACACCAACAATGTAAACATCAACATTATCTGTGCTGACATTGATGAAGACAAGACAACCACACCAACAATGTAAACATCAACATTATCTGTGCTGACATTGATGAAGACAACCACACCAGCAATGTAAACATCAACATTATCTGTGCTGACATTGATGAAGACAAGACAACCACACCAGCAATGTAAACACAAAATACATTGGTGTGTAAAGACAAGACATGGATGCTGCTTACGTTGGTGTGTAAAGACAAGACATGGATACTGCTTACATTGGTGTGTAAAGACAAGACATGGATGCTGCTTACGTTGGTGTGTAAAGACAAGACATGGATGCTGCTTACGTTGGTGTGTAAAGACAAGACATGGATGCTGCTTACGCTGGTGTGTAAAGACAAGACATGGATGCTGATTACATTGGTGTGTAAAGACAAGACATGGATACTGCTTACATTGGTGTGTAAAGACAAGACATGGATACTGCTTACATTGGTGTGTAAAGACAAGACATGGATACTGCTTATGTTGGTGTGTAAAGACAAGGATACTGCTTACATTGGTGTGTAAAGACAAGACATGGATACTGCTTATGTTGGTGTGTAAAGACAAGACATGGATGCTGCTTACGTTGGTGTGTAGAGAAAAGACAAGACATGGATACTGCTTACGTTGGTGTGTAAAGACAAGACATGGATACTGCTTACATTGGTGTGTAAAGAAAAGACATGGATACTGCTTACATTGGTGTGTAAAGACAAGACATGGATGTTGCTTACATTGGTGTGTAAAGACAAGACATGGATGTTGCTTACATTGGTGTGTAAAGACTAGACATGGATGCTGCTTACATTGGTGTGTAAAGACAAGACATGGATACTGCTTATGTTGGTGTGTAAAGACAAGACATGGATACTGCTTATGTTGGTGTGTAAAGACAAGACATGGATACTGCTTATGTTGGTGTGTAAAGACAAGACATGGATACTGCTTATGTTGGTGTGTAAAGACAAGACATGGATGCTGCTTATGTCAGTGTGTAGAGAAAAGACAAGACATGGATGCTGCTTATGTCAGTGTGTAGAGAAAAGACAAGACATGGATGGTGCTTACGTTGGTGTGTAGAGAAAAGACAAGACATGGATACTGCTTATGTCAGTGTGCAGAGAAAAGACAAGACATGGATACTGCTTATGTCAGTGTGTAGAGAAAAGACAAGACATGGATGCTGCTTACGTTGGTGTGTAGAGGAACTGGTCAATGATCAGGTCCCTGTATTGGTGTGTAGAGACAAGACAAGACACGGATACTACTTACGTTGGTGTGTAGAGAGAAGACAAGACATGGATGCTGCTTACGTTGGTGTGTAGAGAGAAGACAAGACATGGATGCTGCTTACGTTGGTGTGTAGAGAGAAGACAAGACATGGATGCTGCTTACGTTGGTGTGTAGAGAGAAGACAAGACATGGATGCTGCTTACGTTGGTGTGTAGAGAGAAGACAAGACATGGATGCTGCTTACGTTGGTGTGTAGAGAGAAGACAAGACATGGATGCTGCTTACGTTGGTGTGTAGAGAGAAGACAAGACACGGATGCAGCTTACGTTGGTGTGTAGAGACAAGACAAGACATGGATACAGCTTACGTTGGTGTGTAGAGAGAAGACAAGACATGGATGCTACTTACGTTGGTGTGTAGAGAGAAGACAAGACATGGATGCTACTTACGTTGGTGTGTAGAGACAAGACAAGACACGGATGCAGCTTACGTTGGTGTGTAGAGACAAGACAAGACATGGATACAGCTTACATTGGTGTGTAGAGAGAAGACAAGACATGGATGCTACTTACGTTGGTGTGTAGAGAGAAGACAAGACATGGATGCTACTTACGTTGGTGTGTAGAGACAAGACAAGACATGGATGCTGCTTACGTTGGTGTGTAGAGACAAGACAAGACATGGATGCTGCTTACGTTGGTGTGTAGAGAGAAGACAAGACATGGATGCTGCTTACGTTGGTGTGTAGAGAGAAGACATGGATGCTGCTTACGTTGGTGTGTAGAGAGAAGACATGGATGCTGCTTACGTTGGTGTGTAGAGAGAAGACAAGACATGGATGCTGCTTACGTTGGTGTGTAGAGAGAAGACAAGACATGGATGCTGCTTACGTTGGTGTGTAGAGAGAAGACAAGACATGGATGCTGCTTACGTTGGTGTGTAGAGAGAAGACATGGATGCTGCTTACGTTGGTGTGTAGAGAGAAGACATGGATGCTGCTTACGTTGGTGTGTAGAGAGAAGACATGGATGCTGCTTACGTTGGTGTGTAGAGAGAAGACAAGACATGGATGCTGCTTACGTTGGTGTGTAGAGAGAAGACAAGACATGGATGCTGCTTACGTTGGTGTGTAGAGAGAAGACATGGATGCTGCTTACGTTGGTGTGTAGAGAGAAGACAAGACATGGATGCTGCTTACGTTGGTGTGTAGAGAGAAGACATGGATGCTGCTTACGTTGGTGTGTAGAGAGAAGACATGGATGCTGCTTACGTTGGTGTGTAGAGAAAAGACAAGACATGGATACTACTTACGTTGGTGTGTAGAGAGAAGACAAGACATGGATGCTGCTTACGTTGGTGTGTAGAGAGAAGACATGGATGCTGCTTACGTTGGTGTGTAGAGAGAAGACAAGACATGGATGCTGCTTACGTTGGTGTGTAGAGAGAAGACATGGATGCTGCTTACGTTGGTGTGTAGAGAGAAGACATGGATGTTGCTTACGTTGGTGTGTAGAGAGAAGACATGGATGTTGCTTAAGTTGGTGTGTAGAGAGAAGACAAGACATGGATACAGCTTACGTTGGTGTGTAGAGAGAAGACAAGACATGGATGCTACTTACGTTGGTGTGTAGAGAGAAGACAAGACATGGATGCTACTTACGTTGGTGTGTAGAGACAAGACAAGACACGGATGCAGCTTACGTTGGTGTGTAGAGACAAGACAAGACATGGATACAGCTTACGTTGGTGTGTAGAGAGAAGACAAGACATGGATGCTACTTACGTTGGTGTGTAGAGAGAAGACAAGACATGGATGCTACTTACGTTGGTGTGTAGAGACAAGACATGGATACTACTTACGTTGGTGTGTAGAGAAAAGACAAGACACGGATACACCTTACGTTGGTGTGTAGAGAGAAGACAAGACATGGATACTACTTACGTTGGTGTGTAGAGAGAAGACATGACATGGATGCTGCTTACGTTGGTGTGTAGAGAGAAGACATGGATGCTGCTTACGTTGGTGTGTAGAGAGAAGACAAGACATGGATACTACTTACGTTGGTGTGTAGAGGAACTGGTCAATGATCAGGTCCCTGTATTGGTGTGTAGAGAGAAGACAAGACATGGATGCTGCTTACGTTGGTGTGTAGAGAGAAGACAAGACATGGATGCTGCTTACGTTGGTGTGTAGAGAGAAGACAAGACATGGATGCTGCTTACGTTGGTGTGTAGAGAGAAGACATGGACGCTGCTTACGTTGGTGTGTAGAGAGAAGACATGGATGCTGCTTACGTTGGTGTGTACAGAGAAGACATGGATGCTGCTTATGTTGGTGTGTAGAGAGAAGACAAGACATGGATGCTGCTTACGTTGGTGTGTAGAGAGAAGACAAGACATGGATGCTGCTTGCGTTGGTGTGTAGAGAGAAGACATGGATGCTGCTTACGTTGGTGTGTAGAGAGAAGACATGGATGCTGCTTACGTTGGTGTGTAGAGAAAAGACAAGACATGGATACTACTTACGTTGGTGTGTAGAGAGAAGACAAGACATGGATGCTGCTTACGTTGGTGTGTAGAGAGAAGACATGGATGCTGCTTACGTTGGTGTGTAGAGAGAAGACAAGACATGGATGCTGCTTACGTTGGTGTGTAGAGAGAAGACATGGATGCTGCTTACGTTGGTGTGTAGAGAGAAGACATGGATGTTGCTTACGTTGGTGTGAAGAGAGAACACATGGATGTTGCTTACGTTGGTGTGTAGAGAGAAGACAAGACATGGATGCTGCTTACGTTGGTGTGTAGAGAGAAGACATGGATGCTGCTTACGTTGGTGTGTAGAGAGAAGACAAGACATGGATGCTGCTTACGTTGGTGTGTAGAGAGAAGACAAGACATGGATGCTGCTTACGTTGGTGTGTAGAGAGAAGACAAGACATGGATGCTGCTTACGTTGGTGTGTAGAGAGAAGACAAGACATGGATGCTGCTTACGTTGGTGTGTAGAGAGAAGACAAGACATGGATGCTGCTTACGTTGGTGTGTAGAGAGAAGACAAGACATGGATGCTGCTTACGTTGGTGTGTAGAGGAACTGGTCAATGATCAGGTCCCTGTATTGGTGTGTAGAGAGAAGACAAGACATGGATGCTGCTTACGTTGGTGTGTAGAGGAACTGGTCTATGATCAGGTCCCTGTATTGGTGTGTAGAGAGAAGACAAGACATGGATGCTGCTTACGTTGGTGTGTAGAGAGAAGACATGGATGCTGCTTACGTTGGTGTGTAGAAAGAAGACAAGACATGGATGCTGCTTACGTTGGTGTGTAGAGGAACTGGTCAATGATCAGGTCCCTGCCCCTGGGGTGGTTGAAGTAGACAAACAGACTCCAGTGAATCACCCAGGTTCTCTGCTGCAGCACCATCAGGTCAGAGTTGAAGGACTGCAAGAACCGATAATACCAGTCAGTGATACATGTAACAACATCATCAGTCAGTGACATGTGCAACAACATCATCAGTCTGTGACATGTGCAACAACATCATCAGTCAGTGACATGTGCAACAACATCATCAGTCTGTGACACATGCAATGGCAACATCAGTCAGTGACATATGCAACAACATCATCAGTCAGTGACACGTGCAACAGCAACATCAGTCAGTGACACATGCAACAACACCAGTCAGTGACATGTGCAACATCATCAGTCAGTGACACATGCAATGGCAACATCAGTCAGTTACATATGCAATGGCAACATCAGTCAGTTACACATGCAATGGCAACATCAGTCAGTGACACGTGCAATGGCAACATCAGTCAGTGACACGTGCAATGGCAACATCAGTCAGTTACATATGCAATAGCAACATCAGTCAGTGACACATGCAATGGCAACATCAGTCAGTGACACATGCAATGGCAACATCAGTCAGTGACATGCAACAACAACACCACTCAGGGGACAACACACAAAACAAAGAAATACCACTCAGGGGACTGGATTCAGTGACAACACACAAAACATGGAAACACCACTCAGGGGACAACACACAAAACAAGGAAACACCACTCAGGGGACAACACACAAAACAAGGAAATACCACTCAGGGGACTGGATTCAGTGACAACACACAAAACATGGAAACACCACTCAGGGGACTGGATTCAGTGACAACAAACAAACCATGGAAACACCACTCAGGGGACAACACACAAAACAAGGAAACACCACTCAGGGGAAAACACAGAAAACAAGGAAGCACCACTCAGGGGACTGGATTCAGTGACAACAAAGAAACCATGGAAACACCACTCAGGGGACAACACACAAAACAAGGAAACACCACTCAAGGGACAACACACAAAACAAGGAAATACCACTCAGGGGACTAGATTCAGTGACAACACACAAAACATGTAATTACCACTCAGGGAACAACACACAAAACAAGGAAACACCACTCAGGGGACAACACACAACATGGAAACACCACTCAGGGGACAACACACAAAGCATGGAAACACTACTCAGGGGACAACACACAAAACATGGAAACACCACTCAGGGGACAACAAACAAAACATGGAAACACTCAGGGGACAACACACAAAACATGGAAACACCACTCAGGGGCTT
This sequence comes from Cepaea hortensis, assembly GCA_963921405.1. Lineage (NCBI taxonomy): Eukaryota > Metazoa > Mollusca > Gastropoda > Stylommatophora > Helicidae > Cepaea > Cepaea hortensis. The sequence continues at coordinate 4,063,294 of OY992885.1, read as the reverse complement.
GACTCATTGACAACACACAAAGCATGGAAACACCACTCAGGGGGCAACACACAAAACATGGAAATACCACTCAGATGGATAGATTCAGTGACAACACACAAAACATGGAATTACCACTCAGGGGACTGGATTCAGTGACAACAAAACATGGAAACACTCAGGGGACAATAAACAAAACATGGAAACACCCCTCAGGGGACAACAAACAAAGCATGGAAACACCACCCAGGGGACAACAAACAAAGCATGGAAACACCACCCAGGGGACAACAAACAAACCATGGAAACACCACTCAGGGGACAACACACAAAACAAGGAAACACCACTCAGGGGGCTTGACTCAGTGACAACACACAAAGCATGGAAACACCACACAGGGGGCAACACACAAAACATGGAAACACCACTCAGGGGGCAACACACAAAACATGGAAACACCACTCATGGGACTGGATTCAGGAATAATATAGAACCCTGTGGCAGGCAGGATGACATAACACCTGACAGATCTACGTGCACAGAGAGAGAGAGAGAAAATGAACAAACAAGAGAGAGAGAAGGGGGGGGGGGGGAGCGCTCCACCTGATAGACTGTCCCTGAAATTGGCAGAGGTTGCGACACTCACATTACTATCAATCTGGTCCTTGACCTTGTTGAGATCATCTAGAGCATACTCCCAGTTTTGCATCAGTATCTCCGAGGCCAGCTTCCCCCAGCAGGCATTCAGGAAGTTGCGGTCATTGGGTGGTATCTGCAGACAAACATCCAACCATGTATACCTGCTCTCACAAGATACTTTGTAACTATATTCACAACACAGTCTGTCACAGACAATCATCTCATGTAACAAGCGCTCATGGACACGGAGATAAGTCTGCCACAGACAATCATCTCATGTAACAAGCGCTCATGGACACAAGAGATAAGTCTGCCACAGACAATCATCTCATGTAACAAGGGCTCATAGACACGGAAATGTCTGCCACAGACAATCATCTCATGTAACAAGCGCTCATGGACACAAGAGATAAGTCTGCCACAGACAATCATCTCATGTAACAAGGGCTCATAGACACGGAAATGTCTGCCACAGACAATCATCTCATGTAACAAGGGCTCATAGACACGGAAATGTCTGCCACAGACAATCATCTCATGTAACAAGCGCTCATGGACACAAGAGATAAGTCTGCCACAGACAATCATCTCATGTAACAAGTACTAGGACTAATGGACATGGCGATAAGAGGAAGGCAAACAAATGTCTTTGGACACAATTGCCCAACACTAACAGCCTACACTTTGGTTCACTGGTATTGGTCTAGTTCTTTCCATAAGCTCTATATTGATTCACTGGTATCTGTCTAGTTCTCTCTATGAGCTCCACATTGGTTCACAGGTATTTGTCTAATTCTCTCCACATTGGTTCACAGGTATTTGTCTAATTCTTTCCACATTGGTTCACAGGTATTTGTCTAATTCTCTCCACATTGGTTCACAGGTATTTGTCTAATTCTCTCCACATTGGTTCACAGGTATATGTCTAGTTCTCTCCACGAGCTCCACATTGGTATTTGTCTAGTTCCCTCCACATTAATTCACTGGTATTAGTCTGATCCCAACCTATCAACACTCTAGTGCAGTAGTTCTCAACCGGTGGGGAATTCCACAACCCCCCCCCCCCCCCCCCCCCCATCCCGGAATTTTAGGGTATTATTTCAAGATTGCGTTAATACAATGGCCGATTATTTGATACTGTTTTTACCCCCATACTTTACAGTTCTGTACTTCTCGCTCTTCTTAAATTTGTTTTATAATGTACGTAGACCTGCACATCATGTTTTATTTAGACGTCTAAACTTGTTCTAGTATGTGATATTAAATTTAGCTTTCATTTGTATGTATACTGTGTAGGGGCCAGGAGTATGTGTGTGTGGAGGAGGGAGGGGGGGGGGTGTGTGTGAATATATAGAGGGGAAATGCGAAAGGGGGGAATGACATTCTGAATATGCAGTGAAGGGGCGCATGGGCCAAAATATGTTGAGAACCACTGCTCTAGTAGTATATCCACTCACTGAACACAACCTATCAACACTCCACAGCAGTGGTTCTCAACATTTTTTGACCCATGTCCCCCTTCACCATATGTTGAGAATGTCATTCCTCCCATTCGTATTTCCTCCCTATAAATCCCCCACCCCCCCTCCCCCTACCTAGTATACGTAAAAATGGAGGCTAACTTTAATAACACATACTAGAACAAGTTTAGACGTCTACATAAAACGCGATTTGTGAGTCTACTTACATTATAAGACGAATATCAGAAGGGCGAGGAGTACAGAACAGTAAAATATGGAGGGAAAAACAATATCAAGTAATCGGTTCTTGTATTAACGCGATCTTGAAATAATCTTCATTCCCCTTGGAAACCCTCAATTCCCCCTTGGGGGGAATTCCCCACTGGTTGAGAAACCATTGCTCTAGAGGTATAAACACAGACTGAACACAAACTATCAACACTCTAGTGGTATATACACACACTGAACACAACCTATCAACACTCTAGCAGTCTATACAATGACAACATCTTACCAACACTCTCCACAACTTACCAACACTCTAACAAAGTAGAGAAATTCAGCTGCTCCCGAATAATTGCCACACTCGTACTGGAACTTGGCGTAGTCGTACAGTGTGTTGATCATCTCATGCTTGAACTGTTGAAGACAAGAAACCATACCAGCATTGTAAACATCAACATTATCTGTGCTGACATTGATGAAGACAACCACACCAGCAATGTAAACAACATTATCTGTGCTGACAGCAATGTAAACATCAACATTATCTGTGCTGAAATTGATGAAGACAAGACAACTACACCAACAATGCAAACATCAACATTATCTGTGCTGACATTGATGAAGACAAGACAACTACACCAACAATGTAAACATCAACATTATCTGTGCGGACATTGATGAAGACAAGACAACTACACCAACAATGTAAACATCAACATTATCTGTGCTGACATTGATGAAGACAAGACAACTACACCAACAATGTACACATCAACATTATCTGTGCGGACATTGATGAAGACATCCACACCAACAATGTAAACATCAACATTATCTGTGCTGACATTGATGAAGACATCCACACCAGCAATGTAAACAACATTATCTGTGCTGACAGCAATGTAAACATCAACATTATCTGTGCTGACATTGATGAAGACAAGACAACTACACCAACAATGTAAACATCAACATTATCTGTGCTGACATTGATGAAGACAAGAAACCATACCAGCATTGTAAACATCAACATTATCTGTGCTGACATTGATGAAGACAACCACACCAGCAATGTAAACAACATTATCTGTGCTGACAGCAATGTAAACATCAACATTATCTGTGCTGACATTGATGAAGACAAGACAACTACACCAACAATGTAAACATCAACATTATCTGTGCTGACATTGATGAAGACAAGACAACTACACCAACAATGTAAACAACATTATCTGTGCTGACATTGATGAAGACAAGACAACTACACCAACAATGTAATTATCAACATTATCTGTGCTGACATTGATGAAGACAAGACAACTACACCAACAATGTAAACATCAACATTATCTGTGCTGACATTGATGAAGACAAGACAACTACACCAACAATGTAAACATCAACATTATCTGTGCGGACATTGATGAAGACAAGACAACTACACCAACAATGTAAACATCAACATTATCTGTGCGGACATTGATGAAGACATCCACACCAACAGTGTAAACATCAACATTATCTGTGCGGACATTGATGAAGACAACCACACCAGCAATGTAAACATCAACATTATCTGGGCTGACATTGATGAAGACAACCACACCAACAATGTAAACATCAACATTATCTGTGCTGACATTGATGAAGACAAGACAACCACACCAACAATGTAAACATCAACATTATCTGTGCTGACATTGATGAAGACAACCACACCAGCAATGTAAACATCAACATTATCTGTGCTGACATTGATGAAGACAAGACAACCACACCAGCAATGTAAACATCAACATTATCTGTGCTGACATTGATGAAGACAAGACAACCACACCAACAATGTAAACAACATTATCTGTGCTGACATTGATGAAGACAAGACAACCACACCAACAATGTAAACATCAACATTATCTGTGCTGACATTGATGAAGACAACCACACCAACAATGTAAACATCAACATTATCTGTGCTGACATTGATGAAGACAAGACAACTACACCAACAATGTAAACATCAACATTATCTGTGCGGACATTGATGAAGACAAGACAAGACTACACCAACAATGTAAACATCAACATTATCTGTGCTGACATTGATGAAGACAAGACAACTACACCAACAATGTAAACATCAACATTATCTGTGCGGACATTGATGAAGACAAGACAACTACACCAACAATGTAAACATCAACATTATCTGTGCTGACATTGATGAAGACAAGACAACTACACCAACAATGTAAACATCAACATTATCTGTGCTGACATTGATGAAGACAAGACAACTACACCAACAATGTAAACATCAACATTATCTGTGCTGACATTGATGAAGACAAGAAACCATACCAGCATTGTAAACATCAACATTATCTGTGCTGACATTGATGAAGACAACCACACCAGCAATGTAAACAACATTATCTGTGCTGACAGCAATGTAAACATCAACATTATCTGTGCTGACATTGATGAAGACAAGACAACTACACCAACAATGTAAACATCAACATTATCTGTGCTGACATTGATGAAGACAAGACAACTACACCAACAATGTAAACAACATTATCTGTGCTGACATTGATGAAGACAAGACAACTACACCAACAATGTAATTATCAACATTATCTGTGCTGACATTGATGAAGACAAGACAACTACACCAACAATGTAAACATCAACATTATCTGTGCTGACATTGATGAAGACAAGACAACTACACCAACAATGTAAACATCAACATTATCTGTGCGGACATTGATGAAGACAAGACAACTACACCAACAATGTAAACATCAACATTATCTGTGCGGACATTGATGAAGACATCCACACCAACAGTGTAAACATCAACATTATCTGTGCGGACATTGATGAAGACAACCACACCAGCAATGTAAACATCAACATTATCTGGGCTGACATTGATGAAGACAACCACACCAACAATGTAAACATCAACATTATCTGTGCTGACATTGATGAAGACAAGACAACCACACCAACAATGTAAACATCAACATTATCTGTGCTGACATTGATGAAGACAACCACACCAGCAATGTAAACATCAACATTATCTGTGCTGACATTGATGAAGACAAGACAACCACACCAGCAATGTAAACATCAACATTATCTGTGCTGACATTGATGAAGACAAGACAACCACACCAACAATGTAAACAACATTATCTGTGCTGACATTGATGAAGACAAGACAACCACACCAACAATGTAAACATCAACATTATCTGTGCTGACATTGATGAAGACAACCACACCAACAATGTAAACAACATTATCTGTGCTGACATTGATGAAGACAAGACAACTACACCAACAATGTAAACATCAACATTATCTGTGCGGACATTGATGAAGACAAGACAACCACACCAACAATGTAAACATCAACATTATCTGTGCTGACATTGATGAAGACAACCACACCAGCAATGTAAACAACATTATCTGTGCTGACATTGACGACACAATCATATACAAGACAACACTGTTCTTAAGTTGACGACACAATCATATACAAGACAACACTGTTCTTAAGTTGACAACCACACACTTGTGTGACATGTTTCTGACTATACACGACTAGACTGTGGACAATGATTGATTATGATCATATGTGATTTACTGTGGATGACACTGACTGATTATGATCACATGTGACTGACTGTTGACAATGACTGATTATGATCATATGTGACAGTGTGGACAATGACTGATTATGATCTCATGTGACTGACTGGATAATGATTATGATCACATGTGAGTGACTGCGGACAATGATTGATTATGATCATATGTGACAGTGTGGACAATGACTGATTATGATCATATGTGACTAACTGTGGATAATGATTATGATCACATGTGAGTGACTGTGGACAATGACTGATTATGATCATATGTGACAGTGTGGACAATGATTATGATCACATGTGACTGACTGTGGACAATGATTGATTATGATCATATGTGACTGACTGTGGACAATGATTGATTATGATCATATGTGACAGTGTGGACAATGACTGATTATGATCATATGTGACAGTGTGGACAATGACTGATTATGATCATATGTGACAGTGTGGACAATGATTGATTATGATCATATGTGACTGAATGTGGACAATGATTGATTATGATCACATGTGACTGACTGTGGACAATGACTGATTATGATCATATGTGACAGTGTGGACAATGACTGATTATGATCACATGTGACTGACTGTGGACAATGATTGATTATGATCATATGTGACTGACTGACTGGACAATGATTGATTATGATCATACATGACTAGATTGTGGACACACGATACTTACACCATATTCCTTGGACAGGAAATCGTAGAGTTGACGACCATCTCTGAAAGTGGAGAATAAACAACATATCACTGAAAAGGCCAGGCAAAAGAACAAAGAGCAGACATTACAAATAAATGAAGACAAACAAGAGATGACAAAAAAATGAAGACAAGAAATAAATATGACAGGAGTTCAGAAAGTAATGCACCACATCGTCTTTCCCAGCTAATATTGAAGATAGAAGCATGAAAGTTTGCACACTTCAAATATGGCATGTGGCAATTGTGGGCACCAACTTGCAACCCAACTGGCCAAATAATATGGCTGCCCTAAACCGTTGAAATGGAGCGTGTTAGCAACTTGGCGTTATAAGAAGCGAACTGTGATAGAATTTTTCGTTGCAGAGAAACTTATGTGAACATTCACAAGCATCTATGTGATGTGTAGATAGTTTTGCAGTCGACAGGAGTACCGTCAGTCGCTGGGTTCAGAGAATCCAATACTGTACTACCCCCTCCACCCTATAGTCCTGATTTGGCACCCTCTGATTTTCATCTATTTGGGCCACTTAAAGATGCACTCCGTGGGACAAGGTTTGAAGATGAAGGAGTGATTCATGCAGTGAAGAAATGGCTTCATGTTACAAGACAAAATGTGGTATGGGCGAGGAATACATGCACTTGTCTTGCGCTGGCATAAAGCCATTAAGTTGATGGGGATCATGTTGAATAATAGTGATGTTACTATGACATATCCATGTATACTGTTTCGCGTTTTTTTTTAAATAAACAGCTCCTGAGAACAATGATGTGGTGCATTACTTTCTAAACGCCTCTCATACATGGAGACAAGAGATGACAAATTAATGGAGACAAGAGATGACAAATTAATGGAGACAAGAGATGACAAATTAATGGAGACAAGAGATGACAAATTAATGGAGACAAGAGATGACAAATTAATGGAGACAAGAGATGACAAATTAATGGAGACAAGAGATGACAAATTAATGGAGACAAGAGATGACAAATTAATGGAGACAAGAGATGACAAATTAATGGAGACAAGAGATGACAAATGGAGAGAAACAAGCGATAAAAAATAAATGGAGACAAACAAGAGATGACAAATAAATGGAGACAAAGGTGACAAATTAATGGCGACATAACAGGTGATAAATTAATGAAAACAAACAAGAGATAAATTAATGGAGACAAATAAGAGATGATAAATAAATGGAGACAAACAAGAAGTGACAAATAAACGGAGACAAACAAGAGATGATAAATTAATCGAGACAAACAAGAGATGACAAATTAATGGAGACAAGAGATGATAAATTAATGGAGACAAGAGATAACAAATTAATGGAGACAAGAGATGACAAATTAATGGAGACAAGCAAGAGATGACAAATTAATGGAGACAAGCAAGAGATGACAAATTAATGGAGACAAAAAAGAGGAGATAAATAAATGGAAAACAGACTAATCGAGACAAACAAGAGATGATAAATTGATGGAGACAAACCAATTTAATGGAGACAAGAGGTGACAAATTAATTGAGACAAGCAAGAGATGACAAATTAATGGAGACAAACAAGAGATGACAAATTAATGGAGACACAAGAGATGACAGACAAATTAATGGAGACAAGAGATGAAAAATTAATGGCGACAAAGATGACAAATAAATGGAAACAAACAAGAGATGACAAATAAATGGAGACACAAGAGATGAAATATAAATGGAGACAAACAATGGAGAAGCAATACTGAGAGAAGTGGTGCGTGGACACAGAAAAGAACATCAGCACTATTGACAGAACTGGACACAGAGAAGAACACCGGCACTAATGAGAGAACTGGACACAGAGAAGAACACCGGCACTAATGAGAGAACTGGACACAGAGAAGAACACCAGCACTACTGAGAGAACTGGACACAGAGAAGAACATCAGCACTATTGACAGAACTGGACACAGAGAAGAACACCGGCACTAATGAGAGAACTGGACACAGAGAAGAACACCGGCACTAATGAGAGAACTGGACACAGAGAAGAACACCAGCACTACTGAGAGAACTGGACACAGAGAAGAACACCAGCACTACTGAGAGAACTGGACACAGAGAAGAACACCAGCACTACTGAGAGAACTGGACACAGAGAAGAACACCAGCACTATTGAGAGAACTGGACACAGAAAAGAACATCAGCACTATTGACAGAACTGGACACAGAGAAGAACACCGGCACTAATGAGAGAACTGGACACAGAGAAGAACACCAGCACTACTGAGAGAACTGGACACAGAGAAGAACACCAGCACTATTGAGAGAACTGGACACAGAAAAGAACACCGGCACTAATGAGAGAACTGGACACAGAGAACACCAGCACTATTGAGAGAACTGGACACAGAAAAGAACATCAGCACTATTGACAGAACTGGACACAGAAAAGAACACCGGCACTAATGAGAGAACTGGACACAGAGAACACCAGCACTATTGAGAGAACTGTACACAGAGAACACCAGCACTACTGAGAGAACTGGACACAGAGAAGAACACCAGTACTACTGAGAGAACTGGACACAGAGAACACCAGCACTATTGAGAGAACTGGACACAGAGAACACCAGCACTACTGAGAGAACTGGACACAGAGAACATCAGCACTATTGACAGAACTGGACACAGAAAAGAACACCGGCACTAATGAGAGAACTGGACACAGAGAACACCAGCACTATTGAGAGAACTGTACACAGAGAACACCAGCACTACTGAGAGAACTGGACACAGAGAAGAACACCAGCACTACTGAGAGAACACCAGCACTACTGAGAGAACTGGACACAGAAAACACCAGCACTACTGAGAGAACTTGACACAGACAACACCAGCACTACAGAGAGAACTGGACACAGAGAACACCAGCACTACTGAGAGAACTGGACACAGAGAACACCAGCACTATTGACAGAACTGGACACAGAGAACACCAGTACTACTGAGAGAACTGGACACAGAGAACACCAGCACTATTGACAGAACTGGACACAGAGAACAACAGCACTATTGAGAGAACTGGACACAGAAAAGAACATCAGCACTATTGACAGAACTGGACACAGAAAAGAACACCGGCACTAATGAGAGAACTGGACACAGAGAACACCAGCACTATTGAGAGAACTGTACACAGACAACACCAGCACTACTGAGAGAACTGGACACAGAGAACACCAGCACTACTGAGAGAACTGGACACAGAGAACACCAGCACTATTGACAGAACTGGACACAGAGAACACCAGTACTACTGAGAGAACTGGACACAGAGAACACCAGCACTATTGAGCGAACTGTACACAGAGAAGAACACCAGCACTATTGAGAGAACTGGACACAGAGAAGAACACCAGCACTACTGAGAGAACTGGACACAGAGAACACCAGCACTATTGAGAGAACTGGACACAGAAAAGAACACCAGCACTATTGAGAGAACTGGACACAGAAGAACACCAGCACTACTGAGAGAACTGGACACAGAGAACACCAGCACTATTGAGAGAACTGGACACAGAGAACACCAGCACTATTGAGAGAACTGTACACAGAGAACACCAGCACTACTGAGAGAACTGTACACAGAGAAGAGCACCAGCACTACTGAGAGAACTGGACACAGAGAACACCAGCACTACTGACAGAACTGGACACAGAGAACACCAGCACTACTGAGAGAACTGGACACAGAGAACACCAGCACTACTGAGAGAACTGGACACAGAGAAGAACACCAGCACTACTGAGAGAACTGGACACAGAGAACACCAGCACTATTGAGAGAACTGGACACAGAAAAGAACATCAGCACTATTGACAGAACTGGACACAGAAAAGAACACCGGCACTAATGAGAGAACTGGACACAGAGAACACCAGCACTATTGAGAGAACTGTACACAGAGAACACCAGCACTACTGAGAGAACTGGACACAGAGAAGAACACCAGCACTACTGAGAGAACACCAGCACTACTGAGAGAACTGGACACAGAAAACACCAGCACTACTGAGAGAACTTGACACAGACAACACCAGCACTACAGAGAGAACTGGACACAGAGAACACCAGCACTACTGAGAGAACTGGACACAGAGAACACCAGCACTATTGACAGAACTGGACACAGAGAACACCAGTACTACTGAGAGAACTGGACACAGAGAACACCAGCACTATTGAGCGAACTGTACACAGAGAAGAACACCAGCACTATTGAGAGAACTGGACACAGAGAAGAACACCAGCACTACTGAGAGAACTGGACACAGAAAACACCAGCACTATTGAGAGAACTGGACACAGAAAAGAACACCAGCACTATTGAGAGAACTGGACACAGAAGAACACCAGCACTATTGAGAGAACTGGACACAGAAAAGAACACCAGCACTATTGAGAGAACTGGACACAGAAAAGAACACCAGCACTATTGAGAGAACTGGACACAGAGAACACCAGCACTACTGAGAGAACTGGACACAGAGAAGAACACCAGCACTACTGAGAGAACTGGACACAGAGAAGAACACCAGCACTATTGAGAGAACTGGACACAGAGAAGAACACCAGAACTACTGAGAGAACTGGACACAGAGAAGAACACCAGCACTACTGAGAGAACTGGACACAGAGAAGAACACCAGCACTACTGAGAGAACTGGACACAGAGAACACCAGCACTATTGAGAGAACTGGACACAGAAAAGAACAATAGCACTATTGAGAGAACTGGACACAGAGAAGAACAGCACTACTGAGAGAACTGGACACAGAGAACACCAGCACTACTGAGAGAACTGGACACAGAGAACACCAGCACTATTGAGAGAACTGGACACAGAGAAGAACACCAGCACTACTGAGAGAACTGGACACAGAGAACACCAGCACTACTGAGAGAACTGGACACAGAGAAGAACACCAGCACTACTGAGAGAACTGGACACAGAGAAGAACACCAGCACTACTGAGAGAACTGGACACAGAGAACACCAGCACTGAGAGAACTGGACACAGAAGAACATCAGCACTACTGAGAGAACTGGTGCATGGACACAGACAGAAGACAGATACCAACCTGGAAGTCTGTATCTGCCGCTGGACCTCAGGGGTTTCAAAGATCTCGATGATTTTGTCCGTCTTGGCCTGGAGATTTTTCAGCTGTGTAACAACCTCTTGACGCTTGTCTTTCAGGGCTGCAGAAGACACGGTCAGTCAGTACATCAATCAATCAAGAGACTGCATCTCCAGCATTAGTGTCAGGAATGAGAAGAGATGACACAATCAATCATTCTAACACAGCACACTATGCCATGAACATACACAACAACAATTCAACACATAAATATGTGAACATGAACAATGTATCACCATCTGTGAATGGAGTACACAAATGTCCAGTAGAGGGAATGACTTGCCAATACAATAGACACATTTCTATAGACATCTGTGGCTAAGAGATCAACAAGGGACATTAAGTCAAGGGAATTTTACAAATACTTTTTTTTTTTACAATCGCAAGAACCAGAAATAGTGTGTGTGTGATTTCTCCCTGCCTGGCAACACACCTGCTCCACCTGTGCACTAGTGTGTGTGTGATTTCTCCCTGCCTGACAACACACCTGCTCCTCCTGTGCACTAGTGTGTGTGTGATTTCTCCCTGCCTGGCAACACACCTGCTCCAACCGTGCACTAGTGTGTTATTTCTCCCTGCTTGTCAACATACCTGGTCCACCTATTTCTCCCTGCCTGGCAACACACCTGGTCCACCTATTTCTCCCTGCCTGACAACACACCTGGTCCACCTATTTCTCCCTGCCTGACAACACACCTGGTCCACCTATTTCTCCCTGCCTGACAACACACCTGGTCCACCTATTTCTCCCTGCCTGGCAACACACCTGGTCCACCTATTTCTCCCTGCCTGGCAACACACCTGCTCCAACCGTGCACTAATGTGTGTTATTTCTCCCTGCCTGACAACACACCTGGTCCACCTATTTCTCCCTGCCTGGCAACACACCTGGTCCACCTATTTCTCCCTGCCTGACAACACACCTGGTCCACCTATTTCTCCCTGCCTGGCAACACACCTGGTCCACCTATTTCTCCCTGCCTGGCAACACACCTGCTCCAACCGTGCACTAATGTGTGTTATTTCTCCCTGCCTGACAACACACCTGGTCCACCTATTTCTCCCTGCCTGACAACACACCTGGTCCACCTATTTCTCCCTGCCTGGCAACACACCTGGTCCACCTATTTCTCCCTGCCTGGCAACACACCTGCTCCAACCGTGCACTAATGTGTGTTATTTCTCCCTGCCTGACAACACACCTGGTCCACCTATTTCTCCCTGCCTGGCAACACACCTGGTCCACCTATTTCTCCCTGCCTGACAACACACCTGGTCCACCTATTTCTCCCTGCCTGACAACACACCTGGTCCACCTATTTCTCCCTGCCTGGCAACACACCTGGTCCACCTATTTCTCCCTGCCTGGCAACACACCTGCTCCAACCGTGCACTAATGTGTGTTATTTCTCCCTGCCTGACAACACACCTGGTCCACCTATTTCTCCCTGCCTGGCAACACACCTGGTCCACCTATTTCTCCCTGCCTGACAACACACCTGGTCCACCTATTTCTCCCTGCCTGACAACACACCTGGTCCACCTATTTCTCCCTGCCTGGCAACACACCTGGTCCTCCTATTTCTCCCTGCCTGGCAACACACCTGGTCCACCTATTTCTCCCTGCCTGGCAACACACCTGGTCCACCTATTTCTCCCTGCCTGGCAACACACCTGCTCCAACCGTGCACTAATGTGTGTTATTTCTCCCTGCCTGACAACACACCTGGTCCACCTATTTCTCCCTGCCTGGCAACACACCTGGTCCACCTATTTCTCCCTGCCTGGCAACACACCTGCTCCAACCGTGCACTAATGTGTGTTATTTCTCCCTGCCTGACAACACACCTGGTCCACCTATTTCTCCCTGCCTGACAACACACCTGGTCCACCTATTTCTCCCTGCCTGGCAACACACCTGGTCCACCTATTTCTCCCTGCCTGGCAACACACCTGCTCCAACCGTGCACTAATGTGTGTTATTTCTCCCTGCCTGACAACACACCTGGTCCACCTATTTCTCCCTGCCTGGCAACACACCTGGTCCACCTATTTCTCCCTGCCTGACAACACACCTGGTCCACCTATTTCTCCCTGCCTGACAACACACCTGGTCCACCTATTTCTCCCTGCCTGGCAACACACCTGGTCCACCTATTTCTCCCTGCCTGGCAACACACCTGCTCCAACCGTGCACTAATGTGTGTTATTTCTCCCTGCCTGACAACACACCTGGTCCACCTATTTCTCCCTGCCTGGCAACACACCTGGTCCACCTATTTCTCCCTGCCTGACAACACACCTGGTCCACCTATTTCTCCCTGCCTGGCAACACACCTGGTCCACCTATTTCTCCCTGCCTGGCAACACACCTGGTCCACCTATTTCTCCCTGCCTGGCAACACACCTGGTCCACCTATTTCTCCCTGCCTGGCAACACACCTGGTCCACCTGTGCACTAGTTTGTTCACGCCATCTATGTAACACTTTTTGGGTGTGGCCTTAATTTGCACCGCTTCCAATTTCCTCATGGTCATCCGCAAACCTCTGAGCCACACCAAGCAAAAGTCTGGTGGCGTCTAGTCTGTATGCCGGATGTTTCAAGACAACTTTTAGAGCATGTAGTGTATCCACTGTATGATCAGCCGTATGAAGGCGTCTAGTCTGTATGCCGGATGTTTCAAGACAACTTTTAGAGCATGTAGTGTATCCACTGTATGATCAGCCGTATGAGGGCGGGCGTTGTCATGCAGAAACAATATTCCTTTTGAGAGTAGCTCCCAGTGTTTCAATCTTATCGCGGTCTTCAGCTTGTTGACTAGCATGTCACTGTATCGAGCACTGATCAGTTTCATCCCTCTCCTGGAAATGCAGCAATATGTGGTCCATGATATCCCCAAATATGGCCATCGTGATTTTCCCTGCAGGTCCATCAATGTTTGCCTATCATTTTGAAATCTTTCTACCCATTCTTTATTCTCTCCCCCCCCCCCCCCCCCAGTCTCCACACTAAAACATTCTACTGTAAATTGCACATGGTCACACCCCCCCCCCCCCCCCCACAAAAAAAAATACCTTCTTCTACTGTGCAAGTCGAGAGTGAGACCGTCATTTTGTAATCGATTTTGCAATTGTGCAAACAGTTCAATCCTCACAAGCCCTATGTGTGGTGTTGCTTAAGAGGCAGTTCGTCGTCCAGTCTTCCAAGCACTTTATAATAAAATTCCTGTTACGACTTTCCCTCATAAATCTGATCAAAGCATCAAATTTGTGAATGGAGAATAGATAAATGTACACAGAGAGCATGAATAAGAATATAAATGTACATAAAGCACAAATGAGAATACAAATGTTTGTGACACAGTACCAGTGAGGTGTGTACAGAGAACATGTGTGGGCAGTGAGCTGTATACAGAGAACATGTGTGGGCAGTGAGCTGTATACAGAGAATATGTGTGGGCAGTGAGCTGTGTACAGAGAACATGTGTGGGCAGTGAGCTGTGTACAGAGAACATGTGTGGGCAGTGAGATGTGTACAGAGAACATGTGTGGGCAGTGAGGTATGTACAGAGAACATGTGTGGGCAGTGAGATGTGTACAGACAACATGTGTGGGCAGTGAGCTGTGTACAGAGAACAATGTGTGGGCAGTGAGGTGTGTAGAGAGAACATGTGTGGGCAGTGAGGTGTGTACAGAGAACATGTGTGGAGAGAGACTATAGTGAGCGTCAACCTACTGGTGGGCACGGCCTGGTCAGGGTACAGGTTGCGATGCACGTCCATGGCAAAGTCCACCATGTTGGTGTTGCTGAGTAGGTCCAGCTTGCCCATGAGCATCTCCTTCTCATCGTAGAGCTGTGGAATAGAACTGTCTTCTCAACATCTCCATCAACAAGTATGCCAGCATCAGACATCACTCAACAAGTATGCCAACATCAGACATCACTCAACAAGTATGCCAGCATCAGACATCACTCAACAAGTATGCCAACATCAGACATCACTCAACAAGTATGCCAACATCAAACATCACTCAACAAGTATGCCAGCATCAGACATCACTCAACAACATCAACAAGTATGCCAACATCAGACATCACTCAACAAGTATGCCAACATCAAACATCACTCAACAAGTATGCCAGCATCAGACATCACTCAACAACATCAACAAGTATGCCAGCATCAGACATCACTCAACAAGTATGCCAGCATCAGACATCACTCAACAACATCAACAAGTATGCCAACATAAGACATCACTCAACAACATCAACAAGTATGCCAACATAAGACATCACTCAACAAGTATGCCAGCATCAGACACTCAACAACATCAACAAGTATGCCAACATAAGACATCACTCAACAAGTATGCCAACATCAGACATCACTCAACAAGTATGCCAACATCAGACATCACTCAACAAGTATGCCAGCATCAGACATCACTCAACAAGTATGCCAGCATCAGACATCACTCAACAAGTATGCCAGCATCAGACATCACTCAACAAGTATGCCAACATCAGACATCACTCAACATCTCCATCAACAAGTATGCCAGCATCAGACATCACTCAACAAGTATGCCAGCATCAGACATCACTCAACAAGTATGCCAACATCAGACATCACTCAACATCTCCATCAACAAGTATGCCAGCATCAAACATCACTCAACTCCATCAACAAGTATGCCAGCATCAAACATCACTCAACAAGTATGTCAGCATCAAACATCACTCAACAACAAGTATGCCAGCATCAGACATCACTCAACAAGTATGCCAGCATCAAACATCACTCAACAAGTATGCCAGCATCAGACATCACTCAACAAGTATGCCACCATCAATCATCACTCAACAAGTATGCCAGCATCAGACATCACTCAACAAGTATGCCAGCATTAGACATCACTCAACAAGTATGCCAGCATCAGACATCACTCAACAAGTATGCCAGCATCAAACATCACTCAACAAGTATGCCAGCATCAGACATCACTCAACAAGTATGCCACCATCAATCATCACTCAACAAGTATGCCAGCATCAGACATCACTCAACAAGTATGCCAGCATCAGACATCACTCAACAAGTATGCCAGCATCAAACATAACTCAACAAGTATGCCAGCGTCAGACATCACTCAACAAGTATGCCAGCATCAGACATCACTCAACAAGTATGCCAGCATCAGACATCACTCAACAAGTATGCCAGCATCAGACATCACTCAACAAGTATGCCAACATCAGACATCACTCAACAACTCCATCAACAAGTATGCCAGCATCAGACATCACTCAACAAGTATGCCAGCATCAGACATCACTCAACAAGTATGCCAGCATCAGACATCACTCAACAAGTATGCCAGCATCAGACATCACTCAACAAGTATGCCAACATCAGACATCACTCAACAACTCCATCAACAAGTATGCCAGCATCAAACATCACTCAACTCCATCAACAAGTATGCCAGCATCAAACATCACTCAACAAGTATGTCAGCATCAAACATCACTCAACAAGTATGTCAGCATCAAACATCACTCAACAAGTATGTCAGCATCAAACATCACTCAACAACTCCATCAACAAGTATGCCAGCATCAGACATCACTCAACAAGTATGCCACCATCAATCATCACTCAACAAGTATGCCAGCGTCAGACATCACTCAACAAGTATGTCAGCATCAAACATCACTCAACAACTCCATCAACAAGTATGCCAGCATCAGACATCATTCAACAAGTATGCCAGCATCAGACATCCCTCAACAAGTATGCCAGCGTCAGATGTACTCAACAAGTATGCCAGCGTCAGATGTACTCAACAAGCATGACAGCATCAGACATCACTCAACAAGTATGCCAGCGTCAGACATCACTCAACAAGTATGCCAGCGTCAAACATCACTCAACAAGTATGCCAGCGTCAGACATCACTCAACAAGTATGCCAGCATCAAACATCACTCAACAAGTATGCCAGCATTAGACATAATAAATATGACAGCATCAGATATCACTCAATAAGTATGCCACCATCAATCATCACTCAACAAGTATGCCAGCATCAGACATCACTCAACGCTACCTCAAGAGACCACAGTAAGGGTGGGGGGAGGGGGGAGAATTATACAAG
The DNA here is from genome assembly GCA_963921405.1 of Cepaea hortensis. NCBI lineage: Eukaryota > Metazoa > Mollusca > Gastropoda > Stylommatophora > Helicidae > Cepaea > Cepaea hortensis. Next base: position 4,045,255 of record OY992885.1, on the reverse strand, counting down.
TGTTGGGTTCAGGGCTACATTGTCTGACTACAAGTAACATGAACCCTAACAATCAGAGCATGAATCCCTGACCTTCAAATCATGAGGCAGACTTGGGGCTATCAAGACACCACACCCCAGACATTCCACCCCCCCCCCCCCACGGAAGGTTACAGTGACATGGTGGTAAGTCTGAGACAGGAAGGGTATGCTATCTGGCTATTCGCCGTGGAGGTAGGTGAAAAAGGTCTCATCTCCCACTCTTGTGTATGACGTTCTTAGGCAGTTAGGCATGAACCCTTTACAGGGCAGACGTTTGTCTGTTCTGTAGCCCTGAACGGGCAAGAAGAATTTTCAGGTTCGGAAAAATGTTGGGTTACTTTAGTAAAAACATCACGTATAAGTTGTTAGTCAACAGATTTTAGTCAAATAAACAGCAAAATGACGGGAAAAGCATGCAGAATATTTTACTGACGTGAAGGTTGCAGCTAATCCATACATGAACACAAATATTTACAAAATATGACACATTGTTGGTGATTGTCAGTCATCTATACGGCAATTTACAAACACATTTTCAGAATTAGAATCACTTTCTTCAAAGTCTTTAAAGTGTCTATGTACACTGCCCACGCTGGTATCACTGAAGTTCGTTCGTTCGTGCACTTAAATGTCACTTAAATTTAACCCAGCGAAATTTCCGCTATCACTTGAAGAATCATCGAAATCCATTTTGAAATAACGCGTAAAACGGTTCACGTTCCTGTCTGCAAGTCCAAGTATGTCCAAAGCCTAACATTGAAGCTGGCAGCACCATTTCTCATCTAAGATCTAAAACTGTTACTGTCTCTGTCGATTCTGTAGCCATCCCTCCTGACGAGTGTGGTGCATTTCTTCTTCTTCTTCTTCTTCTGCGTTCATCCTGACTTTTTTTCGGACGTGATTGCGTTGTGCCTGCTTACAGCAGAGCTGCATTCTTGCGCCGTTAGGCCGACACATCCGACTTCTGCGGGCATTTGTTGACCGGGTTAACCTTCCCGGGGTGTGCATTTGAGACTGGGATTGCATGTAGCAGAATCACTCTGTTGTAGCAGTTACCGATATCATGGTGATGTCGGCCAAAGGTCACCTACAACAAAGTTGCTCATGGCGACGTAAGATGCCTTGCGGAGGGGGGGAGGGGGAAATCACATACCACGGTAGAATCAGCGTGAGGTAGTGCAGAGGAAGAGTTGGTTCCTAGGGACAAGCAGGAGTGCGGCTCCGTGGCCATGAATGGGGTCAAAGAACAAAGAAGGCAATATAGTGGCAATGAGATGTACTTGTGCACAGCAAACCGCCAGCATGGAGGCAAATATATTGTTGAGCAGCCGGGAAAGAAGCTGGTTTTTTGTGACTGAAGGTGCAAAAATATGTGTCAAGACACGGAGTCCTAGGGACACGATGTTCTCCCAAAGGGAAGGGTGCCTGGGACGAGATACAATGCGCACTTGTGGTATCAGTGGGGAACAACTCGAAACAGGCTACAAACACACTGCAGGATAAGGACTCCCAGGGTCTCTCTCAGCCCGCCCCAGAGCGTCAGGAAGGTAAAAGGCCGAAATATTCCGGGAGGGGAGACTTCTTCAAAAGCCTCATGCTTGCTCCGTGATGGAGTTTTGTATCACTGTCGTTAATAAAATGTATAAAAATGAATGTCAGTGAATTAACCTAAAGCCTTCTTAAAGAACCTCAAGCGTCAGAGCATCAACTGACACATGGCGTTGGCATCAACTGACACATGGCGTTGGCGATTACAAGTTGGGAAGCAGGATTGCCGACACCAGTCATCATTATGTGCCATGCCGATAAGCGTGGCCAGACATGTTTTGCAATCTCACGCGATCACCAGAGTCGTGGATCAGCTCAGTGTTCTTGTCTCGACCATACCAAGTGGCCAAGCCATCCAGAATCCAGGTATTTACTTCTCTGTCTTCCCCTTTGTCTCTTCCCCTCGATCTTATCAGTTGTCACCAAGTTTTCCAAATTATTTCTTCTCACAATGTGACCAAAAATTTGTGACTGTCTGTTTCTAATTTCTCTAATCAGTTTACGATTTTGATTTGTTTCTTGTAGCACTTGCTCGGTCATTGGTTTTTCTGTCTGTCCATGGTATTTTTTGCATTTTTCTCAGAAACCACATTTCTGCAGCCATTAGATGTTTCTCAGCTTGTCTGCTCATTGTCCATGCTTCACATCCATACAAAAGCACAGGTTCTATGTAGCACCTCAACACTCTTGCAAATGACTTATTATTGGTCAGTATGTTTTCAAACTTACAAAAGGCTGCCTCGCCATAGCGATTCTTGTTCTAATCTCCCAACTCCCATCAGATGTTATGACTGTTCTGAGATCATCGTAGATTCACTTGTTTAAGAATATTTCCATTTACTTTTATGTTAAATTGTGGTATTTCCTTCTTCCCAGTGACGACCATAATCCTTCAATTCCAACCCTAGTTGTTCACTGTGTACAACAATTTAAATGTTGCAGGTCCTGCTCATTGTATACAATCAATACTGCATCATCTGTATATCTAATATTGATGTTAGTCCCCCAATGATGAATCCTTTCATATCTCCTACAGAGACCGGAAGAACAGCATTATGTGTTCGTGTGTCGAGTAAGACCATAGACTACTCCTGCAAAAGATAGGTGCTGAACGAATGAACGAACGAAAATCTTTATGTTCAAAGGGTTAAGAATTGGGCACGCAGGCCCGCCTGACATTCTGCCCTTCTTCTCTATTTCCTCTCATACATTCTTTCATTCAACATCACTTATGAAGCAAATTTTTGACAACAAAAGAATAAGCATTAAGACGCATGAAAAATAATCAATAACAAATGACTCACCGAGGCAATGTTTAACTTGGGCATTATAAATACCTAAGGAAGGTGTAACGTGCCATACATATTGGAATGTTTTTTGGCTAGTTGTCATTTCAGATAATTTATATTTTTTTTGTTTATGTGGGTATGTAGTCTGTACTGAGGCAGTGTTCAAACAGGTTGCAAATGTATATGTAATGATTGGTAAGACGGAGGCAGAGGAGGCACACCACAGAAATCAGGCTGCCACGCAATTATGCCGTGAATTATGTAATGATGTCGACAACTGCTACATGTTATGGTGCTCGCCCTGTTCTGGACCCCCAGGCAGGTGCAGTGCCGGGCCTTATGCCTCGTAATGGTCTAACCACAACTACTGGAGGTCCTATAAACTCTATGGACCACTGGGTGAACTAAAAAAGAATATCCCTTACATTTATGAAAATATTTTCACTGTATTGATGATAATGAAGATGATAATATATAACCAACAAAGGGACACGACATCGACCACGTGATGTGATGTTTTCGATGTTTTGTTGTTGACAAGAACTCATCCACGAGGATTTCACTATCATCATATGCCAGGCTGGTAAACGTGGGCCACCTCTCACGGTCGCCAGCCTTGAATCAGATTCGTGTGTGTTTTTTCCCCCACATGATCTCTGAGAGAGACAGCGGCAACGATCGCCCACTTGTTTCAGTCAGTACTTCGGTACTCAAGTACTCAACTGCTGTGGGAAAACCAGTGGCAGGCTTAACTAACTACCGTCTTTAGTGTTTACACGTCTAGTAAATCATGACTAATTACAACATTTCGCAGACATTTCAAAGAACTGGACACGGTAATTGTGTAGACTGAATACTCACGCCTTTAACTGTGAGGAATTCCAAGAGAGGAAACACCAAATGCCTGTCTAAGTGCTGGCCTAGCGTGGTGGTCAGGTCGAACTCCGCCATTTTCTGTTAGTGGACGGAAGTACACGGGAAGCCTGTACCGTCAAAAACTCACATCATGGAGGCCGCGAAACGAAATTAACTTCTTGGTTTCTTGGAGAATGGACATCATGGCATTCCTGAACAGCAAATGTAAAGTGTCGGTGTTGATCGTGCTAGTAAAACGCCTCGAACTGATTCCCCCATACTTGCAGGAATCACACTTAATGCCAAATTCAAGCATCCTTAAATATCTTACATATGCTATTTCGTCTGTGATTTATCTTCAACTATCAATTGTTCAGTCTTTAGACTACTTTAGAGTTTCTGCCTCGTGCAACTACTGGAGCTAGTGAGCCACCAGATCTGCTCTCTCTCTCTCTCTCTCTCTCTCTCTCTCTCTCTCTCTCTCTCTCTCTCTCTCTCTCTCTCTGACCTCCAACCCGTTCAGCCCAGTACACCACCCCCTACACTCTCTGCCCAGTGTACTGATGTCCCGGTGGAAGCTCTTCTGGTGTATATCGCTGTCAGTCCGCTTCTCACCCCCCCCACCCCCTTAACGGGTATCTGCTTATCTAACTTACGTTATAGTACCTATGTCTGCCGCTGTTCCTGTGTATCTACTTATCTAACTTACGATATAGTACCTTCAGCCTGCACTATTCGTGATCTATCTCTCTTTCTTCGGCTTCTTGAGAGATCATTCAGGTGACCATACACCAGCTGTCTGTCATCGGTGGTGGTATTGGGTTTGTGCTGTGTCAGAGCAAGTGTAGACTTCACTTCATCGTCCCAATGGGGACATCTGGTGTACAGCTCTAGATGACTCCTCGCATTCCTTCACACCGTGGAGCAGACAGAAGTGTAGACTTCACTTCATCGTCCCAATGGGGACATCTGGTGTACAGCTCTAGATGACTCCTCGCATTCCTTCACACCGTGGAGCAGACAGAAGTGTAGACTTCACTTCATCGTCCCAATGGGGACATCTGGTGTACAGCTCTAGATGACTCCTCGCATTCCTTCACACCGTGGAGCAGACAGAAGTGTAGACTTCACTTCATCGTCCCAATGGGGATATCTGGTGTACAGCCCTAGATGACTCCTCGCATTCCTTCCCAGCATGCGTCAGAGCAAGTGTAGACTTCACTTCATCGTCCCAATGGGGATATCTGGTGTACAGCCCTAGATGACTCCTCGCATTCCTTCACACCGTGGAGCAGACAGAAGTGTAGACTTCACTTCATCGTCCCAATGGGGATATCTGGTGTACAGCCCTAGATGACTCCTCGCATTCCTTCACACCGTGGAGCAGACAGAAGTGTAGACTTCACTTCATCGTCCCAATGGGGATATCTGGTGTACAGCCCTAGATGACTCCTCGCATTCCTTCACACCGTGGAGCAGACAGAAGTGTAGACTTCACTTCATCGTCCCAATGGGGACATCTGGTGTACAGGCCTAGATGACTCCTCGCATTCCTTCACACCGTGGAGCAGACAGAAGTGTAGACTTCACTTCATCGTCCCAATGGGGATATCTGGTGTACAGCCCTAGATGACTCCTCGCATTCCTTCCCTCCGTGGAGCAGACAGAAGTGTAGACTTCACTTCATCGTCCCAATGGGGATATCTGGTGTACAGCCCTAGATGACTCCCCGCATTCCTTCACACCGTGGAGCAGACAGAAGTGTATACTTCACTTCATCGTCCCAATGGGGACATCTGGTGTACAACCCTAGATGACTGCCTGCATTCCTTCACACCGTGGAGCAGACAGTGTTCATATATTCGGGTCGTACACAATTTGTCACTGAGAGAACATCATTAGAACCTTGCCGTCTTGACAGGTGATAGTTTGTTACATTGTGCTATAAAAAAAGGCATAATAATTACAGCCCATGGCGGGGCGAATGTGACTGATCAGACCAATTCGCGCTGTACATGTTCGTCTACAGTGGATGCATGTGAACACATGGTCATTTTCACCATCACGCACCAGCTCACGCGCTTAGTGTGTGTCCTATCTGCAATCATTTTCTCCTTTGTCTTTATTCCATTTATGATATTTGCCCTCCATGCAACACGTTCGGCGGCGAATTGCTCCCAGTGATTTATCTATGCCACTGCCATAAACTGCCATTTACTATCAATATTGTGCATTGCGGTAGTGGCAGGGGGGTCTTGAGTCTGAAGAATTAAGACCGCCTGGCTGGTGCAGTCACCGCGAACTGTGCAGGCTAGAGTTCTTGCACCCGACAGAAAAAACAACTCCTCACCTTACCGAGGATTCGAACCCGGGTCTCCCAAAGGAGAATCCGGCATTCTAGCCACTCGGCAAGCCGCTCCTCTATTTGCCCGCCTGTGGACGTACTTGGGTATATCGTGTTAGTCTTGCAGTTTCATGGACCAGTCGTTACTGGAAGCCTCTATTTCCAAATCGCCCGCGGCTGAATTCTGTATGATTCAGAACTTCATTTGTCTGTCTGGATCTTGGTTGTCTGTGGGATATATATTCTTCTTCTTCTGCTGCGTTCATGCGGAGTCTTTTTTTCGGACGTGATTGCGTTGTGTCTGTTTACAACGGAGCTGCGATACTGCGCCTTTAGACCGACACATCCGACTTCTGTGGAAGTTTTTTGACCGGGTTAATGTGGGATATATGTCAGGGCTTCACTTGTCTGTCTGGCTCTTGGTTGTCTGTCTGGCTTTTGGTTGTCTGTGGGATATATGTAAGGGGCTTCATTTGTCTGTCTGGATCTTGGTTGTCTGTGAGGTCTTTCTGAGGTCTTTCCCATCATTTTGTATAGCAACTTGTTGCGTCTCATATGTGTCTTTCTGAGGTCTTTCCCATCAATTTGTATAGCAACTTGTTGCGTCTCTATGTGTCTTTCTGAGGTCTTTCCCATCAATTTGTATAGCAACTTGTTGCGTCTCATATGTGTCTTTCTGAGGTCTTTCCCATCAATTTGTATAGCAACTTGTTGCGTCTCATATGTGTCTTTCTGAGGTCTTTCCCATCAATTTGTATAGCAACTTGTTGCGTCTCATATGTGTCTTTCTGAGGTCTTTCCCATCAATTTGTATAGCAACTTGTTGCGTCTCATATGTGTCTTTCTGAGGTTTTCCTCATCAATTTGTAGATCTGCAAGCATCCTTATCACGCTGACATGTCTTACTGTATCGAACGCCTTTGTGTAGTCAATGGAGAAAACGTCGTTGTTTCCTTGTATCAATCGCTCCATTAATGTTCTCAGCATATATAATATACACCCCCGGGAAGGTTAACCCGGTCAACAAATGCCCGCAGAAGTCGGATGTGTCGGCCTAACGGCGCAAGAACGCAGCTCTGCTGTAAACAGGCACAACGCAGTCACATCCGGGGGAAAAAAAAATCCGGATGAACGCAGAAGAAGAATATACACAAAATTTACTGTACCCTTGCCATTTAAGAACCCACATTATTCTTCCCCTATTTAGCGTTCCCCCCCCCCCCCTTTCCTAACTCGTTGTATGATGATTCTTAGCAAAATCATGATGTGGCTCATTATACTAATTGTTCTGCTTTGATCACATTGCAAGACTCCAAATTTCTTCAGAAATGCAGTAAATATAGATTTACATAATTCAGAAGATTTATCTTCAGGATCATATATTGTGTTAGCGGTCTGGTGACTTGTTCTATTCCATTTTCTTCTAATTTAATTGGCACCTTTCCGTCTTGACAGACGATAGTTTGGTACATTGTGCTTTAAAAAGGCTTAATAACTACGATCCATGGCGGTGGCGAGTGTGACTGGTAAGGCCAATTCTTGCTGCAAATGTTTGCCCACAGTAGGTGCATGTGAAAACATGGTCACTTCCACCATTTTGCACCATCTTAAGTCTCTCACGCTCTGTGTGTGCTTTATCTGCAATCATTTTCTCCTTTGTCTTTATTCCATTTCTGATAGTTGCCCTCCATGCAACACGTTCAGCGGCGACGTGCTCCCAATGTGCATTATCAATGCCTGTATCAATCATGTCCCACTTACACACATCTTTGTATCGTAGTAGAGGCCGACCCTGAGATCTCCTACCCGTCTGTAATTCACCAAAAAAGATGTCCTTTGGTATTCTACCATCATCCATCCTCCTAACGTGTCCTATCCATCTAAGTCTACGAAGACTGAGCATGGAATACACCGTCACACAACCTGATCTTTCCAATACTTCAGTATTTGTGATTTTGTCTTGCCACGTAATACCAAGTATTCTTCGCAGACACCGCATATGAAAGCTGTTTAAACGTTTCTCTTGGCGTGAGTAAGTTGTCCAGGTTTTGGCAGTAAGCTTCCTGTTCTCCCAGACTCTTTTTGCTAACATGTTCATTGTTGTTGCTGCCTTGCCAATCCTGATGTTGATTTCCTGATCGAGGGATAATTTGCTATTTACCTCTGATCCTAGATATGTAAAATGGTCTACTATCTCCAGTTCGGCGTCGTCAAAAAAGATTGATGGTACACCATGTGCACCTTGTGACATAATCTGTGTCTTCTTTTTGTTAATTGTTAAACCAAATTCAGAACAAGCATTGGAGAATGCAGATAGTAGACATTGCAATTCTTCCTCAGAGTGGGTCGTAATCGCAGCATCATCCGCAAAAAGCAACTCTCTGATTAGTACCCTGCTAATTTTGGTCTTGGCCTTCAATTTCTGAGCATTATAGAGGCCACCATCTGAGCGTGAGTGAATGTATATACCATCATCCTGATCACGAAAGGCATATTTCAGTAGAAGTGAAAAGTATATCCCAAAGAGGGTGGGGGATAGCACACAGCCTTGCTTAACTCCACTCTTGATTTCAAACTCTTCTGAAGTTGAGCCATCAAACTTGATTATACCCTTCATGCCTGTGTGGAACGATTCCACAATCGACAGAAGAGTTGGTGGGCAGCCAACTGCCCACCAACTCTTCTTTAGTGCTTTGAACAGACCCTCACGACTGACCAAATCGAATGCCTTTGTGAGGCCGATGAAGGCAATAAACAGTGGCTGGTTTTGTTCCCGGCATTTTTCTTGCATTTGTCGCAATGAGAATATCATATCAATGGTAGACCGGTTCTGTCGAAAGCCACACTGTGATTCGGGGTAGACTTGATCTCCCAGGACTTGAGGTCTGCGCAGGACAATTCTGGCAAATACTTTCCCAACAATACACAGAAGTGAGATACCCCTATAGTTGTTGCAGTCGCTCCGATCTCCCTTGTTCTTGTACAGCGTTATGATGTTTGAATCTTTGAAATCCTGTGGGACTTATCCTTCTCGCCAGCATAGCTCTATTAGCTGGTGGATCTGTAGAGCGAGTATGTCTTGCCCACTCCTGATCACCTCTATTGGAATCCCATCCTTACCTGGAGCCTTGCCAGATGCAAGCTCATTTATAGCACACTTAACTTCTGTTATGGTGGGAAGTGTGTCCAGGTGGTCAAGAGTTGGCAGGACCTCTATGGCGTTGAGGGCATCATCCGCTAGCTTGGTCTCACTTGAGTAAAGCTCTAAATAGTGCTCGACCCATCTATCCATCTGCTGTTTCTTATCAGTGATGATTTCTCCAGTCAAGGTTTTCAGCGGTGCACTTCTTTTGATCATTGGACCACAGGCTTTCTTTATCCCTTCATACATGCTTCTGATGTTTCCCTTATCACTTGCGTTTTGAATGGACTCGTATAACTTAATCCAATAGTCATTCGCACACTGCCTGGCAGCCTTTTGTACATCCTTCCTTGCTTGCTTCAGCTCACTCAGAGTGTTACGCGTTGGTCTTTCCTTGTTTCTTAAGAGAGCTATCTTCTTTTTATCAATCAAGGGCTGCAGTATCTGGCTGTTTGCCGCAAACCAGTCCTGCCTCTTATGATCCACAGTGCCGTAAACCCCTACCGCTGTTTTATAAATAGTTTCCTTAAGTTTACTCTATTTATCATTTACTATACAATTTTCTGATGTATCGTTGAAAGCGTCTTCAAGTTGCTGTTGAAATTCAAAGCACTTTCCAGGATCGTGAGTGTTAGTAATATTAATCCTGGGGCTAGACTTGTGTTTAGCTGTGTAGATTCTCTTTGGTCTCAGCCTAACCCTTGCAACAACCAAAGAATGATCTGTATCACAGTCAGCACTGTGGTAACTACGAGTCAATGATGTATGGTTCAGATGTTGTCTCCGTGTGATAATGAAGTCCAGCTGATGCCAATGGCCGGATCTTGGATGTTTCCATGTGACCTTATGCATCTCTTTTGTTTTAAAAAAAGGAGTTTGTAATTCTGTCACGAATTGGCAGCCTTTACTTCCCAGAACAATTTTCGGTTCACTTTTGATGGGCCATGTAGAGGATCAACAGACGAACAAAACTGTTTTCTCTATATTCAAGGCTATACTGTCTTGACGTAAGCTTGCAAAACCTGCAAGTAAACAACCACCAGGAATGGCTTTCTATTTGGGAAGTTAATTTGACACCAGTACCGGTCACCCCCAGATCAGTTTCACAGTCTTATCAATCCAGCCAGACGGGAGGGCAGACTCAGGGGACTGAATAGTAATTAAAACCAACCAGGTATGACGCAAGCAAACCTGGTTTACCAACAGAGTTGTAAACTGGCTGTTGACCATGAGAACCTAATTGTTCCCTTGACATGACACCTGATAAGAATAGCTAGGAAATCGCCCAACCGCGATGGATGACCCCATCTGGTAGAGACTAGAGGCGCAAGGTGTGAAATCACTGATTAGACTCAGTGGGCTAATAATTGTCAGACCCACAGGTGTGAAGGCTAGTGTGCATGCAGAAAGAATTTTATGACTGGACAGACTTGGAGTTAATTGCAATTAACGTCAGGAGGAGATAAGAAGAATTTAGGAATGGAATTCCTGGGAGATAAGTGTCTACTGCTAGGCTAGGTATAAAAACCCACGATAGACCTTTTTTTTTTAGATTAAGTCTGACTTCAGAACAGGTAGGAACTATCTCAATGTCTGTAGTCATATGCATGAATATTATGTTGGCTTCTAGGAATTATTTCTTAGTAACTAGTCCCTTAGTAAGTCTCTTAGTTTCTTAGATGGATGGACCGATTTTCAGTCTATATCTGAGCTAGGTTATTGCAAGAACTATCATTGTCATAGGTTGCTTGAGTGTTCTTTCTGAGTTCTGTGTTCAATATAATTGTGCTGTAAGTGCTACTCTTCTGAGAAGTAGAAACTTATGGAAGGCAGGTCTTGTCTAGATATACTTGAGGTGTCGTAGCAGATGCTTGCCATCTCTTTCTAAACTAGACTAGTTGCTTTTTTGGTGTGTGCATTTGTTGTACAGAATATAGTCAACTGACTATTTATTTAATTCTTACAACAGCAGGTGATTAAACCGGGCAGCTCAGCAAATATAGCTGGTCTGTGTGGTAACTTCAATTAAGACCTGTTGTATATCTCATTTTGTAGCTATACAATATTAGTACTCATTAATAATGACTGATGCTATTATCCGGTTAGCGGGGTAGGGGTATCCCCTATCAAAGGAGATGTAAGACGCCTCCTTTCCTCCGTTAGTCTACGGGACACCCTTGGGCAAGGTGGAGTACCCGTTTAGCCCCCCGATCAGGGTTACGTGAAGCCATGGAAGCAGGTGGTGGATGGAGTGTGAGAGCAGCCGACAGATTGTTGTTGGTTATGGTCTTGCACTCTGCGGCGATAGGCAGATGATCTCATCAGTAGAGACAATGGCTATGGCCACCGACTAGTACAGTCACTGCCCAGAAGGAAAGCAACGGCAAACTACCTTCTGCAAAACTTGCCAAGAAACCATAACAACCATGAAAGAAAACATAATAAGAAAGAGATCTGGTGGCGAGACCCCCAGGCCAGGCAGATCAGATAACACTGGGGAAGAGTGTGACGCAGGGACCAGTACTAGTAATCGTGATGACGGAGTTAATCCTGACTGTGTTACCAAGGAAATTCCCTGTGTCAGACTAAGAAACAGAGTGAGAATGGCAACGTGGAATGTGAGAAGTTTGTATGAGGGAAAGCTTAAAGTAGTGTGTGATGAGATTGAGAGGTTAAACATTCACATTTTAGGAATTAGTGAACATCGCTGGAGCGGCAAGGGACATTTCACAACTGAAAATGGAAGTATTTTCATTTATTCTGGTAGAGATGTCGGAGGCCAGAGTGGAGTGGCATTTTGTTTAGATAAGACAACTGCAAAAGCTTTAATGGGATATAATCCAGTTAGTGATAGAATCCTCACTATTAGACTTAAAGGCCGTCCAAAAAACACAACTCTCATACAGATATATGCACCTACTTCAACAGCAGAGGAGGACGAAATTGAAGATTTTTACAACACACTACAAGACACATTAAATAAGATTGGTCATAATGATATAGCAATAATAATGGGAGATTTTAATGCTAAAGTGGGTGCAGGAAGAGCTGAAAATGAGAGACACATTTTAGGAAAATTTGGATTAGGAAATAGAAATGATGCAGGTGACAAATTAATTGAATTTTGCACAGAAAATGAGTTAACGATAGCCAACACACTTTTTAAACAACATCCAAGAAGACTCTTCACATGGAAGTCTCCAGACAGTTTTACCAAAAATCAGATAGATTATATTTTAATACAAAGAAGATGGAGATCAAGCATAACATCTGCAAAAACCCTACGAAGTGCAGACTGTGATACAGATCATCAGTTATTAGAAGCAGATCTGAAATTAAAACTCAAAAAGCTTACCCGAGGACCAAGGCCACTTCGTTTTGATCTCACACAAATACCGGACGCATACAACATAGAAGTTAGGAATCGCTTTGGGGTCTTGATGTCTGTACAAGAAGAAATGACACCTGATGAACTGGCAGTACAAGCTAGAGATATCTTGATAACTGCAGCCAAAGATTTCATTCCGACCAAGAAAACGCAACGTAAGCCATGGATTACATCAGACACGTTAGAATTAATAAAACAACGAAGGGAGCTGAAACAGAAAGGAGATGAATCCGATAGCAGGATGAAGTATAAATCTTTAACTCGAGAAATAAGAAAGAACACAAGAAAGGACAAAAATCAATATATACAAGATAGCTGTACCAGAATAGAGCAATATCATAAGGCTGGAAGAGATTATGAAATGTTCAAGGAAATGAAGTTATTGACAAGAAATGTTCAACCTCAATTGAATGTTATCTGTGACAAGATGGGAAATACCTTAACAGAATCTAGACAAATTCTAGAAAGATGGCAGGAGTACTGCAGTGGAATGTATGATATGAGTGACAGTGAGGATATGAATGAGATACATGAGCCAATGACAGCAGAGACAGAACCTGAACCCTCATTAGATGAAATTGCTTGGGCTATAAGGAACCTGAAGAATGGTAAATCACCTGGATGTGATGAGATACCAGCTGAACTAATTAAAGCAGGAGGAGAAGAAAGCATACACATATATCATGCATTATGTACAAAGATTTGGAAATATGGTATATGGCCAAAAGATTGGAAGAGAACTATCTTCATTCCAATACCAAAAAAGGGCAACCTGAAATTATGCACCAACTATAGAACTGTTGCCCTGATAAGTCATGCAAGTAAAATTCTACTAAAAGTCATAATGCGACGACTTAGTAAGAAAATGGAAGAAGAGATTAACGTAGTTCAAGCTGGATTTAGACAAGGAAGAGGAACAAGAGATCACATATTCAACATGCGTTTAATAATAGAGAAGTGCAGAGAATTTAATGTAAACCTATTCTCATGTTTTGTGGATTATTCAAAGGCATTTGACTGTGTACAGCATCAGAAACTTTGGGAAATCATGAGGAATATGGGCTTTCCTTCACGTGTAGTACATCTCATAAAAATGCTATATCTGGACCAACAAGCAGCAGTTAGAATAGATGGCGAGACATCAGATTGGTTTGACATCAAGCAAGGAGTCCGTCAGGGCTGCGTGCTGTCACCCTATTTGTTTAACCTGTATGCCGAAAATATAATGAGAAATGTAAGAGATGATATAAACAGGGAGCCATATGATGCCCTAAATATCGGCGGTCATGACATACCAGAGATTCGATATGCTGATGATACAGTATTACTATCCACAACACAGAATGGCATAGAAAACCTTATAGCCTCAACACAATTGAATAGTGAAAATCACAACTTATATCTTAACATAGCAAAAACTAAGATAATGCATACAGATAAAACTACTATGGAGAAAGAAATATACATTAATGGGGGAAAATTGGAGGTGGTGGAAAATTTTGAATATCTTGGGTCATTGATTACGAATAATGGTGACACAATGAAAGAAATAAAACGGCGACTATCCATTGCTCTTCAAAGACTAAAACAGATGAATAAATTATGGTGTGGGACAGACAGAACTACAAAAATTAGATTTTTAAGAGCATGCATCTTTCCCATTGCAACATACGCCTGTGAGACATGGACACTTACTAAACAAGCTGAACAGCGCATACATGCCTTTGAATATAAATGTTATAGACGAGTTCTAAGAATATCTTGGGTAAAGAAAAGAACAAATGCATCCATACTTCAAGAGTTGAATATTGAGGAGGGATGGCTATTGAAGACGATAAAACAAAGAAAATTGAAGTATTTTGGTCACTTGAAACGTCACGACAGTTTGGAGAGAACAATAATGGAAGGGTATATGCCTGGGAAGAGAGGAAGAGGAAGGCCAAAGAGAAGATGGGTGCAGGATGTGGCGGATGATCTCCAGATGGGTGTATCAGACGCGGGACATCTTGCTTGTGATCGAGAAGTTTTCCGGAGGGTTGTTATGGGAGCGAGGTTCTGTAAAGGACATGCTACTGAATGAATGATGCTATTATATTGAGTATCATTATATGTCCATCTTGAAGTAATATAATGTTTACGGATGTTGGATGTATGTAGGTGTAATTTCATAAACTAACTAGTGCATTATGCTATGATGTTAAAGTATCATATGTCTAGTTTAATCAATAGGTTTATGTGTATTGGATGTTTGGTATATTGATTTGTCATATGCAAGCCTACCAATATGAAGTGCTATATTATGGTGTGCGCATTGGCACACTAACCATCGATTGCATTTGTAGCAGAGGTGTAATGGTACAGACATTACCCACAAATGTTAGGGGGTATATGGTGCTAAACCTTTTTCATCGTATGGTGGAGGGTAGTTCACGGAACCCTGGCACAGCTACTGGTCACGGCTTGTAAGCCCGGATGACCCGGCATTATTATAATACCATTACCGACCCTGTGAGCTGCTAAACTAACTTTGGACGGAGCGGCTGTACGACACAGAATTTCTGTATTAGCGACATGGACATGGGGCGGCAGAAATGTAATCATTACAGGCGTGTGAGACAATTGAAAAGCCCGTCCCAGACTAAAGACAGTAGGGAGAAGGAGGATGGTGAACGCAGTAGAGCTGGAAGATAAACTTGGCCAGACTGGTCATTGTATATGTCTGTGTTATGATATGTTTTAATTAGGATTGCGCTGATGTAGAACTGATATAACACATTCTTGACTTTCTTTCAAGCTCTCACAAGGAGCACCTATGTTATAGATCTCAAGAACGAGTTATGACTAGGTAGAGCCAGGACTGACAGACGTTAGAATACCGGCAAGCTGTTCTTTTGTGTGTGTCTACTGGAGAGTGGGGATCTGGACCACAGTTCCAGATAGATGAAGTAACAAGTAAAGTTACGTAATGTTTCTCATCACAATATGTTATATGATTTTATCATCCTCATATTGACAATCATCCAATGTCTATGATTAGTAAATAAATGTTGTAGTCTTGTAACTCATAGTTCTGTCATTATATTTTTTCCAATTGTGCATACGTGTTGTTGTGTACATTGGTGGGGGTTCACTTACACACCAAGGAAAGGAGCAGTCAGGGAGAAAACCTGTACTGAGATAGTCGTCTATACTAATATATTTAGACTTAAAACATCTATCTTAAGCTAACCTTCTCTTTCCTATACCTTGGCGAATATTCAGCACAGTTCATTTCATTTTGTAACGAGCCACTTAGAGCTGTACGTTGGATATTCATGGGCCTAATCTATAGTTCAGCCATATAGATTTTGTCCCTAGTCAGTTTCTGACTATTTGGGGTTGCTCGCCAGTGAATAATACATTTATCTAGCCGATGGGGCATCCCGACTTCTGACAAATACATAGGTCATTTCTAGTGCAATGCCCCAGCAGCCTTTGCCCATTATCATTCATGCGACCGATGTTGTATTTTCCAAGGCACACTGGCCATGAACTCGAGTCCTTGCCCACACGAGCATTGAAATCACCGAGCATATAAATGTAGTCGGATTTTGGAACTGCCTTGATCGCAGAGTCTAGCTGCTCATAGAACGTATCCTTCACATCATCAGAGGAAGCGAGTGTCGGTGCATATGCAGTGAGAATGGTGGCAAATCCACAGGAGGTTGCCAAGCGCAGTGATAATAATCTTTCATTACCTCCAGCTGGGATATCAATCATTCACAGTAGCGAATTCTTCACTGCAAAGCCCACACCATGTTGCCTTTTTTCTGCCTGCCCTCTTCCCTTCCAAAAAAAGGTGTAATTGTTTTCCCTGAGTGACCCTTCCTCGGCGAGGCGAGTCTCCTGCAGGCCAGCAATATCAATGTTAAGACGATCGAGTTCAGCATCAATCACAGCCGTTTTTCCTCACATCGTCAATATTTGTCAAGTCAGTGGAAAATCCTGGACACATGGTTTTCACGTTCCAGGTTGCAAGCCGTAGCTTGAGGTTTCTATTCTTTTTATTAGTACCTGGTGCATTGGTTTTATAGCCTGCGATTCAGATTTTGTCCTAGCCCCAAGCACCCATTGAAGCAGGCAGGCTGTGGCGGATCAGCACCCAGTTGGCTGGGGGCTGCCCAGCTTGAGGCGGGCGGTAGCTGATCAGTGACACCTGTAGGTGTCTCCCACCGTCAGAGGCAACGCGTGGCGCCCCATTTTCTTCTAAGGCATTGATTATTTCCGTTGTGGTGTCTGGACTAGGGGTCTTGCCAGTTTTCATATAAGAGCATTCCGAACCTCCTCATTCAAAATCGGCGGTCCGCCATATTGTATGGAATATTATATATTTCTTACGAGGGTAAGTTAATAAGTAAGTCACAAATGGTAGTAGAAAAATAACTAAATGTGATAACAACTTTAAACCAGTTTATTTGTATAAATATATTGTCCCTTTATTTCTCAACATAATTTCCACCAACATTGACTCTGTTGATCGAGTGAAATGGCGAGTCATGACCGCACACGCTTTTCGGCATGGCACATGATTGATTGATTTATGCACTTATCCCATAGTTTTATCAGTCCTCCCAAACCGGCTGTATAGAATTGCATGCTTTGTTTTCATTTACCTGCCTTCCCACAGAACTGTGTGACTTACTTATTGACTCGCCTTCGTAACGTTTTCTACCGAGCTATGCACCGCTTTACGGGATAAACATTTGTCAGCATAAACACTGACAACCCACCTTGGCGGGAGATATTTCGCGAATGACGCCGAAGTTGAATGTGAAGTCCCCTCTGCCGTGCGTCCACCTTGACGAGGTAGAGGGGCTTGCGCGTTCCAATGACCCCAAGAGCTATGCCGACGGTAGCACAGCTACTGATAGGGTCACCCATGTCGGACAGGTCAAGGGAGAGGGACCAGACGAAGAGACGTACAAACCTGCTGCCTTGTAGGTAGACTGGGGACAGTCAAAGGCTAGGGAAAGCATCCCGAACAAATGCTTGTCGAAATCGGATGTACTGAGCCACAGGCTTGACAAAGAAGTGCAACGTAACTTTATCATTTCATGATGCCACAGATGAAAATTAATCGTTATGGTACTAATCCCGTGAAGTCCCATCAGGCGGTGATAGTGCCGGGCCCCCTGCCTCGAGGGGGTCCACCCATGACTACTGGTTGTCACCTTCCCCTGTGCTGTGGAGTCAAGGCACAGAGGAGTAGGTTAAGAGCTATTGACCAAACACCCCGGACACTCAACATACTACAATGGAATGCAGAAGGAGTTTATAACAAGAAAGCCTCCCTAACACAGCGTCTTCATAAAGATAGAATAGATGTGGCATGCATTCAAGAGACACACCTCAACGCCAATCGCACATTTTCAGTCGAGGGATATCAGGCCACACGTTTCGACCGCGAAGGACACAAAGGAGGAGTTGTAATACTTACACGAAATACAATACCTTGCAGCGAAGTATCTGTGATCTCTGACAACCAAACGGAAATTATAGGTGTTGATATAATGATAAAGGACGTGAAAATAAGAATTTACAATCTGTATAGCCCGGCAGATAAGGATCTTACACTCTCAAACATGGAAATAACTGACACAAATTGCATTGTTGTCGGAGACTTTAATAGCCGTTCAGAAAGATGGGGATACCCAGATACTGACAAAAGAGGAGATGAAGTGGAGGACTGGGAAATAGACTCAAATCTCCATCTACTCAACAAAGCGGATGACACACCGAGCTTCTACTCCAGAAGATGGATTACCACTTCTACTCCAGACTTAGCTTTCTGCACAGGAGACATCCTCCACAAAATCGATCGCCATGTGCTTGACCAATTAGCAGGTAGTGACCACAGACCAATCAAGCTTGTAATAAATATGGAGTATGTTCCACAGGAGCAAAAGCCTTTGCCCCGCTGGAATTACAAACGAGCAGATTGGGACAGATTTTCCATACTAACAGACAAATATTGTGAAAACATAAATACACGATATGGCAACATGAAGCAAATGGTGGAAAGTCTAAACAGAGCAATAATACAGGCGGCCACTGAGTCTATTCCAAGAGGAGCGAGGAAAAATTACAAACCATACTGGACTGAGGAACTACAAATTTTGGAGGACAAAGTTGAAGATGCTAGGAAGACCGCAGAGAGAGAACAAACAACTGAAGCGAAAATCTCTCTCAAAGCCATCTCAGCAAAATATAAAAGAACAGTAAATCAAACAACAAGAGATTGTTGGAGGAAAAAAACAGAAAACCTGAATTTTGACAGGGATGGAAACAAACTATGGAAACTAGTGAAAGCCGTGAACAATGAAGGACCTAGAAACAAACAAATAACAATTAAACAAGGAAATGCCTTGCTTACAGGAAAAAAGGCTGCAAATGCACTAATGGAACACTATGCCAGTGCAAACCACATTGATATTACAGCCGAACAGAAGAAAGCAATCAAAGATAAACAGATACATCATAGATATACAGAGACAGCAGCAGAATATATGATGGCAAATCTAACAATGGAAGAAATGGAACAGGCAATGAATACCCTAAAAAAGAAGACATCACCAGGAAAGGATGGAATCACAAATGAAATGCTAATAGGACTAGGCACTAAGGCAAAAAAGAAACTACTAGCAGTCCTAAATTACAGCTGGAAGAGGGGAATAGTCCCATAGGCATGGAAGGAAGCTATACTAATACCAGTCCCAAAGAAAGGAAAAGACCTGGAAGAACCAAATGGTTATCGACCTATCAGTCTTCTTAGCTGTGTAGGAAAATTAATGGAACGCATTATCAATGGCAGGCTAACATGGCATCTGGAAGAAAACCAACTCTTAACACCTCACCAAGCAGGATTCAGAAAGTACAGATCCACTGAAGATCAAATAACCTATATAGCTCAGGAAATAGAGGATGCCTTCCAAGAGAAAAAGCACACACTAGCGGTCTGGATAGATTTAGAAAAAGCATTTGATAAAGTATGGAAGGAAGGACTGAAAGTAAAACTGCAAAAAATGCATGTTTGTGGGAAAATGTTCAAATGGATCAGCCACTACCTTGAGAACAGAACTGCCAGGACAAAAGTACAAGGACAAACCAGCAAAATGATGCTATTGGAGCAAGGTGTCCCCCAAGGAGGAGTTCTTTCACCAACATTATTCCTAGCATATATAAACGACATCACGGACAATTTTCCAGCCAGAGTACACACATCATCCTTTGCAGATGACCTAGCCATATGGACATCTGAAGAATATATTAGTACAGCTAACAGCAGAATACAGCAAGCCCTATTAGCGCTAGAGGACTGGTCAAAATCATGGCTAGTGAAGATAAGTGAGGAGAAAACAACATGCACAGTGTTCTCCCTCTCAACTAAAACTCAGCAACCTAAGCTGGTATTGAATGGAAAAATATTGCGCCATGAAGAAAATCCAAACTATCTAGGAGTCACCTTTGATCGTCGCCTGACATGGAAGACACAGGTTGAGAAATTTCGAACAAGAGCAAGGCAAAGAATGGCAATCATGAAAAAGCTTGCTGGTACAACGTGGGGAGCAGATGAGAAAGTTCTCAAGAAGTTATATACTGGACGGGTGAGGCCAGTACTGGAATATGGCATTGCAGCTTGGGCAACAGCAGCTAAGTCAAACTTTAACAAAATAAGTAGAGTCCAAAATCAAGGAATGCGAATTATAACTGGAAGCCTGAAGACAACGCCTATTAATGAATTAGAAAAGATCACTTGTTTACAACCAATGCAGGATAGAAGAGATAGCATAGCCCAGCAACAAGCTGAAAAATTTAGAAGATTGACAGACCCCCTATGTATAAAAGGTTTAGTGGTTTTGGAAAGGGAAGACTGAAGCGTAGCAACTTTGTAAAAACTGCAAAACGAAAGATTAGGGCAGATCCCATACTTAACATATCAACAGTCAAACCCATTTACAATGCAGACAAGTTCCCAGCTTGGAGACAGCAGCAACTGCCTGAGATGATAGAAAACATTCCTGGTATTGAGAAAAAGAACACTCAGCATGAAACCGAAAGAAGAGAAATAATCCTAAACTACATAAAAGAACATTACCCAAGCAGCAATTGGACCCATGCATATACAGATGGATCAGCCAAAAATTCAGTAGAGAATGGAGGAGGAGGAATTCTCCTAAATTTAAAAAATGGAGTTTAAAAAAAACATTCAGTGGCAACTGGAAAGTTCTCAAGTAACTTCAAAGCGGAGGTAGAGGCTCTGAAAACTGCAGCAGAAATGCTCTTGATGGAGGAAAATAAAGAGGCGCAAATAGCTATCTTCACAGATGCAAAGTCAGCTGTCTCAATACTGAAGAGCAAAAACAGCACATAACTAGCTGACCTAAGAGCAGCACTCCATGGTCTATGCCAGAAATCCAAAAAAGT
This sequence comes from Cepaea hortensis, assembly GCA_963921405.1. Taxonomy (NCBI): domain Eukaryota; kingdom Metazoa; phylum Mollusca; class Gastropoda; order Stylommatophora; family Helicidae; genus Cepaea; species Cepaea hortensis. The sequence continues at coordinate 4,024,205 of OY992885.1, read as the reverse complement.
TATAATACAGTGGATCCCATCACATTGCAGTATACCTGGAAATGAAGAGGCTGACAGACTGGCAAAAGAGGGCGGACGACTACCACAGCCTGACATAGACATAACCTATAATGAGGCAAAGAGGTTGATAAAAAGCACTTATAGAACCAAATGGGAATCAGAGCATCAAGGCCACCAGAAGGATGATGCATATTACAAACTCGACCGAAGAGAACAAGTAGCAATCTTCAGACTCCGCACAGGACATAACAGGCTGAAATACCACTTGTTCAACAAACTAAAGATAGGAGATTGTCGCTTGTTTTCCCGGGAGAGAGTTGGAATCAACAAGCACATCTTCAAACTTATTATCTGTTGGGATTATTGACTGACTTTTGTCTACACCCCTCCCTTCTGTCTTCCCTTCCATATATCTATTTCTTTCACTCTCTCTGTTATTCTCTCAACACATACTCTGACAACAGTTCCTTTCAACAATAAATAACAGATTTATTAAGAAAAACTATGTCTGGTGTATGTATGGACTGTGTATATGTAGTTGGTATTGTCTGCTAGTGTGAATGCAAGATAGGACGGTTGATCTCGTATGTGCATTAGTTCTTCTCGTCTTTTCTGTCAGCCAAAACACAGGACTGCACACACAGAAATGGAGTGATCTCACCATGAATGATCTCCTCCTGCTTGAGTCGGGAATTAATCCAATTCTTGAAGAAAACAACTGTTCAATGTCTTATCACCAGAAAATAATCCGATTTGGTAAGTCACTGAAGTTCATATATTTCCCGGTTTGGACGGTATTATAATCCACCTCTGAATACACACCGCCACTATCCAACATTGACTAGAGTTACTATGACTGTTCTACACCATGTCTATGGTTAACAAAGTTTAATGTTTCGGCACAGTGCAATTGCATGCAGTTTTAAGTATCCCTGCTTGCCACAGGTTAACGTCTTTTCCTTTTAAGGGTTTTAGTTGTATATTTGTTTGAGCATACAGTGTTCTGTATTTGACGTTAAGTTATCACTTCTTCATATTAAAACATGTCTATGTTCTTGTTGTTTCTAAGTAGGTACTTTATTTGCTCAAGTGTAGTAACCTTCATCTCTTCTATGATTTCAATAGGAGATTTGAACCTGTGGAGAAGATAGGTAATCTGGTGATATGCGTCTGCTTCATATAATTTTCTTATGTGATAGTCCTTTTCTAGCTATACTGAAAAGCCTCCGAAAAACATACGGACATACGATTTCTGAGTGCACTAAAGTTTACACGACTAGATAAACGAATGCAATTTCACACATTAAGAACAAACACCTATTTCCCTATGCTACTATTACTCTAATATATTAATACCTTATATATGCCTCTATAGAATTAATGTAAGTCCCCGAATCGAAATTTATCCGCAGCCAAGCACTCTATCCCATTATAAGGGAGGATATTTCTATTCATTACAGGACACATAATTCTATCTTTCCGTCCAGTTTGGTATCACACTAAACAGAAACTCCATGTTCAGCTTTTTATATTGCGTGTCCCATTCACCGTTGATTGATCTAACATCAAAAGTTCAGTGAAATCACGTATACGTCCTGGCGCTCCGTTCTCCGCTGTTGCGCTGGTCCTCTGTCCATCGCTCGTTTGCACTTCAAAGCATTCTCCGTTCATTTCCCGTCGGCCGATCAGATCGTCAAGCAATGAACTTTACGAGCACCTGTATCCTATTTTCATATCTGTGTCGGTCAATGCTCTTGTATTCGTCCTCCTCTCAGAATGAAGTACACGATTGTTAACCCTTCTCCTTCCTTGTATTTTAATATGTAAGTTATCAAGGAATCATTAAACTGCAGTTTTTTCTGTGACATAGGCCCCCTCTTAAGAGAGTTGACCGCGTCGACTCTTCATCCCTGTAGTTTTGATTCCTATGATCCTCCAACTTATTTCTCTTCCTCTGGAGTTGGATGTCTAGATAAGAAATCTGCTCCTACATTTTCCTTACCAGGGATGTATTCCACTGTGAAGTCCTGTTGCAACAACAACGTCCATCACATCCACCGTGCGTTGAGCTTCTGCGAAGTAGCTATTAACATCACGTGTTGATGATATGATTGGATCCTCACATGGATCAACACCTCATCCAGTAGGCGACCTCCTATGCACCCTACCATACTACTCATGACTGAAACTAGTGTTGGCTCATCGCTCCTTTACGTTCAGTCGGCCTCCTTTCCACTGGCGTAAGCGATGGCTCACAATACAGACGGATTGTCCCATCCTGATTGTAACACTGCTTCCATGTCCTCTTGGTTTCCCCCGGCTTTGCCTCTGGGGATGTTCCACCTCGTCCTCGTTGGACCGAGTCGTCTTTCCCAAATCTCCTGGACTTTTGCTTCCAGGACCATCTTGGGCGATATTGTATCTGGTCAGCCAATCTTCGGTTGGGGTCCTGGGTATTTCTCGCCTTTCCCGACGTTACCCACCCCTTTTGAACTGGGTTACCGGTGAAACTTTCACTCTTGTCCTTTCCCTGACTTGTGATTTCCCTCCTCCTGTCGTTGGGTACATCTGACCTATCACGTACTTTCCCATAGGCTCTCCTATGTTGTACTGGCGATCTCTGGTCTTCGTCTGGACTGGTAACTTTTGTCCCAATGGCTGCCATCACCATAAAGTGCGAAGCTTTGCTCCCGGATCTCTCCTCATATTTCCTAATGAGATGTCTAGGGAGATTTTTCTGCTCTTCCCCGATCCTTATTTTGTAGATGTTCTTGGACACAACCTTTTCCACAGGATAAGGTCCTTTCCATCCTACTTGGAGTATATTGGTCTCTGCTGGACCCCACACTTCCACTTTGTCTTCCACTTTAAGAGCTATTTTACTCTTAGTCCGCTTGTTGGGTGGTGCGTTCTGGCACTCCGAACAAGACTTCAACCACCGGCGTACATCTCCGGTCATTCCTGGCCAGCAATAATGGCCGGAAATTTGCTGCAAGGTCTCTCTGACACCCATATGTCGATTTTCGCCTATGATGTGTCCACTCTGAAGAATGTGAAGACGGTGGGTCTCTGGAACCACCCACTGCTCGTGCAGGTTATCTCCCCTCCCAGCTCTCCGATAGAGTAGTCGATTCTTCAGAAAGTACTGTCCCCGTTCTGGTGGCTCAGCACTTCTTTGCAGCTTCCTGTAGCAAGGACGCAACGTAGTATCTTTCCTCTGGGCAGTATGCAATTCTCCTATCCCTGAGTTGTCGCATAGTGTCTCTGCCTCTTTTTCCTTCCCGTGAGATCCACTGACTATTGTTCCTTTGTGGGCTGGCTGGTTGGGCATTCCCAAAAAGACATATTTCGTGCCAATGATCATGGGAAATAAGGAGTCAGATAATACAGCAGCTGGAATAATGCCCGTGACGTACCTGGATTTAATCTCCACCTTGGCGATTGGCAGCGTCATGGTAACAGCACTCCTCATTGCCGGCTGTATCTCTATGGTCTCCCCTGTAAGTTGGTCTGGGCTTACCAAGCTGGCGTCCACCACCGCTTCCCCATCCAAACCTGTATCGTAGAGACAAGCAACCTGCTGGCCATTGACTTCAATCAGTTCGACCACAGGTGGTCTCTCTTGGTCCTGAGTGTCTTTCATCTCCTTGACCGTTTCCTTGCCTTCCTCTTTTGATTCCTCGAGGTTGGTTATGCAATTGGCGTCTTCTGCCTTGCATCTGCAGTCCACAGTATTATGTGTTTTCGACCGGCAGTGTGTGCACCATGTTCCCTTCCTAGGTTTCCGGGTGTCCTTTTTGTTCCTATCTCCTTCTCCGACCTCAGCCTTGTCTGTGATCACCGTTGTAGGAATCACTTTGCATGCTGCGAAGTAAGAACTTTTAGGTTTCGATCTGCAGTCCTTCGTGTTATGAGATGGCACTTTGCAGAATGAACACCACTTCTCCGACCACTGTCGTTTCGCTGAAGAATTCGAGGTGCTCTGGTTTCCTTCCTTCACCTTCTCTGAACTCTCCTCTGTGTGCTTTATATAAGGTTCCACTTTTTCTCCTTCCCAATTCTTAGGTTTCTTTTTCTCTTGTTTCTCCTGACCTTTGGTTTGAATACTGAGTTCCGCAGCCTCCCCATGTACCTCTACGAATCGTTCCGCCAGCTTATTCACAACATCAATCCGTTACGCCCCTTGTTCTCCCAAGAAGGTTCTGAGAGGTTTTGACATTTGCTTTCGCATCTGGTCGACCACCATCATCTCTTCGAGACTCTCATAATCCCTCTTGAATTCTGCCAAGTCCATCCATTTCTGGAGATAGGATTTCAGCCTCAGACTGTAGGCGGCGAATAGTTCTCCCGGCTCACTTCTAGACGATCTAAACTTCTTCCTATACGTTTGTGCTGTGACTTCATAATATTTCATCAAAGCGGCTTTTAATTCCTCGTACTGATTTTCCTGTCCTGGTGGTAGGCGTGTGTAGACCTCGTACCCTGAACCACGTAAAGCCTGGGATAATTTAAGAGCCCATCGGGTTCTATCCAGTCCCATAGCGACTGCCATAGCCTCGAACAGATCCAAAAACTGGTATATCTTCTCTTTACTTTCATCAAAGACCGCCAAGGGAAACTTCATGGCATGGTAACCCTGTCCACTCATGTGGGTTGCCCCAGGTGAAGATGAACTTCCTTCTGCTGCATCTATTTCACCCTTAGTTTGTGTCTTGAGTTCTAACTCTTTCAAGCGGTATTCATGTTCCATTTCTTGTCTCCTGGCAGTCTGTTCCATTTCCAGTTTCTTGGTCTCCTGGTCCATTTTCTTGGCCTCTTGTTACATTTCCAGTCGCTTGGTCTCCTGTTCCAGTTTCTTGGCCTCTTGTTCCATTTCCATTCGTTTGGTCTCCACCTCTATTCTTCTCACTTCCAACTCGGCCTTTCGATCTTCTCGTTCCGCTTGACGAATCTCTCGCTCTCTTTCCTGGATGTAATCAGTTAGTTCCGAGCCAGCTAAACCAATTTCCTCCCCGCTTGCCCTCAGTTCGGCGGTAGTTATTTTGGGAGTGGCCATAGTTAAAGCAGGTAGTTCAGCAAGGTGAGTACAGACACTTCAAAGCAATAAAGAAGTCCTTCCTATAAACAGATAATCTACCTAGAACCTATATCATTATCTATGCCTATCTAATATTATTAATCTACAACACCACATAACAACCACTCTCTCATCCACAAGAGGAGATATAGGATAAAGACTTATGTAGACGTGTGACCGTGTGACTAGGTATGTAATGTGTCTTACCACCTATCCACATTCACTCTGTCTGGAACTTTCTCACTGTAAAGTCACCAGCGTTAATGAAATGTTTCTACCATAAATGTAATGGCACCATATATCCAATGGACGTCCTTCCATTAAAAGTCATCAATATATACTTATATTTATTCCAATCAGTATGTCCCAACATGCAGGTACTCCGCTATGCCTGTGCCAATATGCAGGTACCCCTCTATGTATATGCCCTGTTATGCCTCCAGGTCATATGGGTATTATGTATGTACCTCGCTGCTCCACCAATTATGTCGCTTGTTTTCCCGGGAGAGAGTTGGAATCAACAAGCACATCTTCAAACTTATTATCTGTTGGGATTATTGACTGACTTTTGTCTACACCCCTCCCTTCTGTCTTCCCTTCCATATATCTATTTCTTTCACTCTCTCTGTTATTCTCTCAACACATACTCTGACAACAGTTCCTTTCAACAATAAATAACAGATTTATTAAGAAAAACTATGTCTGGTGTATGTATGGACTGTGTATATGTAGTTGGTATTGTCTGCTAGTGTGAATGCAAGATAGGACGGTTGATCTCGTATGTGCATTATGTATGTACCCCGCTGCTCCACCAATTATGTCGCTTGTTTTCCCGGGTGAGAGTTGGAATCAACAAGCACATCTTCAAACTTATTATCTGTTGGGATTATTGACTGACTTTTGTCTACACCCCTCCCTTCTGTCTTCCCTTCCATATATCTATTTCTTTCACTCTCTCTGTTATTCTCTCAACACATACTCTGACAACAGTTCCTTTCAACAATAAATAACAGATTTATTAAGAAAAACTATGTCTGGTGTATGTATGGACTGTGTATATGTAGTTGGTATTGTCTGCTAGTGTGAATGCAAGATAGGACGGTTGATCTCGTATGTGCATTAGTTCTTCTCGTCTTTTCTGTCAGCCAAAACACAGGACTGCACACACAGAAATGGAGTGATCTCACTATGAATGATCTCCTCCTGCTTGAGTCGGGAATTAATCCAATTCTTGAAGAAAACAACTGTTCAATGTCTTATCACCAGAAAATAATCCGATTTGGTAAGTCACTGAAGTTCATATATTTCCCGGTTTGGACGGTATTATAATCCACCTCTGAATACACACCGCCACTATCCAACATTGACTAGAGTTACTATGACTGTTCTACACCATGTCTATGGTTAACAAAGTTTAATGTTTCGGCACAGTGCAATTGCATGCAGTTTTAAGTATCCCTGCTTGCCACAGGTTAACGTCTTTTCCTTTTAAGGGTTTTAGTTGTATATTTGTTTGAGCATACAGTGTTCTGTATTTGACGTTAAGTTATCACTTCTTCATATTAAAACATGTCTATGTTCTTGTTGTTTCTAAGTAGGTACTTTATTTGCTCAAGTGTAGTAACCTTCATCTCTTCTATGATTTCAATAGGAGATTTGAACCTGTGGAGAAGATACGTAATCTGGTGATATGCGCCTGCTTCATATAATTTTCTTATGTGATAGTCCTTTTCTAGCCATACTGAAAAGCCTCCGAAAAACATACGGACATACGATTTCTGAGTGCACTAAAGTTTACACGACTAGATAAACGAATGCAATTTCACACATTAAGAACAAACACCTATATCCCTATGCTACTATTACTCTAATATATTAATACCTTATATATGCCTCTATAGAATTAATGTAAGTCCCCGAATCGAAATTTATCCGCAGCCAAGCACTCTATCCCATTATAAGGAAGGATATTTCTATTCATTACAGGACACATAATTCTATCTTTCCGTCCAGTTTGGTATCACACTAAACAGAAACTCCATGTTCAGCTTGTTATATTGCGTGTCCCATTCTCCGTTGATTGTTTGATCTACAATCAAATTAGCCGTACCCGTAACATCAAAAGTTCAGTGAAATCACGTATACGTCCTGGCGCTCCGTTCTCCGCTGTTGCGCTGGTCCTCTGTCCATCGCTCGTTTGCACTTCAAAGCATTCACCGTTCATTTTCCCGTCGGCCGATCGTCCCGTTTCTCCGTGTCCGTCAGATCGTCAAGCAATGAACTTTACGAACACCTGTATCCTATTTTCATATCTGTGTCGGTCAATGCTCTTTTATTCGTCCTCCTCTCAGAATGAAGTACACGATTGTTAACCCTTCTCCTTCCTTGTATTTTAATATGTAAGTTATCAAGGAATCATTAAACTGCAGTTTTTTCTGTGACAGAGATACAGATGAATGTAATTGTGGAACTGGTAAAATGACAGCTAAACATTTGCTGCAAGAGTGCCCAATATATGCAGAACAGAGAAAGATATTCTGGCCCACACCTGCTTCATTCGAGGACAAGCTCTATGGAGATATCAACAAGCTCAAGTCGACTGCAGCTTACTTTAACTGTATTCAGGTTGACATTTAAATGTACATGAAGAAGTATTTAGACTGCCACACTTCATACCACAGGCATGTCGGTTACACAAGCCTCCCAGAGGCATGAAATGGAATATTGCTTGGATAGCAAATCCATTACGTGGAAAGTCCGAATCGAAAGCTCACTGTGTGGGCTTCATAAAAGGTGGAAAAAGTGTCCTAGTGGCACAAAATGGAATATTGCTTGGATAGCAAATCCATTACGTGGAAAGTCCGAATCGAAAGCTCACTGTGTGGATGTCATCTGCAAACAGCATTCTTCTGGCTTCTGGAAGAACAGCCTATGGTGAACGGAAGGCCCAATATACGGAAGTGAGGCTAAGCAGCTATGTGCAGGACGTGACGCTTCCTTGGGTGAGCCCAGTACCAGAGCGCTGTGTGTTGGCTCTGCAATTATGGAAGCCTCCTTGGATGGCGGGGAATGCCCATGGTCTGCCCCTGCCTTCCCTTGAGGGCCGACCAGGATGCCTTTGGCTGTTCTATATGGGCCAGCTGGGATGGGAGATAACACCACAACAGTGAGAGTCTAACGTCCTAAGAAACCCACCGGGAAGGTTAACCCGGTCAACAAATTCCCGCAGAAGTCGGATGTGTCGGCCTAACGGCGCAAGAACGCAGCTCTGCTGTAAACAGGCACAACGCAATCACGTCCGAAAAAAAAACTCCGGATGAACGAAGAAGAAGAAGAATGTGAAGTGAAAACGTGGTTTAGAAAACAGAGCACGCATTTCTATGCAGCCGGTTTGGGAGGACATAAAACGATGGGATAAGTGCATCAATGTTGGTGGAAATTATGTTGGGAAATAAAGGGACAATGTATGTATAAAAATAAACCGGTTTCAAGTTGTTATCATATGTAGTTATTTTTCTACAGCCATTTGTGACTTACTTATTAACTTACCCTCGTACTTTAATGTTCCATTCTGTTTGCACGCCTTTATGTAGGCAATGTGGTGTCTTCTCCGTGATTTATATGTTGTTGTTTTATTGTGTTTGTTTTCTGATGAAGGCCTGTCACCGCAACAATTATTGTTTTTCGTAATCGTGTTGATAAGTCTGTCCTGTACTTTGTGTTCTTTTTGATTGTTCCGTTCGTGAATCGTGACCAAGCTCTTCCACGTCAGCTGACCATGTATTTAACATCTGATCTGTTCTCATCATGATTCGCTTTTGTTTTCATCCAACCCATTGGTGTGCGTGATGACTTTGCTAAATGTATTGTCGTCTTCGTTCTTGAACACCGATCTGCAGGTCCGCATGACCGAAAGGGTAAGAACGCAAGTTCTTAAACATCCGGTATGCTGATGCCGAGGTAAGCGGTTCAACACCTACACCGAACAGCTGGACTAAAATGTTGACCTGTCGTCCTTGACTTCGGGACGCTAATTACAAGTACCTCTGAAGTCGGAGTGGGTTCGCCTGATGGCGAGGGGCACTGTTAAACAAAGGGAAATCTAATCCACACGCAAAATTCAGTCCATCACTACTATAAGTAGTGTGTAGGCTATGGATTACGCTTGAATTAAAAGCGTGCGAGCGAAAAAAACACCGATCTGATGCAAAACTGGCGATCGTGTGAGATCCATCCATCCATCATGCGCCATGCCGGTAAGCGTGGGCGGTCATGTTCTGCCTTCTTACTCGATCACCAGAGTCGTGGATCAGGTCCATGTTCCTTTTTCGACCATGCCACGTGGCCAAGCCATCCAGGTATTTTATTCTCGATCTTCCAGTTTGTCTCTTCCCTTCGACTTTCCAGTTGTCACCATTTCTTCATTCAATTCATTTCTTCTCATAACATGCCCACACAATTTTGACTGCCTATTTCTAATGTCTATAATCAGTTTACGATCTTCATTTGTTTCTTGAAGGACTTGCTCATTAGTTTTTCTTGCTGTCCATGATATTCTTTGCATTTTCCTCAGAAACCACATGTCTGCAGCCATCAGATGTTTTTCAGCTTGTCTGCTCATTGTCCACGTTTCTCATCCATACAAAAGTACAGGTTCTATGTAGCACTTCAACACTCTTTTTCTCATTTCAATTGATATCTTTTTGATTTATTTGGTGTTTGGATATCAAATCCATTACGTGGAAAGTCCGAACCAAAAGCTCACTGTGTGGGCTTCATAAAAGGTGGAAAAAGTGTCCCAGTGGCACGAAATGGAATATTGCTTGGATAGCAAATCCATTATGTGGAAAGTCCGAATCGAAAGCACACTGTGTGGGCTTCATAAAAGGTGGAAACAGTGTCCTAGTGGCACGAAATGGAATGTTGCTTGGATAGCAAATCCATTATGTGGAAAGTCCGAATCGAAAGCTCACTGTGTGGATGTCATCTGCAGACTGCATACTTCTGGTTTCCGGAAGAACAGCCTATGGTGAACGGAAGGCCCAATATACGGAAGTGAGGCTAAGCAGCCATGTGCAGGACGTGACGATTCCTTGGGTGAGCCCAGTACCAGAGCGCTGTGTGTTGGCTCTGCAAGTATGGAAGCCTCCTTGGATGGCGGGGAATGCCCATGGTCTGCCCCTGCCTTCCCTTGAGGGCTGACCAGGATGTCTTTGGCTGTTCTATATGGGCCAGCTGGGATGGGGGATAACACCACAACAGTGAGAGCCAAACGTCCTAAGAAACCCCCGGGAAGGTTAACCCGGTCAACAAATGCCCGCAGAAGTCGGATGTGTCGGCCTAACGGCGCAAGAACGCAGCTCTGCTGTGGACAGGCACAACGCAATCACGTCCGAAAAAAAACTCCGGATGAACAAAGAAGAAGAAGAAGATTTATTTGGTGTGATCGGGATTTAAGATTTAAAGATATCGAGATTGAGATTTAAAGATTAAATCTCAAATCCCGAAACAACCAAATAAATCAATTTGATTATTGCTCGCTGGACTTAAGGCGGCCTGGTGTGCCTTGCCAGCCGAGAAGACCTGATCATTCGGGGCCACATCGAATGACGGATGTCAATCGCGGCGATCGGGCAAATTTTGAGCTATAACCTACGATGGGCGACGTTGTGATTTTCTAGTGTGAGAATTTGGTTACGTCTAGCGTGTACCGCGTGGTCTAGTGGTTATACACCCGCGCCACATGCCAGTGATCCGGGGTTTGTTTCCGGCTAAGGAAATGCTCTACTGACGAGCTCAAACAGTATACTATAGTGCTTCCAAATTGATGTGGACAAGGCCTTAGGTTCGTACCGGAATACGATCAGCGTTGTCAGTTGTGATATCTTTTTGTTTATATTTTTTTTATATCGTGCGAGATTGCTTACCATTATTGCCCACAGTTATCGATCGATACGGCACATAATATATGCTCAGCAAATTATTGTTATTTTGTTTCCCGTTGATGCCCAGTTATATTGTGTGTTCACCTCACGTGGGCTCCTGACTGCCATCAAAGGTTAGTTTCGTTGATAACACAATCCTAGTTTTGCCCACGTCCGTGTACTCTCCGGTGCAGGAGTTAGAGAAACCCAAGATGGCGGACAAGAAAGAGTCGTTGTCGTTCGGCTTCAAGAAGAAACAAGACCTTGTACAGCTGGGCAAGTCCGTCGTTAGCGAGGATGTCGATGACGCAGTCCAGAAAACAGATTATGTCCTGTCGCTCGAAGGTAAAGAGGTGAAGTCAACGAAACTTGTAGATAAACCAGCCAAAAAAGACTTTATCATACCCCTAATTAAACAGAACAAATGGCGAAGTGACGATGGCTCTGACAAATTACACACAGACACCCCAGCAGAAAGTCTCCACCTGCAAGCTGTTCAAGAGGTTTTACAAGACACAGCGAGGTACAACCAAGAGTGGGTTGACAGGGGCCAAGAAGATACACAGAGTGTGATCCCACTGTTGCTGCAGAACAAGATCCCAGACGGGTTTGAGTCCGAAGATAAACTGGACGTAGGGCTAAGACCGGAGGATCCCACCGATGCCGACTACCAGCAGATCCCCATCGGACAGTTTGGTTTGGCCATGTTGAGAGGCATGGGCTGGAGCAAAGACAGAGGTATTGGCAAGAAAAGTAAAGTGACAGCGCCTGTGGAAGTACGCATTCGACCCAAAGGCCTGGGTTTGGGAGCTGATCGTAACAACTCTGGGCCGGACAAGAACAGTCTGACACAGAATGCAGTTGATGACATGGGAGAAGAACTTCAATTAAAGACCAATGCCTGCTGTGTGGTGACTGCCGGAAGTCACAAAGAATTGTACGGAATTGTGGAGGGAATAGATGAAGACAATTCTCGTGTGATAGTGAAATTGAAGCTCAGCGGTAAAGTTGTCAACATCATGCAGGCCAATGTCCGTGTGGTTGGCAAGGCTGAATTTGATAAAAATTCCAAATATCTGAACAAGCAGAAAACAGATGAATATAAGGCAAAGGAAATGAAAAGGCTGGAAAATTTTGAGGATGGTGAAAATTCTGACACATCCAAATCACAAAAATATAAGCGACGGAGGAATGTACATTCTGATGATTCTGATTGTGATAGTGAAAATAAAAGAAGCCAACAAGGTGAGAGCCAGCGTAAATCTAAGCACAAGAAAAGAGATGTTAGAACAGATAGCAGACAGAAAGTAGATTCAACAGGGCACTCCCACGCGGGATCAGGTGAGAGGAAACACTCTAGAGAAGCCATCTCGTGGCTCAGAAACGACCTCCGTGTTAGAATCATAGACAGACATCTTGGCGGAGGCAAATACTACAAAGACAAAGCTGTCATCATTGACGTGCCTTCTCAGGGAACCTGTGTGTGCCGAACAGATGGTGGTCGACTGCTTGAGAATGTGTCTGAGGCATCCATAGAGACGGTCGTGCCCAGGACGGAAGATGCTTTTGTGGCGATAGTCGCAGGGCCACACAAGGGTCAGATAGGCCACATCATGAAGAGAGACAAGGACAAGTGTCTGGCCCTAGTTCAGCTTCTAGCAGACAGAGGGACGGTGCTGAGAGTACAGTATGACGATATCTGTGAGTACGTGGCAGATGTGCATGAACATGAAGATTATTAACACCACCATTCAGTCTCTCAACATCGGTACAACAATATCTTTGAGTACTTGGGAAACATGCATGAACATGATGATTATCACCATTCAGTTTCTCAACATCAGTACGACGATAACTGTGAGTATGTGGGTGCATCAAGATGATGATATCACCATTCAGTCTCAACATTGGTACAGCGATATCTGTGAGTACGTGGGAGACATACATCAAGATGATGATTATCACCATTCAGTCTCAACATTGTTACAGGTACAATGATATTTGTGAGTACATGCATCAAGATGATGATTATCACCATTCAGTCTCAACATTGGTACAACGATATCTGTGAGTACAACGATATCTGAGAGTACATCAAGATGATGAGTATCACCATTCAGTCTCAATATTGGTGCGACGATATCTGTGAGTACATGCATCAAGATGATGATTATCACCATTCAGTCTCAACATCGGTACAACGATATCTGAGTACGCGAGAGACATGCATCAAGATGATGATCATCAACCCCACGATTGTGTCTCAACTTGTTTCCTAGCAGGCATACAGCTGCAGTCACCGAGTCCATCAGTGGTGAACTCCCATGTCGACGAGTCGTTGAACTGTGTTCTCTCACAAACTAATGCAGCTCCAACTTATAAATTGTGTGTTTGTATTGACAGTCACAGACGTGACATTGAGATTCATTGTGTGTTTGTATTGGCAGTCACAGAAGTGACATTGAGATTCATTGTGTGTTTATATTCACGTAGTCACAGGAGAGGCATTCAGAATCCGTGTGGGCAAGTGCATTCATGATTGAGGTCGGGTTGTAGTTAGTTGACAGTTCTCTCGTGAAATGAGCTGAACAAATGTTGCAACATTTTATGCAGGTTCGTGATTATGTGGGCAATAATAATATTAATAATAATGATAATTCTGTAATTGTTCTTAAATTTCATGTACGTATCCTTTCTGCAGTCTACACACAATGGCATGAGATAGAGATAGCAAACAGATGTTTCTACAATGCTGCACCTGTGTGTGCTCATTAAGTGTGCTCATACATATATACATGGCAATTTAGAGTGCATGTCCTGTCTGTGTGCTCATTCATATATCCATCCATCATGTGCCATGCCGGAAAGCATGAGTGGTCATGACTTGCCATTTCACTCGATCACCAGAGTTGTGGATCAGCTCAGTGTTCCTGTCTCGACCATGCCATGTGGCCAGGCCAAACAGGCATTTACTTCTCGGTCTTCCTCTTGGTCTGTTCTCTTCGATCTTGCCAGTTGTCACTAAGTTCTCCAATTCATTTCTTCTCATAACATGTCCAAAAATTTTTGACTATCTACATCTAATTTCTCTAATCACTTCATGATTTTAATTTGTTTTCTGTAGTACTTGGTCATTGGTTTTTATATATTACATATATACTGGGCAATTTAGAGTGTGTGTCGTGTCTGTGTGCTCATACGTATATGCATGACAATTTAGAGTACGTCCTGTCTGTGTGCTCATATGCATATACTGGACAATTTAGAGTTTGTGTCCTGTCTGTGTGCTCATCAAGTCCTGTCTGTGCTCATGAAGTCCTGTCTGTGTGCTCATACGTATATACATAACAATGTAGAGTTTGTGTCCTGTCTGTGTGCTCCATACAGGACAGTTCAGTTGATGTTTTCCTGGCTGCTGTAGTTTGGCAAGAACACTGTGACACTCACGCCATTCTGTAACTGGTGCCTCAGCCACGTGATGATGGTAGTCCCCAGAGTGGCAACATCATCCCAGATGTCACATCTAAGGGATTCTAGCTACAACATGCAATTCGTCTCTCTGCCAGTATGTTGTTGCAAGTCAGCTGTCATTTGTCGTCATGTGCTCACCCCTAAGCCTATGTTGTATCTGTATGTGGTAGCACCAGATCCCTCTAGAATGTGCTCAGCCATGTTGTATCTGTATGTGGTAGCACCAGATCCCTCTAGAATGTGCTCAGCCATGTTGTATCTGTATGTGGTAGCACCAGATCCCTCTAGAATGTGCTCAGCCATGTTGTATCTGTATGTGGTAGCACCAGATCCCTCTAGTTAGTTAGTTAGTTAGTCGACAGATCATCCTCGTTGCACATCGAACCATTCAGTCCATAAGTGCTCGGATCCCCTCCTCAGCAAATCCCGCAGCGTTTAGCGGCTAACGACCCCAGTTCTGTGTTGGTTTATCAATCTTCTTTGGCTTCCTGCTTAGTGTTCTTGTTTGGCCACCCCTCTTTTAATTTGCTGTTCTCGCAGTCTGGCCATTGTTGTAGATTCACAGTCATCACTTGGTTCTCGCAAAAGTCTCACTTCTCGTAGAGCATTCAAAATGTCAGCCTGGTCCATGGCACGTCCGCCCTCCACAGTAGCCTCACCTGCGAGCTTGTCAGCCCGCTCATTTCCTTGTACTCCCGCATGCCCTGGCACGAAGATGAAACTAATCTTTGCCAGCCGAGACCGCTTCAGAGGCAGCAACCATTCTCTTCGGATCGACCCCTCCTCTATCCTCTTGATCATGTTCATTGAGTCGCTAAGGAAACAAGCCCTAGTGAATGTCTGTGTCTCGAGCCATGTTATTGCTTTACTTACTGCCATGACTTCCATGGTCAGGCTACTTGTGGTTTCAGTGAAAGCACCAGAGTCCTCCTTCACAATTCTCCCTCCGGCCCGAGCTGTAAAGGCCCATGAGCTTCTCACATGTCGGACGACCGACCCATCTGTGTAGATGACCGCGTCACCGTCTAGCGAATTCTCGAAAATCAACGCTTGTACTTCAGCCTCAACAGCAGCCGGATTTTCTTGTCTGCATTTTCTATCTAGTTGGATGCAAACTGAAAAGGATGTGCAGAAGTCTGTTGGCACTTGCACCCACTCCTCGCCAGGTTCTAAGTCCTCAAGTGAACACACCTGTTGAAGAATGTCTTCGGCTTGACCCATCCACGACCGTCCTCTTTTTAACCTGCTGCCCTTCACCTTCCTAATTTCACTATGCAGTGGATGTTGTGTGTTTGTGTTAATTCTGAGGTAGGCGCGTGCCCTGCAAACTTGTATTCTCTCTTCAATGGTTGGAAAATCAAGAAGGTAGCGCATCGCCCTGCATGCTGTATCTCTTGTACATCCAAGAATAATGCGCATAGCTTCATTCTGTATCCTTTCCATCCTTTCTATCTGCTTATGGCTGAGAGTCAGGATTGCCATTGCATACTCCAAAACAGACATGACCAGCCCCTCGTACAGATGACATAGATGGCGCTGCTCACAGTTTGCTGCCGCCATCACCCGCATCGCTGCCAATCCCCGCTTGGCCTTTGTTATCACTTGGTCTATGTGCACATTATAAGCAAGGCTTCGATCAAACTGTCCCGTAACCCCAGAGATCCCTCTAGAATGTGCTCAGCCATGTTGTATCTGTATGTGTTTGCACCAGATCCCTCTAGACATGGGCTCATCCATGTTGTATCTGTATGTGTTTGCACCAGATCCCTCTAGACATGGGCTCATCCATGTTGTATCTGTATGTGTTTGCACCAGATCCCTCTAGACATGGGCTCATCCATGAACCTGTGTTGTCTCTATGTGCCAACATCCTGTTAAGTACAACAGTTTGGCGCAGGGGCCACACACGAAGGCCACTAATCTATTTGAAACTTTGAACTGTTTGCCTGCTGCCCTAATCCTGCTATAGTGTCCTATCCTACCATAGGGTTACAGACAACCCTGACCCATCACCTGGTCAGCCAGCAGGTATTCACGTACCTGAGAGAGTGCATTGTGGGAGTGTAGTGCAAGAGACCCGGTACCAGCCATGATCAAATCATCACACACTCACGTATGATCTGTGTATAAAGCCGTGACATCAGATATGTCTGTCAGATCATCACGTATGATCTGTGTATAAAGTCGTGACATCAGATATGTCTGTCCGCAGAAGTCGGATGTGTCGGCCTAACGGCGCAAGATCGCAGCTCTGCTGTAAACAGGCACAACGCAATCACATCCGGAAAAAAAACTCCGGATGAACGAAGAAGAAGAAGAAGATATGTCTGTCAGATCATCACGTATGATCTGTGTATAAAGTAGTGACATCAGATATGTCTGTCAGATCATCACGTATGATCTGTGTATAAAGTCGTGACATCAGATATGTCTGTCAGATCATCACGTATGATCTGTGTATAAAGTCGTGACATCAGATATGTCTGTCAGTTCATCACGTATGATCTGAGTATAAAGTAGTGACATCAGATATGTCTGTCAGATCATCACGTATGATCTGTGTATAAAGTTGTGACATCAGATATGTCTGTCAGATCATCACGTATGATCTATAAAATCGTGACATCAGATATGTCTGTCAGATCATCACGTATGATCTGAGTATAAAGTAGTGACATCAGATATGTCTGTCAGATCATCACGTATGATCTGTGTATAAAGTTGTGACATCAGATATGTCTGTCAGATCATCACGTATGATCTGCGTATAAAGTAGTGACATCAGATATGTCTGTCCTGCCATGATCAGGTCATCATGTATGATCTGAGTATAAAGTAGTGACATCAGATATGTCTGTCCAGCCATGATCAGGTCATCACGTATGATCTGTGTATAAAGTAGTGACATCAGATATGTCTGTCCAGCCATGATCAGATCATCACACACTCACGTATGATCTGTGTATAAAGTTTTGACATCAGATATGTCTGTCAGATCACCACGTATGATCTGTGCAGTCGTGACATCAGATATGTCTGTCCAGCCATGATCAGGTCATCACGTATGATCTGTGTATAAAGTAGTGACATCAGATATGTCTGTCCAGCCATGATCAGATCATCACACACTCACGTATGATCTGTGTATAAAGTTGTGACATCCGATATGTCTGTCAGATCATCACGTATGATCTGTGTATAAAGTTGTGACATCAGATATTCTGTCCAGCCATGATCAGATCACGTATGAACTGTGTATAAAGTTGTGACATCAGATATGTCTGTCAGATCATCACGTATGATCTGTGTATAAAGTTGTGACATCAGATATTCTGTCCAGCCATGATCAGATCATCACGTATGAACTGTGTATAAAGTTGTGACATCAGATATGTCTGTCAGATCATCACGTATGATCTGTGTTTAAAGTTGTGACATCAGATATTCTGTCCAGCCATGATCAGATCCTGCTTCACCATTAAATGTCCCAGCATCTAGGGTTGGGAGTGTATGTACAGATGTTCATTTCTATGATTGTGTATTCATGACTGGTCGTATTTCCTGTCTTGTTCACCATTAAATGTCCCAGCATCTAGGGTTGGGAGTGTACAGATGTTCATTTCTATGATTGTGTATTCATGACTGGTCATATTTCCTGTCTGCTTCACCATTAAATGTCCCAGCATCTAGGGTTGGGAGTGTACAGATGTTCATTTCTATGATTGTGTATTCATGACTGGTCATATTTCCTGTCTGCTTCACCATTAAATGTCCCAGCATCTAGGGTTGGGAGTGTATGTACAGATGTTCATTTCTATGATTGTGTATTCATGACTGGTCGTATTTCCTGTCTGCTTCACCATTAAATGTCCCAGCATCTAGGGTTGGGAGTGTACAGATGTTCATTTCTATGATTGTGTATTCATGACTGGTCATATTTCCTGTCTGCTTCACCATTAAATGTCCCAGCATCTAGAGTTGGGAGTGTACAGATGTTCATTTCTATGATTGTGTATTCATGACTGGTCATATTTCCTGTCTTGTTCACCATTAAATGTCCCAGCATCTAGGGTTGGGAGTGTACAGATGTTCATTTCTATGATTGTGTATTCATGACTGGTCATATTTCCTGTCTGCTTCACCATTAAATGTCCCAGCATCTAGGGTTGGGAGTGTATGTACAGATGTTCATTTCTATGATTGTGTATTCATGACTGGTCATATTTCCTTTCTTGTTCACCATTAAATGTCCCAGCATCTAGGATTGGGAGTGTATGTACAGATGTTCATTTCTATGATTGTGTATTCATGACTGGTCATATTTCCTGTCTGCTTCACCATTAAATGTCCCAGCATCTAGGGTTGGGAGTGTATGTGCAGATGTTCATTTCTATGATTGTGTATTCATGACTGGTCATATTTCCTGTCTGCTTCACCATTAAATGTCCCAGCTTCTAGGGTTGGGAGTGTATGTGTTCAGATGTTCATTTCTATGATTGTGTATTCATGACTGGTCGTATTTCCTGTCTGCTTCACCATTAAATGCCCAGCATTAAATCAGCGTTTTGGCTTCTGATGATGTCATATGTGTGCTTGTCCACCTTCAGACACAGGACTTATTGTTGTGTGTGTGAGAACTGTGAAGTCCACTGTTAGTGTGAACATTGTTGTGTGTATGAGAACTATATAGTCCACTGTTAGTGTGAACATTGTTGTGTGTATGAGAACTGTGAAGTCCACTGTTAGTGTGAACATTGTTGTGTGTATGAGAACTATATAGTCCACTGTTAGTGTGAACATTGTTGTGTATATGAGAACTGTGAAGTCCACTGTTAGTGTGAGCATTGTTGTGTGTATGAGAACTATAAAGTCCACTGTTAGTGTGAACATTGTTGTGTGTATGAGAACTATAAAGTCCACTGTTAGTGTGAACATTGTTGTGTGTATGAGAACTATATAGTCCACTGTTAGTGTGAACATTGTTGTGTGTATGAGAACTGTGAAGTCCACTGTTAGTGTGAGCATTGTTGTGTGTATGAGAACTACAAAGTCCACTGTTAGTGTGAACATTGTTGTGTGTATGAGAACTGTGAAGTCCACTGTTAGTGTGAACATTGTTGAGTGTATGAGAACTGTGAAGTCCACTGTTAGTGTGAACATTGTTGTGTGTATGAGAACTGTGAAGTCCACTGTTAGTGTGAACATTGCTGTGTGTGTGAGAACTATATAGTCCACTGTTAGTGTGAACATTGTTGTGTGTATGAACTGTGAAGTCCACTGTTAGTGTATTTTTTTCTAACAGAGTTTAGAAACACACAAACACAATCAGATAGAAATAAATACAATTAACAAGGCACAGATAAACACAAATACAATCAGATAGAACATAACAAATACAATTAACAGAGTTGAGATACACAGATAGAACATAAATACAACTAACAGAATATAGATACACAAACACAGATGGAACATAAATACAAATAACGGAATATAGATACACAAACACAGATAGAACATAAATACAACTCACAGAATATAGATACACAAACACAGATAGAACATAAATACAAATAACGGAATATAGATACACAAACACAGATAGAACATAAATACAACTCACAGAATATAGATACACAAACACAGAACATAAATACAAATAACGGAATATAGATACACAAACACAGATAGAACATAAATACAACTCACAGAATATAGATACACAAACACAGATAGAACATAAATACAAATAACGGAATATAGATACACAAACACAGATAGAACATAAATACAAATAACGGAATATAGATACACAAACACAGATAGAACATAAATACAACTCACAGAATATAGATACACAAACACAGATGGAACATAAATACAACTCACAGAATATAGATACACAAACACAGATAGAACATAAATACAAATAACGGAATATAGATACACAAACACAGATAGAACATAAATACAACTCACAGAATATAGATACACAAACACAGATAGAACATAAATACAAATAACGGAATATAGATACACAAACACAGATAGAACATAAATACAACTCACAGAATATAGATACACAAACACAGATAGAACATAAATACAACTCACAGAATATAGATACACAAACACAGATAGAACATAAATACAACTAACAGAGTTGAGATAAACTATCATAACAACCAACGTTGGATGACATGTCCAGTCAGGGTGACTTTGATTTCATCAACAAGGGTAATGACAACCCAAGCTGAGTGACATGTCCAGCCAGTGACCTGTATTTCCCACTGTAATGACAGCTATTGCAATGACATGTCCAGCCAGTGACCTGTATTTCCCACTGTAATGACAACTATTGCAATGACATGTCCAGCCAGTGACCTGTATTTCCCACTGTAATGACAACTATTGCAATGACATGTCCAGCCAGTGACCTGTATTTCCCACTGTAATGACAACTATTGCAATGACATGTCCAGCCAGTGACCTGTATTTCCCACTGTAATGACAACTATTGCAATGACATGTCCAGCCAGTGACCTGTATTTCCCACTGTAATGACAACTATTGCAATGACATGTCCAGCCAGTGACCTGTATTTCCCACTGTAATGACAACTATTGCAATGACATGTCCAGCCAGTGACCTGTATTTCCCACTAATGACAACTATTGCAATGACATGTCCAGCCAGTGACCTGTATTTCCCACTAATGACAACTATTGCAATGACATGCCCAGCCAGTGACCTGTATTTCCCACTGTAATGACAACTATTGCAATGACATGTCCAGCCAGTGACCTGTATTTCCCACTGTAATGACAACTATTGCAATGACATGTCCAGCCAATGACCTGTATTTCCCACTAATGACAACTATTGCAATGACATGCCCAGCCAGTGACCTGTATTTCCCACTGTAATGACAACTATTGCAATGACATGTCCAGCCAGTGACCTGTATTTCCCACTGTAATGACAACTATTGCAATGACATGTCCAGCCAGTGACCTGTATTTCCCACTGTAATGACAACTATTGCAATGACATGTCCAGCCAGTGACCTGTATTTCCCACTGTAATGACAACTATTGCAATGACATGTCCAGCCAGTGACCTGTATTTCCCACTGTAATGACAACTATTGCAATGACATGTCCAGCCAGTGACCTGTATTTCCCACTGTAATGACAACTAGTGCAATGACATGTCCAGCCAGTGACCTGTATTTCCCACTGTAATGACAGCTATTGCAATGACATGTCCAGCCAGTGACCTGTATTTCCCACTGTAATGACAGCTATTGCAATGACATGTCCAGCCAGTGACCTGTATTTCCCACTGTAATGACAGCTATTGCAATGACATGTCCAGCCAGTGACCTGTATTTCCCACTGTAATAACAACTATTGCAATGACATGCCCAGCCAGTGACCATTTCCCACTGTAATGACAACTATTGCAATGACATGTCCAGCCAATGACCTGTATTTCCCACTGTAATGACAACTATTGCAATGACATGTCCAGCCAGTGACCTGTATTTCCCACTGTAATGACAACTATTGCAATGACATGTCCAGCCAGTGACCTGTATTTCCCACTGTAATGACAACTATTGCAATGACATGTCCAGCCAGTGACCTGTATTTCCCACTGTAATGACAACTATTGCAATGACATGTCTAGCCAGTGACCTGTATTTCCCACTGTAATGACAGCTATTGCAATGACATGTCCAGCCAGTGACCTGTATTTCCCACTGTAATGACAACTATTGCAATGACATGCCCAGCCAGTGACCTGCATTTCCCACTGTAATGACAACTAGTGCAATGACATGTCCAGCCAATGACCTGTATTTCCCACTGTAATGACAACTATTGCAATGACATGCCCAGCCAGTGACTTGTATTTCCCAGACTGATGGCACTATCACATCAGAGACTGGTCACCCATTCCTCCGTACATCCAGGTGACAGGTGACCTGACAAGCCAGGCTGAGTGATACATCCAGCCACAGGTGAACTGTAACTGACACAAGCCAGGCTGAGTGATACATCCAGCCACAGGTGACCTGACAACCCAGGCTGAGTGATACATTCAGCCACAGGTGACCTGTATCTGACACAACAAGCCAGGCTGAGTGATACATCCAGCCACAGGTGACCTGACAACCCAGGCTGAGTGATACATTCAGCCACAGGTGACCTGACAACCCAGGCTGAGTGATACATCCAGCCACAGGTGACCTGACAACCCAGGCTGAGTGATACATCCAGCCACAGGTGACCTGACAACCCAGGCTGAGTGATACATTCAGCCACAGGTGACCTGACAACCCAGGCTGAGTGATACATCCAGCCACAGGTGAACTGTAACTGACACAACAAGCCAGGCTGAGTGATACATTCAGCCACAGGTGACCTGACAACCCAGGCTGAGTGATACATTCAGCCACAGGTGACCTGTATCTGACACAAGCCAGGCTGAGTGATACATCCAGCCACAGGTGACCTGACAACCCAGGCTGAGTGATACATCCAGCCACAGGTGACCTGACAACCCAGGCTGAGTGATACATTCAGCCACAGGTGACCTGACAACCCAGGCTGAGTGATACATTCAGCCACAGGTGACCTGTATCTGACACAAGCCAGGCTGAGTGATACATCCAGCCACAGGTGAACTGTAACTGACACAACAAGCCAGGCTGAGTGATACATCCAGCCACAGGTGAACTGTAACTGACACAACAAGCCAGGCTGAGTGATACATCCAGCCACAGGTGACCTGACAACCCAGGCTGAGTGATACATCCAGCCACAGGTGACCTGACAACCCAGGCTGAGTGATACATCCAGCCACAGGTGACCTGACAACCCAGGCTGAGTGATACATCCAGCCACAGGTGACCTGACAACCCAGGCTGAGTGATACATCCAGCCACAGGTGACCTGACAACCCAGGCTGAGTGATACATCCAGCCACAGGTGACCTGACAACCCAGGCTGAGTGATACATCCAGCCACAGGTGACCTGACAACCCAGGCTGAGTGATACATCCAGCCACAGGTGACCTGACAACCCAGGCTGAGTGATACATCCAGCCACAGGTGACCTGACAACCCAGGCTGAGTGATACATTCAGCCACAGGTGACCTGTATCTAACACAACAACCCAGGCTGAGTGACATGTTAGTGAACAAAAGAAGAAGAAGAGTGTCAGTCAAGGTGACTTATATGTGCCACAAATTCTACATGAAACTTTCACAAGAACATGTAATGACTGTGGCTTCTGTTCAAGTAAACAATAGCTTTTTTCTTTTAAAATAAAATCAAGTGTTTATTTTATGAAATGATAACATGAATTCATTGGCTGATTTCAAATGACTGAAATGGAAGATTTTTCAATTGATAACATGAATGAAACAGTGGGATTCAAGTGAGAACACAATATAAATTGCAGATAATATGACAACATATTTGATCAGCCTATTAAAATAAGACAACCAACTGTATTTCTCATCTTGGAAACAGCCTATTAAAATAAGACAACCAACTGTATTTCTCATCTTGGAAACAGCCTATTAAAATAAGACAACCAACTGTATTTCTCATCTTGGAAACAGCCTATTAAAATAAGACAACCAACTGAATTTCTCACTGTGAAATCTAATGATATAACATGGCAGTTGAAGACAAAGAGAAACAGGATAACTTCACATATTCTCTAGATGTCAATGGTTGTCTGTGACAAACATGTGTCAGATGAAGACAAAGATACTAAACATGACAATTACACCGATTCTCTGGTTACCAATGGTTGCCTGGGTGTAACAAATGTTTGCGCCACAGAATAAACCAAACACAGTTATAATACCATGCCATGAGAGTATGGCTGACACTGACATGGATCCAATAAAACCAACACAAGGAACATTACAAATTATAACGACACAGAGACTATGCTGTTGACAACCTTATCTAGTCTGCTTGCTGTCGCCTGCTAGTTCTAGTGTCTGCCAGTCGTCAGTCTCCTCCCCGTCAGCCGCCCAGACCTCGTTGTCCCAGCCGTCGCCAGCCGCTGACCTACTCACGCGCTTGCCACCATCCAGGTCCAGGAGATCTGCTACCAGCGGCTGCTTCTGTCTGGACGAGGGGGACACCAGGTCAGTGCTGCAGTCGGCATCGTCCCAACCTTCAGGAGAAGGCTGGCCAGAGGTTTTGTTGGAGGATTTCTTCTTGGCTTTGGATGAGGAGGAAGACTTGAAGGAATCACTGGTGGTCCAGCCGTCCCAGCCGGGCTCCGGCTTGTGTTTGCTACTTGGAGCTGACAGGGAGGCTGTGTCATCATTCAGCCACGCCTCCAGATCATCATCATTGCCCGCTGACCAGCCAGACGTGGTAACCTTGCTGGAAGTGGTGGTGGAGTTTTTGGCTGAGGACCAATCACTTCCGGGACCCCAGTCTCCCCATGACTCATCTTCGTCTCCTAGCAGCTGCTTTTTGGACGACTCTCTGTGGATGGCAGTTAGATCAGCATCATGTCAATGATGGCAGGCAATGTTCACACACAGCATGACATGACAGGACAGACTGGAACACATGTACTGGTGTAGCTCTGTCTACAGTGTAAACACATCTATGTAGCCATGGATGTGTGGGGATACTATCTGGTTGTGTGGGGTCTGGGTGTGTGGAGACACTAGGGTAAACACATTTTGTAGCCCTGTCTGGTTGTGTGGGGGTACTGTCTGGTTGTGTGGGGGTACTGTCTGGTTGTGTGGGGGTACTGTGCTGATTGTGTGGGGTCTGGGTGTGTGGAGACACTAGGGTAAACACATTTTGTAGCCCTGTCTGGTTGTGTGGGGGTACTGTCTTGTTGTGTGGGGGTACTGTCTGGATGTGTGGGAAGACTAAGGTAACCACATTTGTGTAGCCCTGTCTGGTTGTGTGGGGGTACTGTCTGGTTGTGTGGGGATACTGTCTGGTTGTGTGGGGATAATGTTTGGTTGTGTGGGAATAATGTATGGTTGTGTGGGAACACTAGTAACCACATTTGTGTAGCCCTGTCTGGTTGTGGGGGTACTGTCTGGTTGTGTGGGGGTACTGTCTGGTGGTGTGGGAGTACTGTCTGGTTCTGGGGGGGGGGGGGGGTACTACTGCCTGGTTGTGTGGGGATGTCTGGTTGTGTGGGGGTACTTTTGGTTGTGTGGAGGTACACTGTCTGGTTGTGTGGGGGTACTGTCTGGTTGTGTGGGAACAATAGTAACCACATTTGTGTAGCCTTGTCTGGTTGTGAGGGTACTGTCTAGTTGTGTGGAGGTATTGTCTGGTTGTGTGGGTGTACTGTCTGGTTGTGTGGGGGTACTGTCTGGTTGTGTGGAGGTACTGTCTGGTTGTGTACTCAATCTCCATGACAGTTAAAGGAAGGAGGTACTCACTCTCGACTAGTTAAAGGAAGGAGGTACTCACTCTCGACTAGTTAAAGGAAGGAGGTACTCACTCTCGACTAGTTAAAGGAAGGGGGTACTCTCTACTACAGTTAGAGGAAGGAGGTACTCACTCTTGACTAGTTAAAGTAAGGAGGAACTCACTCTCCACTACAGTTACAGGAAGGATGTACTGACTCTCCACCCACTACAGTTACAGGAAGGATGTACTCACTCTCCACTACAGTTACAGGAAGGATGTACTGACTCTCCACCCACTACAGTTACAGGAAGGATGTACTCACTCTCCACTACAGTTACAGGAAGGATGTACTGACTCTCCACCCACTACAGTTACAGGAAGGATGTACTCACTCTCCACTACAGTTACAGGAAGGATGTACTCACTCTCCACTACAGTTACAGGAAGGATGTACTCACTCTCCACTACAGTTACAGGAAGGATGTACTCACTCTCCACTACAGTTAGAGGAAGGAGGTACTCACTCTTGACTAGTTACAGGAAGGGGGTACTCTCTACTACAGTTAGAGGAAGGAGGTACTCACTCTTGACTAGTTAAAGTAAGGAGGAACTCACTCTCCACTACAGTTACAGGAAGGATGTACTCACTCTCCACTACAGTTACAGGAAGGATGTACTCACTCTCCACTACAGTTAGAGGAAGGAGGTACTCACTCTTGACTAGTTACAGGAAGGGGGTACTCTCTACTACAGTTAGAGGAAGGAGGTACTCACTCTCCACTACAGTTACAGGAAGGATGTACTCACTCTCTACTACAGTTAGAGGAAGGATGTACTCACTCTCCACTACAGTTACAGGAAGGATGTACTCACTCTCCACTACAGTTAGAGGAAGGAGGTACTCACTCTTGACTAGTTACAGGAAGGGGGTACTCTCTACTACAGTTAGAGGAAGGAGGTACTCACTCTTGACTAGTTAAAGTAAGGAGGAACTCACTCTCCACTACAGTTACAGGAAGGATGTACTCACTCTCCACTACAGTTACAGGAAGGATGTACTCACTCTCCACTACAGTTAGAGGAAGGAGGTACTCACTCTTGACTAGTTACAGGAAGGGGGTACTCTCTACTACAGTTAGAGGAAGGAGGTACTCACTCTCCACTACAGTTACAGGAAGGATGTACTGACTCTCCACCCACTACAGTTACAGGAAGGATGTACTGACTCTCCACCCACTACAGTTACAGGAAGGATGTACTCACTCTCCACTACAGTTACAGGAAGGATGTACTCACTCTCCACTACAGTTACAGGAAGGATGTACTCACTCTCCACTACAGTTAGAGGAAGGAGGTACTCACTCTCCACTACAGTTACAGGAAGGAGGAACTCACTCTCCACTACAGTTAGAGGTACTCACTCTCCACTACAGTTACAGGAAGGATGTGCTCACTCTCCACCCACTACAGTTACAGGAAGGATGTACTCACTCTCCACTACAGTTACAGGAAGGATGTACTCACTCTCCACTACAGTTAGAGGAAGGATGTACTCACTCTCCACTACAGTTAGAGGAAGGAGGTACTCACTCTCCACTACAGTTACAGGAAGGATGTGCTCACTCTCCACTACAGTTAGAGGTACTCACTCTCCACTACAGTTAGAGGAAGGATGTACTCACTCTCTACTACAGTTAGAGGAAGGATGTACTCACTCTCCACTACAGTTACAGGAAGGATGTACTCACTCTCCACTACAGTTAGAGGAAGGAGGTACTCACTCTTGACTAGTTACAGGAAGGGGGTACTCTCTACTACAGTTAGAGGAAGGAGGTACTCACTCTTGACTAGTTAAAGTAAGGAGGAACTCACTCTCCACTACAGTTACAGGAAGGATGTACTCACTCTCCACTACAGTTACAGGAAGGATGTACTCACTCTCCACTACAGTTAGAGGAAGGAGGTACTCACTCTTGACTAGTTACAGGAAGGGGGTACTCTCTACTACAGTTAGAGGAAGGAGGTACTCACTCTCCACTACAGTTACAGGAAGGATGTACTGACTCTCCACCCACTACAGTTACAGGAAGGATGTACTCACTCTCCACTACAGTTACAGGAAGGATGTACTCACTCTCCACTACAGTTACAGGAAGGATGTACTCACTCTCCACTACAGTTAGAGGAAGGAGGTACTCACTCTCCACTACAGTTACAGGAAGGAGGAACTCACTCTCCACTACAGTTAGAGGTACTCACTCTCCACTACAGTTACAGGAAGGATGTGCTCACTCTCCACCCACTACAGTTACAGGAAGGATGTACTCACTCTCCACTACAGTTAAAGGAAGGAGGAACTCACTCTCCACTACAGTTAGAGGTACTCACTCTCCCCTACAGTTACAGGTACTCACTCTCCACTACAGTTACAGGTACTCACTCTCCCCTACAGTTACAGGTACTCACTCTCCACTACAGTAACAGGTACTCACTCTCCCCTACAGTAACAGGTACTCACTCTCCCCTACAGTTACAGGTACTCACTCTCCACTACAGTTACAGGTACTCATTCTCCCCTACAGTTACAGGTACTCACTCTCCCCTACAGTTACAGGTACTCACTCTCCACTACAGTTACAGGTACTCACTCTCCCCTACAGTTACAGGTACTCACTCTCCCCTACAGTTACAGGTACTCACTCTCCCCTACAGTTACAGGTACTCACTCTCCCCTACAGTTACAGGTACTCACTCTCCCCTACAGTTACAGGTACTCACTCTCCCCTACAGTTACAGGTACTCACTCTCTCCTACAGTTAGAGGTACTCACTCTCACCTACAGGTACAGGTACTCACTCTCCCCTACAGTTAGAGGTACTCACTCTCCCCTACAGTTACATGTACTCACTCTCCACTACAGTTACAGGTACTCACTCTCCCCTACAGTTACAGGTACTCACTCTCCCCTACAGTTACATGTACTCACTCTCCCCTACAGTTACAGGTACTCACTCTCCCCTACAGTTAGAGGTACTCACTCTCCCCTTCAGTTAGAGGTACTCACTCTCCCCTACAGTTACAGGTACTCACTCTCCCCTACAGTTACAGGTACTCACTCTCCCCTACAGTTACAGGTACTCACTCTCCCCTACAGCTGCAGGTACTCACTCTCCCCTACAGTTAGAGGTACTCACTCTCCCCTACAGTTACAGGTACTCACTCTCCCCTACAGTTAGAGGTACTCACTCTCCCCTACAGTTACAGGTACTCACTCTCCCCTACAGCTACAGGTACTCACTCTCCCCTACAGTTACATGTACTCACTCTCCCCTACAGTTACAGGTACTCACTCTCCCCTACAGTTACAGGTACTCACTCTCCCCTACAGTTACAGGTACCCACTCTCCCCTACAGTTAGAGGTACTCACTCTCCCCTACAGTTAGAGGTACTCACTCTCCCCTACAGTTAGAGGTACTCACTCTCCCCTACAGGTACAGGTACTCACTCTCCCCTATAGTTACATGCACTCACTCTCCCCTTCAGTTAGAGGTACTCACTCTCCCCTACAGTTAGAGGTACTCACTCTCCCCTACAGTTACAGGTAATCACTCTCCCCTACAGTTAGAGGTACTCACTCTCCCCTTCAGTTAGAGGTACTCACTCTCCCCTACAGTTACAGGTACTCACTCTCCCCTACAGTTACAGGTACTCACTCTCCCCTACAGTTACAGGTACTCACTCTCCCCTACAGTTACAGGTACTCACTCTCCCCTACAGTTACAGGTACTCACTCTCCCCTACAGTTACAGGTACTCACTCTCCCCTACAGTTACAGGTACTCGCTCTCCACTACAGTTACAGGTACTCACTCTCCCCTACAGTTACAGGTACTCACTCTCCCCTACAGTTACAGGTACTCACTCTCCACTGCCATAGACTGACTTGCCCTACAGTTACAGGTACTCACTCTCCCCTGCCATAGGCTGACTTGCCCTACAGTTACAGGTACTCACTCTCCACTGTCATAGGCTGACGTGCCCTACAGTTACAGGTACTCACTCTCCACTGCCATAGGCTGACTTGCCCTACAGTTACAGTTACATGTACTCACTCTCCACTGCCATAGGCTTGCTTGCCCTACAGTTACAGGTACTCACTCTCCACTGCCATAGGCTGACTTGCCCTACAGTTACAAGTACTCACTCTCCACTGCCATAGGCTTGCTTGCCCTACAGTTACATGTACTCACTCTCCACTGCCATAGGCTGACTTGCCCTACAGTTACAGGTACTCACTCTCCACTGCCATAGGCTTGCTTGCCCTACAGTTACATGTACTCACTCTCCACTGCCATAGGCTGACTTGCCCTACAGTTACATGTACTCACTCTCCACTGCCATAGGCTGACTTGCCCTACAGTTACAGTTACATGTACTCACTCTCCACTGCCATAGGCTGACTTGCCCTACAGTTACAGGTACTCACTCTCCACTGCCATAGACTTGCCCTACAGTTACAGTTAAAGGTACTCACTCTCCACTGCCGTAGGCTGACTTGCCCTACAGTTACAGATATTCACTCTCCACTGCCGTAGGCTGACTTGCCCTACAGTTACATGTACTCACTCTCCACTACCATAGGCTGACTTGCCCTACAGTTACATGTACTCACTCTCCACTGCCATAGACTGACTTGCCCTACAGTTACAGTTACAGGTACTCACTCTCCACTGCCATAGGCTGACTTGCCCTACAGTTACAGTTACAGGTACTCACTCTCCACTGCCGTAGGCTGACTTGCCCTACAGTTACAGGTACTCACTCTCCACTGCCGTAGGCTGACTTGCCCTACAGTTACAGTTACTCACTCTCCACTGCCGTAGGCTGACTTGCCCTACAGTTACATGTACTCACTCTCCACTGCCGTAGGCTGACTTGCCCTACAGTTACAGTTACATGTACTCACTCTCCACTGCCATAGGCTGACTTGCCCTACAGTTACAGGTACTCACTCTCCACTGCCATAGGCTGACTTGCCCTACAGTTACAGGTACTCACTCTCCACTGCCATATGCTGACTTGCCCTACAGTTACAGTTACATGTACTCACTCTCCACTGCCATAGGCTGACTTGTCCTACAGTTACAGGTACTCACTCTCCACTGCCATAGGCTGACTTGCCCTACAGTTACATGTACTCACTCTCCACTGTCATAGGCTGACTTGCCCTAAGGTTACATGTACTCACTCTCCACTGCCATAGGCTGACTTGCCCTACAGTTACATGTACTCACTCTCCACTGCCGTAGGCTGACTTGCCCTACAGTTACAGTTACATGTACTCACTCTCCACTGCCATAGGCTGACTTGCCCTACAGTTACAGGTACTCACTCTCCACTGCCGTAGGCTGACTTGCCAAGCAGAGACGACTTTTCCCCAGGAGAAGTATCAGCTGAGTTCAAGGTCGTTTTTGGTTCACCCCACAATGACTGCAGATCCTTCCAGCCTTTTGTACCAGCAGCAGTCAGCTGGGAGAGACAAGACATGAGAGGGTGACTGCAACAGTCAGCTGGGAGAGACAAGACATGGGAGGGTGACTGCAACAGTCAGCTGGGAGAGACAAGACATGGGAGGGTGACTTCAGTGATGGTTAGCTAAAGATAAGACAGGGAAGACTAGTGATGGTCAGCTAGAGATAAGACAGGGAAGACTGTAGTGATGGTCAGCTAGAGATAAGACAGGGAAGACTGTAGTGATGGTCAGCTAGAGATAAGACAGGGGAAGACTGTAGTGATGGTCAGCTAGAGATAAGACAGGGAAGAGTGTAGTGATGGTCAGCTAGAGATAAGACACATAAGACTGTAGTGATGGTCAGCTAGAAGTAAGACAGGGAAGACTGTAGTGATGGTCAGTTAGAGATAAGACAGGGAAGACTGTAGTGATGGTCAGCTAGAGATAAGACAGAGAAGACTGTAGTGATGGTCAGCTAGAGATAAGACAGGGAAGACTGTAGTGATGGTCAGCTAGAGATAAGACAGGGAAGACTGTAGTGATGGTCAGCTAGAGATAAGACAGGGAAGAGTGTAGTGATGGTCAGCTAGAGATAAGACAGAGAAGAGTGTAGTGATGGTCAGCTAGAGATAAGACAGGGAAGACTGTAGTGATGGTCAGCTAGAGATAAGACAGAGAAGAGTGTAGTGATGGTCAGCTAGAGATAAGACACACAAGACTGTAGTGATGGTCAGCTAGAGATAAGACAGGGAAGACTGTAGTGATGGTCAGCTAGAGATAAGACACATAAGACTGTAGTGATGGTCAGCTAGAGATAAGACAGGGAAGACTGTAGTGATGGTCAGCTAGAGATAAGACAGGGAAGACTGTAGTGATGGTCAGCTAGAGATAAGACAGGGAAGAGTGTAGTGATGGTCAGCTAGAAGTAAGACACACAAGACTGTAGTGATGGTCAGCTAGAGATAAGACACATAAGACTGTAGTGATGGTCAGCTAGAGATAAGACACATAAGACTGTAGTGATGGTCAGCTAGAAGTAAGACACACAAGACTTTAGTGATGGTCAGCTAGAGATAAGACAGGGAAGACTGTAGTGATGGTCAGCTAGAGATAAGACAGGGAAGACTGTAGTGATGGTCAGCTAGAGATAAGACAGGGAAGACTGTAGTGATGGTCAGCTAGAGATAAGACAGGGAAGACTGTAGTGATGGTCAGCTAGAGATAAGACAGGGAAGACTGTAGTGATGGTCAGCTAGAGATAAGACACATAAGACTGTTGTGATGGTCAGCTAGAGATAAGACAGGGAAGACTGTAGTGATGGTCAGCTAGAGATAAGACAGGGAAGACTGTAGTGATGGTCAGCTAGAGATAAGACACATAAGACTGTTGTGATGGTCAGCTAGAGATAAGACACATAAGACTGTTGTGATGGTCAGCTAGAGATAAGACAGGGAAGACTGTAGTGATGGTCAGCTAGAGATAAGACTGTAGTGATGGTCAGCTAGAAGTAAGACACATAAGACTGTTGTGATGGTCAGCTAGAGATAAGACACATAAGACTGTTGTGATGGTCAGCTAGAGATAAGACAGGGAAGACTTTAGTGATGGTCAGCTAGAGATAAGACAGGGAAGACTGTAGTGATGGTTAGCTAGAGATAAGACAGGGACGACTGTAGTGATGGTCAGCTAGAGATAAGACACATAAGACTAGTGATGGTCAGCTAGAGATAAGACAGGGAAGACTGTAGTGATGGTCAGCTAGAGATAAGACAGGGAAGACTGTAGTGATGGTTAGCTAGAGATAAGACAGGGAAGACTGTAGTGATGGTCAGCTAGAGATAAGACAGGGAAGACTGTAGTGATGGTTAGCTAGAGATAAGGCAGGGAAGACTGTAGTGATG
Organism: Cepaea hortensis; assembly: GCA_963921405.1. Classification (NCBI taxonomy): domain Eukaryota; kingdom Metazoa; phylum Mollusca; class Gastropoda; order Stylommatophora; family Helicidae; genus Cepaea; species Cepaea hortensis. The sequence continues at coordinate 3,990,898 of OY992885.1, read as the reverse complement.
GTCAGCTAGAGATAAGACAGGGAAGACTGTAGTGATGGTCAGCTAGAGATAAGACAGGGAAGACTGTAGTGATGGTCAGCTAGAGATAAGACACATAAGACTGTAGTGATGGTCAGCTAGAAGTAAGACACACAAGACTTTAGTGATGGTCAGCTAGAGATAAGACAGGGAAGACTGTAGTGATGGTCAGTTATAGATAAGACAGGGAAGACTGTAGTGATGGTCAGCTAGAGATAAGACAGGGAAGACTGTAGTGATCGTCAGCTAGAGATAAGACAGGGAAGACTGTAGTGATGGTCAGCTAGAGATAAGACAGGGAAGACTAGTGATGGTCAGCTAGAGATAAGACAGGGAAGACTGTAGTGATGGTCAGTTAGAGATAAGACAGGGAAGACTGTAGTGATGGTCAGCTAGAGATAAGACAGGGAAGACTGTAGTGATGGTCAGCTAGAGATAAGACACATAAGACTGTAGTGATGGTCAGCTAGAGATAAGACAGGGAAGACTGTAGTGATGGTCAGCTAGAGATAAGACAGGGAAGACTGTAGTGATGGTCAGCTAGAGATAAGACACATAAGACTGCAGTGATGGTCAGCTAGAGATAAGACAGGGAAGACTGTAGTGATGGTCAGCTAGAGATAAGACAGGGAAGACTGTAGTGATGGTCAGCTAGAGATAAGACACACAAGACTGTAGTGATGGTCAGCTAGAGATAAGACACATAAGACTGTAGTGATGGTCAGTTAGAGATAAGACAGGGAAGAGTGTAATGATGGTCAGCTAGAGATGAGACAGGGAAGAGTGTAATGATGGTCAGCTAGAGATAAGACAGGGAAGACTGTAGTGATGGTCAGCTAGAGATAAGACAGGGAAGACTGTAGTGATGATCAGCTAGAGATAAGACACATAAGACTGTAGTGATGGTCAGTTAGAGATAAGACAGGGAAGACTGTAGTGATGGTCAGCTAGAGATAAGACACATAAGACTGTAGTGATGGTCAGCTAGAGATAAGTACACATAAGACTGTAGTGATGGTCAGCTAGAGATAAGACACATAAGACTGTAGTGATGGTCAGCTAGAGATAAGACTGTAGTGATGGTCAGCTAGAGATAAGACACATAAGACTGTAGTGATGGTCAGTTAGAGATAAGACACATAAGACTGTAGTGATGGTCAGCTAGAGATAAGACACATAAGACTGTAGTGATGGTCAGTTAGAGATAAGACAGGGAAGACTGTAGTGATGGTCAGCTAGAGATAAGACACATAAGACTGCAGTGATGGTCAGCTAGAGATAAGACAGGGAAGACTGTAGTGATGGTCAGCTAGAGATAAGACACATAAGACTGTAGTGATGGTCAGCTAGAGATAAGACACATAAGACTGTAGTGATGGTCAGCTAGAGATAAGACAGGGAAGACTGTAGTGATGGTCAGCTAGAGATAAGACACATAAGACTGCAGTGATGGTCAGCTAGAGATAAGACACATAAGACTGTAGTGATGGTCAGTTAGAGATAAGACAGGGAAGACTGTAGTGATGGTCAGCTAGAGATAAGACACATAAGACTGCAGTGATGGTCAGCTAGAGATAAGACACATAAGACTGTAGTGATGGTCAGCTAGAGATAAGACACATAAGACTGTAGTGATGGTCAGCTAGAGATAAGACACATAAGACTGTAGTGATGGTCAGCTAGAGATAAGACAGGGAAGACTACACTATCTACCCTGTAAAGACTATACTATCTACCCTATAAAGACTGTATAGTATCCATCGTATGAAAACTGTATACTATCTACCCTATAAAGTCTGTATACTATCTACCCTGTAAAGACGTATATTATCCACCCTTTAAAGACCATATTATCTACCCTATAAAGACTATATATTATCCACCATATAAAAAGACTGTATATTATCCACCACATAAAGACTGTATTTTATCCACCCTATAAAGACTGTATACTATCTACCCTATAAAGGTCTACTCTACCCTATATATCTACCCTATATTATCCACCCTATAAAGACTGTATATTATCCACCCTATAAAAACTATATTATCTACCCTATAAAGACTGTATATTATCCACCCTATAAAGACTATATATTATCCACCCTATAAAGATTGTATATTATCCACCCTATGAAAACTGTATACTAACTACACTATACAGACTATACTATCCACCCTATAAAGGCTGAATATTATCTACCCTATAAAGACTGCATGCTATCTACCCTATAAAGACTATACTATCTACCCTATAAAGACTATAATATCTAACCTATAAAGACTTTATACTATCTACCCTATAAAAACTGTATACAATCTACCCTATAAAGTCTGTATATTATCCACCCTGAAGACTGTATACTATCTAGTGTATACTGTATAGCTTATGACTCTATGCTAACATAAGCTACTTTGTATGTCATGTGGTCTATGTCTCGCACACTGACACAACATGGACTATATGTTAAACAACAATGACACAGACATGTTGTCAACACATACCTTTGATGCAAAGCCACTCATTGATGTTCCTACTTCATTTAACAAGTTTCCATCTCTGACCTGAAACACAGATACAATCCAATCATTTAACAAGTTGCTGTCTCTGACCTGATACACCCACACAATCTAATTATTTAACAAGTTGCCATCTCTGACCTGAAACACAGACACAATCCAATCATTTAACAAGTTGCCATCTCTGACCGAAACACAGACACAATCCAATCATTTAACAAGTTGCTGTCTCTGACCTGAAACACAGACACAATCCAATCATTTAACAAGTTGCCATCTCTGACCTGAAACACAGACACAATCCAATCATTTAACAAGTTGCCATCTCTGACCTGAGATAGACACAGTCCAATCATGTAACAAGTTGCCATCTCTGATCTGAAACACAGACACAATCAGTCTACTGTGATATAGTCTAGTTAGGTAGGTAGTCAGTCAGTCAGTCAGTCAGTCAATCGGTCAGTCAGGTAGGTAGGCACGTAGGTAGTGGGTGAGCACAGTGCCAGAGTGTTATGTGTTGGCTCTGCAAATAGTTTTGCTCTGCAAATAAACAGGCACAACGCAACTCATTCATTCATTTATTCATTCATTCATTCAGTAGCATGTCCTTTGCAGAACCTCGCTCCCATAACAATCGTCAGGAAAACCTCTCAATCATAAGCAAGATGTCCCGTGTCCGATACACCCATTTGGAGATCATCCGCCACATCCTGCACCCATCTTCTCTTTGGCCTTCCTCTTCCTCTCTTCCCAGGCATATACCCCTCCATTACTGTTGTCTCCAAACTTTCGTGACGTTTCAAGTGACCAAAATATCTCAATTTTCTTTGTTTTATCGTCTGTAATAGTCAACCTTCTTCAATATTCAGCTCTTGAAGTATGGATGCATCTGTTCTTTTCTTTACCCAATATATTCTTAGAACTCATCTATAACATTTATATTCAAAGGCATTTATGCGCTGTTCAGCTTGTTTGTAAGTGTCCAGGTACAATGCAACATCTAAAAAAAAAAAAAACTCCGGATGAACGCAGAAGAAAAAGTATTTAAGTTACCTTTCCTCTGGAGTAAACTAGGCAGGCCAAGAGAGGGATCATGCTGCATGAGCAACACAAGGTCTCTACAATTCAGCCCAGGCTTTGTGCTATGGAGTGGGGTGCCACGGGGTGCCTCTGATGGTGGGAGACACCTATAGGTGTCAATGATCGGCTACAATCCGCCTCAAGCTGGACATCCCTCACGCAATTGGGTACTTATCCATCTCAGCTTATCCGCCTCAACCTGCCTGCTGACTAACTTAAATACAGGCATTGATATTGCACCTAGGGAGCAAGTTGCCACTGATCGTGTTGCATGGAGGGCAAAGATCAAAAACGGAATAAAGACAAAGGAGAAAATAATTGTAGATAGGCAACATACTGAATGTGTGAGACGTAAGATGGTGAGTGATGGAGGAAATGACCATGTGTTCACATGCAAGCATTGTGGATGAACGTTTACAGCACAAATCGGTCTGATTAGTCACATTCGCTACCGCCATGGGTTTTAGCTGTTATGCCTTTTTGAAGCACAATGTAACTATCGTCTGTCAAGACAGCAAAGTGCTAGTGGGTGATGTAAACATATATTTTCACTAATATCATATTTTGAATGATTGATATATATTCAGTAGTAGTTTGTTCTAACGCATAGTTCTATCTTAATTTTTCCCAAAGTGTACGTAACTGTGTACATGTGCCTTGGTGGGGACATCATTTTAACCAGGGAGGGGAGATTGTCAGGGAGGAAACCTGCCTTGTCTAGTAATCAACTGACAGATGTAAATCTTGGCATCTAACCTCCTCCTTCCCACTCCCTGGGAATACCAAGACCGGCTACTTGTACTTTTTAACAAGCCATTTCCAGCTGTATGATTGCCTAGAAAAAACATTTGTCCTGAGATTTCTCTCTGAGATCTGGAGAGTAAGGGAACTGAACCTGCACCCAGAACTAAACAGCAGTATTAGAAAAAAATTGACATCTGACAAATTTCCAATGTGATGTGGACAAAGCTTAAGGTTTGTGCTGGAATACAATCAGCATTGAGAGTAGTGTGTTGTGCTAAATCTTTAAACCTCAAATCCCGAAACAACCAAATAGATCAATCTGACAAATTGGTTGCCTGTTTGGGAACTAATTAGTCACAATTCTAACAAATTGGGGGCTCGTCCAGGATATTTGAACCAGGACTCCTGTAGGTATGGTGATTCTACCATACCCTAGAAAAAAAAATATTGTTAAACAATTAACTCTTGTAATCTTCAGTCATCACATAGACTTATATCAAACTTAGCTATTTGTAGTTGATGACATTTTTTAGGGTATAAATAACTTTTATAAAGATAGCATCTTATGAGTAACTACCATCATCTATCATTTTAGTATTAGTTGTTCTTAACTGCTATCATCCATAATTTTCATAACTGATTTTAAGTATAATCATTCATCATTTAGTGATAGATGATAATCATAATCATATTTACATTGATGTGTTGGATGATTTCTTTGCTTGACTGTTTGTCATTTGAATCTGGCATAGGATATTTTCATTTTGACATTTAGGTGGATCATTTTAATGTTTATTTAGTTAAACATGATTATTGATTAGTATATTTCCACAATATCTTCACTGCCATCTGTCAAAAAGTCATATTTTCTCCTACAGGTGTTTTGTTCTGGGTGCAAGTTGAGATCCCTTAACTTTGTCAGAATCTGACAAGCGAGCAACCACTTTGTCAGAGGTGACTAATTACCACCCAAAATCCCTGAGAGAAAAATCGGGACAAATGTCTTTTGTTTGCTGAAAGAAGAAACAGTCCCTATATACTCAAGAAAACAGCAAATAAGTGGCTCGTTGCAAAGCTAGATGTAGCTGCTCTTGGTACCCCCAGGAGTGAGAAAGAGGAAATAAGGTATGCAGGATAAGCTTGGGGCAACAACAACAAAAAAAGCTGTATAGTTGCCTCTCTGACTTTTCTCCTCCTGGAAAAATATATGTGAACCTTCACTAACCATTTTACGAATGTGTGCACTCACTTAAGCTACACAGACATTTACATACAGTTAGAAATATGGAAGAATTATGAGGTTTAACAAACTACCACCAAGTTTCTTTACTTTTCATGATAATTCAATGAAATAAGACAAATCAATTATGATTTTAGCTAATGGTGTTGCTATCAATTGAGGGGATGCTATATTAGCTAATGGCAAGTATCTCATGACACAAATACTGGTCTCATAACTTGTATGATCCAATTACGATACTCAGATTAGCATCATGCTCCATGGTGAGACACGTTGCACTTTCAACTTGTAGAGGATTCCCAATGACTGAATGCGGCGGTCTTTGCTCAAGATGTTTACGAAGGATTTCAGGGCAGAGAAGAGACATGTGCGGCCGCCATAGACTTATCTTTCAAGCACTTGATGCAAACCCTCCTCAGACTGAAAGTGCACCCTCACCTTGTACGATGGATAGCTGCAGTTCTGCTCCAAAGGAAGGTGGTGCTAAGATGCGGGAGTTAGTCTTCTGAGCCGATAACGATATGTCCAGGATTGCCGCAGGGTTCACCACTGTCACCAGTACTATTCAACGTGTATACGGTGCCGATCACTGAACAACAGTTGGATGGGAGGGGTAGGACTCTGTCATTTGCTGACGACATTCTCGTGTATGCAGGGCGAACTAGATCGAATTTCCTCATGGTGTGCTGATGCCGATGCCCTTGTCAACCCTGCAAAGGCAACGGTTACATGGTTCTCACTAAACAACCATATTGTGAAAACAGACCTGCCGGCAGTAAGAATGGATGGGAGCATTTTGAGTAGAACCCAGTCAATGACATATCTTGGCGTGAGGCTTGATCGTTGCCTGTCCTTCAGAGATCATGTCGATTAGGTCATAACGAAAGCTCGAAAAGGTTTGTCAGCAATGAGAGTCATGGCGACTGCCAATATCGAGCAAAGACTGCTAATACTTTTGTTCCAAGGACTGGTGCTTTCACGCATCGAGTATGCCCTGGCCATCCTCACTGTCAGCTGTACACAGATTGGAAGACTTGAAAAGGTACAAAACGAAGCCATGTGCATCATTTTGGGCTGCACGAGAGACACCAGCTGTGTAGCAATAAGATACCTTCTTGACTTCCCGACAATGGAACACAGGATCAAGATCTGGAGAGCTCGTGCATACTTAAAAATAAGTGCAGATGAGCAGCACCCTCTGCATGATGCTATATTCAGAGAAAAGGGTGACAGGCTAAAGAGGGGCAAATCATGGATGGGTCGGGCGGAAGATGTCGTCGGACAGGTCTGCAGTCTTACCAGTATCAACCCCGGCAAGGAATGGGTGCCGGTGCCTCCAGCTTTTAAGTGTACTTTCTCCTGCATTATCACACTCGACAGACGGTGCAGAGAGCAGAACCCTGCCGCTGTCAATGCAGAGGTTAACGCGCTCATCTATGAACACTCAGATATCCCCGAAGTGCTCATCTGTATAGATGGATCTGTTGTAAAGCAGCAGAGAAGTGCGTGGGCATTTACAGCCTGTTCAGCGGGCCGAACCGTTCAAGAATCCAGTGGTGCCCACTCTATGACCACGATCAGCATGACGATGGAGGTGATGGCAGTTACACAGGCTTTCATATGGCTGGAATCACAGCATTATACCAACGTGTGTGTATTAAGTGATTCAGTGAGCATGATTCAGAAGGTCGAAGCTGAATCTGTACGTAGACAGTGGACTGAGTCGCTGCGGAAGTCTGTTGTCCGTAAAGTCACCTTCATCTTCGTTCCGGGACATGCGGGAGTCGAGGGAAATGAACGAGCTGATAAACTGGCTGGCTCTGCACCCCCTGTAGATGGCCAGCCCATGGATCGTGCCGATGTTATTAACGTCCTCAAAGATATGGCGAGAACAGAGGACTTTGACGTCAGTGAATCCACATCGCTGTCCAGGATGAAAGACTTGGGAGTAAGAATCGGCACGGCCAGACATGAGAGGTACATCGGGAAACCAAGGCGCCTCGTCAACCAACACAGAACTGGCACTATTAGCCACCGGACGCTGATGCATATGCTGGGGGGAGGATCTGAGCACCTATGGACATGTCCGGAGTGCAATGAAGATACCCCAACTGACAATAGGTCCTTACACAAGGATCAGCAGCTCCGTCATGTGAGTAGGTTGCAGGTTCGCAATCGCTGCTGGGTTTATTTGTCTGCTTCTCGACCAGCACACACTACATCTGCCTGGTCCATGGATCATCCACTGTCCACAGTATACTGGCTCACAAGCAAATTAGATGTAGTAGTCTTAAAAAGTCGCTTAAAAGTCGACAGGGTCGACTTCATTGCATCGGGATGTATCCCATATGGCTTGGTCACTTTCCGCAGCACGGAAAGCGTCGCACAAAGCACGAACTCTGTAGCTTTTAGCGACGACCCACGGGAGTCTCCGAAACATTTAACTCGTAAACCGAAGGGCGCGGCCCGGAATCAAACCAACAACCTTCGGAGCACGAGTCAAACGGCTTAGTGTAGTGTGATGTAGTCTAGTGTGATGTAGTCTAGTGTGATGCAGTCTAGTGTGATGTAGTCTAGTGTGATGCAGTCTAGTGTGATGTAGTCTAGTGTGATGCAGTCTAGTGTGATGCAGTCTAGTGTGATGTAGTCTAGTGTGATGTAGTCTAGTGTGATGTAGTCTAGTGTGATGTAGTCTAGTGTGATGCAGTCTAGTGTGATGCAGTCTAGTGTGATGTAGTCTAGTGTGATGTAGTCTAGTGTGATGCAGTCTAGTGTGATGTAGTCTAGTGTGATGCAGTCTAGTGTGATGCAGTCTAGTGTGATGCAGTCTAGTGTGAAGCAGTCTAGTGTGATGTAATCTAGTGTGATGTAGTCTAGTGTGATGCAGTCTAGTGTGATGTAGTCTAGTGTGATGCAGTCTAGTGTGATGCAGTCTAGTGTGATGTAGTCTAGTGTGATGTAGTCTAGTGTGATGTAGCCTAACATGATGTAGTCTAGTGTGATGCAGTCTAGTGTGATGTAGTCTAGTGTGATGTAGTCTAGTGTGATGCAGTCTAGTGTGATGCAGTCTGATGTGATGCAGTCTGATGTGATGCAGTCTAGTGTGATGTAGTCTAGTGTGATGTAGTCTAGTGTGACGTAGCCTGATGTGATGTAGTCTAGTGTGATGCAGTCTAGTGTGATGTAGTCTAGTGTGATGGTAGTCTAGTGTGATGTAGTCTAGTGTGATGTAGTCTAGTGTGATGTAGTCTAGTGTGATGTAGTCTAGTGTGACGTAGCCTGATGTGATGTAGTCTAGTGTGATGCAGTCTAGTGTGATGTAGCCTAATGTGATGTAGTCTAGTGTGATGTAGTCTAGTGTGATGCAGTCTAGTGTGATGTAGTCTAGTGTGATGTAGTCTAGTGTGATGTAGTCTAGTGTGATGTAGTCTAGTGTGATGTAGTCTAGTGTGATGTAGTCTAGTGTGATGTAGTCTAGTGTGATGTAGTCTAGTGTGATGTAGTCTAGTGTGATGTAGTCTAGTGTGATGTAGTCTAGTGTGATGTAGTCTAGTGTGATGTAGTCTAGTGTGATGTAGTCTAGTGTGATGTAGTCTAGTGTGATGTAGTCTAGTGTGATGTAGTCTAGTGTGATGTAGTCTAGTGTGATGTAGTCTAGTGTGATGTAGTCTAGTGTGATGTAGTCTAGTGTGATGTAGTCTAGTGTGATGTAGTCTAGTGTGATGTAGTCTAGTGTGATGTAGTCTAATGTGATGTAGTCTAGTGTGATGTAGTCTAGAGTGATGTAGTCTAGTGTGATGTAGTCTAGTGTGAAGTAGTCTAGTGTGATGTAGCCTAATGTGATGTAGTCTAGTGTAATGTAGTCTAGTGTGACGTAGCCTGATGTGATGTAGTCTAGTGTGATGCAGTTTAGTGTGATGTAGTCTAGTGTGACGTAGCCTGATGTGATGTAGTCTAGTGTGATGCAGTCTAGTGTGATGTAGTCTAGTGTGATGTAGTCTAGTGTGATGTAGTCTAGTGTGATGCAGTCTAGTGTGATGCGGCCTAGTGTGGCGTAGCCTAGTGTAATGTAGTCTAGTGTGATGTAGTCTAGTGTGATGTAGTCTAGTGTGACGTAGCCTGATGTGATGTAGTCTAGTGTGATGCAGTCTAGTGTGATGTAGTCTAGTGTGATGTAGTCTAGTGTGATGTAGTCTAGTGTGATGTAGTCTAGTGTGATGTAGTCTAGTGTGATGTAGTCTAGTGTGATGTAGCCTAATGTGATGTAGTCTAGTGTGATGTAGTCTAGTGTGACGTAGCCTGATGTGATGTAGTCTAGTGTGATGCAGTCTAGTGTGATGTAGTCTAGTGTGATGTAGTCTAGTGTGATGTAGTCTAGTGTGATGTAGTCTAGTGTGATGCAGTCTAGTGTGATGTAGTCTAGTGTGACGTAGCCTGATGTGATGCAGTCTAGTGTGATGTAGTCTAGTGTGATGTAGTCTAGTGTGATGTAGCCTAACGTGATGTAGTCTAGTGTGATGTAGCCTAACATGATGTAGCCTAGTGTGATGTAGTCTAGTGTGATGTAGTCTAGTGTGATGCAGTCTAGTGTGATGTAGTCTAGTGTGATGCAGTCTAGTGTGATGTAGTCTAGTGTGATGTAGCCTAATGTGATGTAGTCTAGTGTGATGTAGTCTAATGTGATGTAGTCTAGTGTGATGTAGTCTAGTGTGATGTAGTCTAGTGTGATGTAGTCTAGTGTGATGTAGTCTAGTGTGATGTAGCCTAGTGTGATGTAGCCTAATGTGATGTAGTCTAGTGTGATGTAGACTAGTGTGATGTAGTCTAGTGTGATGTAGTCTAGTGTGATGTAGTCTAGTGTGATGTAGTCTAGTGTGATGTAGTCTAGTGTGATGTAGTCTAGTGTGACGTAGCCTGATGTGATGTAGTCTAGTGTGATGCAGTCTAGTGTGATGCAGTCTAGTGTGATGTAGTCTAGTGTGATGCAGTCTAGTGTGATGTAGTCTAGTGTGACGTAGCCTAGTGTGATGTAGTCTAGTGTGATGTAGTCTAGTGTGATGCAGTCTAGTGTGATGCAGTCTAGTGTGATGTAGTCTAGTGTGATGTAGTCTAGTGTGATGTAGTCTAGTGTGATGTAGTCTAGTGTGCTGCGGCCTAGTGTGATGTAGCCTAGTGTGACGCAGCCTGATGTGACGCAGCCTGATGTGATGCAGTCTGATGTGATGTAGTCTAGTGTGATGTAGTCTAGTGTGATGTAGTCTAGTGTGATGCAGTCTGATGTGATGCAGTCTGATGTGATGTAGTCTAGTGTGATGTAGTCTAGTGTGATGTAGCCTAACGTGATGCAGTCTAGTGTGATGTAGCCTAACATGATGTAGTCTAGTGTGATGTAGTCTAGTGTGATGTAATCTAGTGTGATGTAGTCTAGTGTGACGTAGCCTGATGTGATGCAGTCTAGTGTGATGTAGTCTAGTGTGATGTAGCCTAACGTGATGTAGCCTAACGTGATGTAGTCTAGTGTGATGTAGTCTAGTGTGATGTAGCCTGGTGTGATGTAGTCTAGTGTGATGTAGTCTAGTGTGATGTAGTCTAGTGTGATGTAGTCTAGTGTGATGTAGTCTAGTGTGATGTAGTCTAGTGTGATGTAGCCTAATGTGATGTAGTCTAGTGTGATGTAGTCTAGTGTGACGTAGCCTGATGTGATGTAGTCTAGTGTGATGCAGTCTAGTGTGATGTAGTCTAGTGTGATGTAGTCTAGTGTGATGTAGTCTAGTGTGATGTAGTCTAGTGTGATGTAGTCTAGTGTGATGCAGTCTAGTGTGATGTAGTCTAGTGTGACGTAGCCTAGTGTGATGCAGTCTAGTGTGATGTAGTCTAGTGTGATGTAGCCTAATGTGATGTAGCCTAACGTGATGTAGCCTAACGTGATGTAGTCTAGTGTGATGTAGTCTAGTGTGATGTAGTCTAGTGTGACGTAGCCTGATGTGATGTAGTCTAGTGTGATGCAGTCTAGTGTGATGTAGTCTAGTGTGATGTAGTCTAGTGTGATGTAGTCTAGTGTGATGTAGTCTAGTGTGATGTAGCCTAGTGTAATGTAGCCTAGTGTAATGTAGTCTAGTGTGATGTAGTCTAGTGTGATGTAGTCTAGTGTGATGTAGTCTAGTGTGATGTAGTCTAGTGTGACGTAGCCTGATGTGATGTAGTCTAGTGTGATGCAGTCTAGTGTGATGTAGTCTAGTGTGATGTAGTCTAGTGTGATGTAGTCTAGTGTGATGTAGCCTAACGTGATGTAGTCTAGTGTGATGTAGTCTAGTGTGATGTAGCCTAACGTGATGTAGTCTAGTGTGATGTAGTCTAGTGTGATGTAGTCTAGTGTGATGTAGTCTAGTGTGATGTAGCCTAACGTGATGTAGTCTAGTGTGATGTAGTCTAGTGTGATGTAGTCTAGTGTGACGTAGCCTGATGTGATGCAGTCTAGTGTGATGTAGTCTAGTGTGATGTAGCCTAACGTGATGTAGTCTAGTGTGATGTAGCCTAACGTGATGTAGTCTAGTGTGATGTAGCCTAGTGTGATGTAGTCTAGTGTGATGTAGTCTAGTGTGATGCAGTCTAGTGTGATGTAGTCTAGTGTGATGTAGTCTAGTGTGATGTAGTCTAGTGTAATGTAGTCTAGTGTGATGTAGTCTAGTGTGATGTAGTCTAGTGTGATGTAGTCTAGTGTGATGTAGTCTAGTGTGACGTAGCCTGATGTGATGTAGTCTATTGTGATGCAGTCTAGTGTGATGTAGTCTAGTGTGATGTAGTCTAGTGTGATGTAGTCTAGTGTGATGTAGTCTAGTGTGATATAGTCTAGTGTGATGTAGTCTAGTGTGACGTAGCCTGATGTGATGTAGTCTAGTGTGATGCAGTCTAGTGTGATGTAGTCTAGTGTGATGTAGTCTAGTGTGATGTAGTCTAGTGTGATGCAGTCTAGTGTGATGCAGTCTAGTGTGATGTAGCCTAATGTGATGTAGCCTAGTGTGATGTAGTCTAGTGTGATATAGTCTAGTGTGATGTAGTCTAGTGTGACGTAGCCTGATGTGATGTAGTCTAGTGTGATGCAGTCTAGTGTGATGCAGTCTAGTGTGATGTAGTCTAGTGTGATGTAGTCTAGTGTGATGTAGTCTAGTGTGATGCAGTCTAGTGTTATGTAGCCTAATGTGATGTAGCCTAGTGTGATGTAGTCTAGTGTGATGTAGTCTAATGTGATGTAGTCTAGTGTGATGTAGTCTAGTGTGATGTAGTCTAGTGTGATGTAGCCTAGTGTGATGTAGCCTAATGTGATGTAGTCTAGTGTGATGTAGTCTAGTGTGATGTAGTCTAGTGTGATGTAGTCTAGTGTGATGTAGTCTAGTGTGATGTAGCCTAACATGATGTAGCCTAGTGTGATGTAGCCTAGTGTGATGTAGTCTAGTGTGATGTAGTCTAATGTGATGTAGTCTAGTGTGATGTAGTCTAGAGTGATGTAGCCTAGTGTGATGTAGCCTAGTGTGATGTAGTCTAGTGTGATGTAGTCTAGTGTGATGTAGTCTAGTGTGATGCAGTCTAGTGTGATGCAGTCTAGTGTGATGTAGTCTAGTGTGACGTAGCCTAGTGTGATGCAGTCTAGTGTGATGTAGCCTAGTGTGATGTAGCCTAGTGTGATGTAGTCTAGTGTGATGCAGTCTAGTGTGATGCAGTCTAGTGTGATGTAGTCTAGTGTGATGTAGTCTAGTGTGATGTAGTCTAGTGTGATGTAGTCTAGTGTGATGTAGTCTAGTGTGATGCAGTCTAGTGTGATGCAGTCTGATGTGATGCAGTCTGATGTGATGTAGTCTAGTGTGATGCAGTCTGATGTGATGCAGTCTGATGTGATGTAGTCTAGTGTGATGTAGTCTAGTGTGATGTAGTCTAGTGTGATGTAGTCTAGTGTGATGTAGCCTAACGTGATGCAGTCTAGTGTGATGTAGCCTAACATGATGCAGTCTAGTGTGATGTAGCCTAACGTGATGTAGTCTAGTGTGATGTATTCTAGTGTGATGTAGCCTAACATGATGTAGTCTAGTGTGATGTAATCTAGTGTGATGTAGTCTAGTGTGATGTAGTCTAGTGTGACGTAGCCTGATGTGATGCAGTCTAGTGTGATGTAGTCTAGTGTGATGTAGCCTAACGTGATGTAGCCTAACGTGATGTAGTCTAGTGTGATGTAGTCTAGTGTGATGTAGTCTAGTGTGATGTAGTCTAGTGTGATGTAGTCTAGTGTGATGCAGTCTGATGTGATGCAGTCTGATGTGATGTAGTCTAGTGTGATGTAGCCTAATGTGATGTAGCCTAGTGTGATGTAGTCTAGTGTGATGTAGTCTAGTGTGATGTAGTCTAGTGTGATGTAGTCTAGTGTGATGTAGCCTAGTGTGATGTAGCCTAATGTGATGTAGTCTAGTGTGATGTAGTCTAGTGTGATGTAGTCTAGTGTGATGTAGTCTAGTGTGATGTAGCCTAACATGATGTAGCCTAGTGTGATGTAGTCTAGTGTGATGTAGTCTAGTGTGATGTAGTCTAGTGTGATGTAGTCTAGTGTGATGTAGCCTAACGTGATGCAGTCTAGTGTGATGTAGCCTAACGTGATGTAGCCTAGTGTGATGTAGCCTAACATGATGTAGCCTAACGTGATGTAGTCTAGTGTGATGTAGTCTAGTGTGATGTAGTCTAGTGTGATGTAGCCTAACGTGATGTAGTCTAGTGTGATGTAGTCTAATGTGATGTAGTCTAGTGTGATGTAGCCTAACATGATGCAGTCTAGTGTGATGTAGCCTAACGTGATGTAGTCTAGTGTGATGTATTCTAGTGTGATGTAGCCTAACATGATGTAGTCTAGTGTGATGTAATCTAGTGTGATGTAGTCTAGTGTGATGTAGTCTAGTGTGACGTAGCCTGATGTGATGCAGTCTAGTGTGATGTAGTCTAGTGTGATGTAGCCTAACGTGATGTAGCCTAACGTGATGTAGTCTAGTGTGATGTAGTCTAGTGTGATGTAGTCTAGTGTGATGTAGTCTAGTGTGATGTAGTCTAGTGTGATATAGTCTAGTGTGATGTAGTCTAGTGTGACGTAGCCTGATGTGATGTAGTCTAGTGTGATGCAGTCTAGTGTGATGCAGTCTAGTGTGATGTAGTCTAGTGTGATGTAGTCTAGTGTGATGTAGTCTAGTGTGATGCAGTCTAGTGTTATGTAGCCTAATGTGATGTAGCCTAGTGTGATGTAGTCTAGTGTGATGTAGTCTAATGTGATGTAGTCTAGTGTGATGTAGTCTAGTGTGATGTAGTCTAGTGTGATGTAGCCTAGTGTGATGTAGCCTAATGTGATGTAGTCTAGTGTGATGTAGTCTAGTGTGATGTAGTCTAGTGTGATGTAGTCTAGTGTGATGTAGTCTAGTGTGATGTAGCCTAACATGATGTAGCCTAGTGTGATGTAGCCTAGTGTGATGTAGTCTAGTGTGATGTAGTCTAATGTGATGTAGTCTAGTGTGATGTAGTCTAGAGTGATGTAGCCTAGTGTGATGTAGCCTAGTGTGATGTAGTCTAGTGTGATGTAGTCTAGTGTGATGTAGTCTAGTGTGATGCAGTCTAGTGTGATGCAGTCTAGTGTGATGTAGTCTAGTGTGACGTAGCCTAGTGTGATGCAGTCTAGTGTGATGTAGCCTAGTGTGATGTAGCCTAGTGTGATGTAGTCTAGTGTGATGCAGTCTAGTGTGATGCAGTCTAGTGTGATGTAGTCTAGTGTGATGTAGTCTAGTGTGATGTAGTCTAGTGTGATGTAGTCTAGTGTGATGTAGTCTAGTGTGATGCAGTCTAGTGTGATGCAGTCTGATGTGATGCAGTCTGATGTGATGTAGTCTAGTGTGATGCAGTCTGATGTGATGCAGTCTGATGTGATGTAGTCTAGTGTGATGTAGTCTAGTGTGATGTAGTCTAGTGTGATGTAGTCTAGTGTGATGTAGCCTAACGTGATGCAGTCTAGTGTGATGTAGCCTAACATGATGCAGTCTAGTGTGATGTAGCCTAACGTGATGTAGTCTAGTGTGATGTATTCTAGTGTGATGTAGCCTAACATGATGTAGTCTAGTGTGATGTAATCTAGTGTGATGTAGTCTAGTGTGATGTAGTCTAGTGTGACGTAGCCTGATGTGATGCAGTCTAGTGTGATGTAGTCTAGTGTGATGTAGCCTAACGTGATGTAGCCTAACGTGATGTAGTCTAGTGTGATGTAGTCTAGTGTGATGTAGTCTAGTGTGATGTAGTCTAGTGTGATGTAGTCTAGTGTGATGCAGTCTGATGTGATGCAGTCTGATGTGATGTAGTCTAGTGTGATGTAGCCTAATGTGATGTAGCCTAGTGTGATGTAGTCTAGTGTGATGTAGTCTAGTGTGATGTAGTCTAGTGTGATGTAGTCTAGTGTGATGTAGCCTAGTGTGATGTAGCCTAATGTGATGTAGTCTAGTGTGATGTAGTCTAGTGTGATGTAGTCTAGTGTGATGTAGTCTAGTGTGATGTAGCCTAACATGATGTAGCCTAGTGTGATGTAGTCTAGTGTGATGTAGTCTAGTGTGATGTAGTCTAGTGTGATGTAGTCTAGTGTGATGTAGCCTAACGTGATGCAGTCTAGTGTGATGTAGCCTAACGTGATGTAGCCTAGTGTGATGTAGCCTAACATGATGTAGCCTAACGTGATGTAGTCTAGTGTGATGTAGTCTAGTGTGATGTAGTCTAGTGTGATGTAGCCTAACGTGATGTAGTCTAGTGTGATGTAGTCTAGTGTGATGTAGTCTAGTGTGATGTAGTCTAGTGTGATGTAGTCTAGTGTGACGTAGCCTGATGTGATGCAGTCTAGTGTGATGCAGTCTAGTGTGATGTAGCCTAATGTGATGTAGTCTAGTGTGATGTAGTCTAGTGTGATGTAGTCTAGTGTGATGTAGTCTAGTGTGATGTAGTCTAATGTGATGTAGTCTAGTGTGATGTAGTCTAGTGTGATGTAGTCTAGTGTGATGTAGCCTAATGTGATGTAGTCTAGTGTGATGTAGTTAGTTAGTTAGTTAGTTATCAGTTGGGGTATCTTCGATGCACTCCGGACATGTCCATAGGTGCTCAGATCCTCCCCCCAGCATATGCATCAGCGTCCGGTGGCTAATAGTGCCAGTTCTGTGTTGGTTGACGAGGCGCTTTGTTTTCCCGATGTACCTCTCGCGTCTGGCTATGCCGATTCTTACTCCCAGGTCTTTCATCCTGGAAAGCGATGTGGAATCACTGGCGTCAAAATCCTCTGTTCTCGCCATATCTTGAAGGGCGTTAATAACATCGGCACGATCCATGGGCTGGCCATCTACAGGGGGTGCAGAGCCAGCCAATTTATCAGCTCGTTCATTTCCCTCGACTCCCGCATGTCCCGGGACGAAGATGAAGGTGACTTTGCGGACAACAGACTTCCGCAGCGACTCAGTCCACTGTCTACGTACAGATCCAGCTTCGACCTTCTGAATCATGCTCATTGAATCACTTAGTACACACACGTTGGTATAATACTGTGATTCCAGCCATATGAAAGCCTGTGTAACTGCCATCACCTCCATCGTCATGCTGCTCGTGGTCATGGAGTGGGCACCACTGGATTCTTGAACGGTTCGGCCCGCTGAACGGGCTGTAAATGCCCACGCACTTCTCTGCTGCTTTACAACAGATCCATCTGTATAGATGAGCACTTCGGGGCTATCTGAGTGATCATAGATGAGCGCGTTAACCTCTGCATTGACAGCGGCAGGGTTCTGCTCTCTGCACCGTCTGTCGAGTGTGATAATGCAGGAGAAGGTACACTTAAAAGCTGGAGGCACCGGCACCCATTCCTTGCCGGGGTTGATACTGGTAAGACTGCAGACCTGTCTGACGACATCTTCCGCCCGACCCATCCATGATTTGCCCCTCTTTAGCCTGTCACCCTTTTCTCTGAATACAGCGTCATGCAGAGGGTGCTGCTCATCTGCACTTATTTTTAAGTATGCACGAGCTCTCCAGATCTTGATCCTGTGTTCCATTGTCGGGAAGTCAAGGAGGTATCTCATTGCTACACAGCTGGTGTCTCTCGTGCAGCCCAAAATGATGCGCATGACTTCGTTTTGTACCTTTTCAAGTCTTCCAATCTGTGTAGGGCTGACAGTGAGGATGGCCAGGGCATACTCGATGCGTGAAAGCACAAGTCCTTGGAACAGAAGTAATAGCAGTCTTTGCTCGATATTGGCACTCGCCATGACTCTCATTGCTGCCAAACCTTTTCGAGCCTTCGTTATGACATAATCGACATGATCTCTGAAGGACAGGCTACGATCAAGCCTCACGCCAAGATATGTCATTGACTGGGTTCTACTCAGAATGCTCCCATCCATTCTTACTGCCGGCAGGTCTGTTTTCACAATATGGTTGTTTAGTGAGAACCATGTAACCGTTGCCTTTGCAGGGTTGACAAGGGCATCGGCATCAGCACACCATGAGGAAATTCGATCTAGTTCGCCCTGCACATAGTTGGCAACCGCCTGTCTATCTCGACCCTGTCGATACACGAGGATGTCGTCAACGAATGATAGAGTCCTACCCCTCCCATCCAACTGTTGTTCAGTGATCGGCACCGTATACACGTTGAATAGTACTGGTGACAGTGGTGAACCCTGCGGCAATCCTGGACATATCGTTATCGGCTCAGAAGACCAACTCCCGCATCTTAGCACCACCTTCCTTTGGAGTAGAACTGCAGCTATCCATCGTACAAGGTGAGGGTGCACTTTCAGTCTGAGGAGGGTTTGCATCAAGTGCTCGAAAGATACTCTGTTATATGCGTCCTCTAAGTCTATGGCGGCAGCACATGTCTCTTCTCTGACCTGAAATCCTTCGTAAACATCTTGAGCAAAGACCGCCGCATTCAGCCATGACTCTTTGTTGCGTCTGTATCCTCCAAGTGTGGGCGGGAAGCAGCCGAGCTGTTCCAAGTCCCAAGCAAGTCTGTGTGCTACAATTTTCTCCAGTAGCTTGCCAACAGTATTCTGCATCGTAATGATTCTGTAGCCGCTTATCTTGGAGTGGTCTTTGTTCGGTTTTGGCAGCGGCAGCAAATAGCTGTGTAGCCATTCTTCTTTGACCTGACCCCTCTGGATACTGGTGTTGAATTCTCTGGCCAGTTCTTCCATGTCATCATCTGATATCTAGTGTGATGTAGTCTAGTGTGATGTAGCCTAACATGATGCAGTCTAGTGTGATGTAGCCTAACGTGATGTAGTCTAGTGTGATGTAGTCTAGTGTGATGTAGCCTAACATGATGTAGTCTAGTGTGATGTAGCCTAACGTGATGTAGTCTAGTGTGATGTAGTCTAGTGTGATGTAGTCTAGTGTGATGTAGTCTAGTGTGACGTAGCCTGATGTGATGCAGTCTAGTGTGATGTAGTCTAGTGTGATGTAGCCTAATGTGATGTAGTCTAGTGTGATGTAGCCTAACGTGATGTAGTCTAGTGTGATGTATCCTAACGTGATGTAGTCTAGTGTGATGTAGTCTAGTGTGATGTAGTCTAGTGTGATGTAGTCTAGTGTGATGTAGCCTAACGTGATGTAGTCTAGTGTGATGTAGTCTAGTGTGATGTAGTCTAGTGTGACGTAGCCTGATGTGATGCAGTCTAGTGTGATGTAGTCTAGTGTGATGTAGCCTAACGTGATGTAGTCTAGTGTGGTGTAGCCTAACATGATGTAGCCTAACGTGATGTAGTCTAGTGTGATGTAGTCTAGTGTGATGTAGTCTAGTGTGATGTAGTCTAGTGTGATGTAGTCTAGTGTGATGTAGTCTAGTGTGATGTAGCCTAACGTGATGTAGTCTAGTGTGATGTAGTCTAGTGTGATGTAGTCTAGTGTGATGTAGTCTAGTGTGATGTAGCCTAACGTGATGTAGTCTAGTGTGATGTAGTCTAGTGTGATGTAGTCTAGTGTGATGTAGCCTAGTGTGATGTAGTCTAATGTGATGTAGTCTAGTGTGATGTAGTCTAGTGTGATGTAGTCTAGTGTGATGTAGTCTAGTGTGATGTGGTCTAGTGTGATGTAGCCTAACGTGATGTAGCCTAACGTGATGTAGTCTAGTGTGATGTAGTCTAGTGTGATGTAGTCTAGTGTGATGTAGTCTAGTGTGATGTAGTCTAATGTGATGTAGTCTAGTGTGATGTGGTCTAGTGTGATGTAGCCTGATCCTCTCGTAGACACACAAATGGGAGACTCACCTTGTCGGCGGTGGGTTTGATGACTGACTCGCTGACAGTACTGCTCAACTCCTTGGTTTTCTTGGCTGTCGTACTGGCCAGCTGGGTTGCCTGCACAAGGAACATACATATGTATATGATTTTTCTACGGTACTGCCTCATACATAATTTGTTTCTACTGTACTACCTCACACACATTATGTTTCGACAGTACTACGCCACACATATCTTGTTTCTACGGTACTGCCTTACACACATCTTGTTTTTACTGTACTGCCTTATAAATCTTGGTTTTACTGTACTGCATTATACATATCTTGTTTCTACAGTACTGACTTACACATATCTTGTTTCTACTGCACTGCCTCACATATATCTTGTTCTATTGTTGTATCTCACATAGTTCATGTTTCTACTGTTGTATCTCACATAGTTCATGTTTCTACTGTTGTATCTCACATAGTTCATGTTTCTACTGTTGTACCTCACACAGTTCATGTTTCTACTGTTGTATCTCACATAGTTCATGTTTCTATTGTTGTATCTCAAATAGTTCATGTTTCTACTGTTGTATCTCACATAGTTCATGTTTCTACTGTTGTATCTCACATAGTTCATGTTTCTACTGTTGTATCTCACATATTTCATGTTTCTACTGTTGTACCTCACATAGTTCATGTTTCTACTGTTGTATCTCACATAGTTCATGTTTCTACTGTTGTATCTCACATAGTTCATGTTTCTACTGTTGTATCTCACATAGTTCATGTTTCTACTGTTGATCTCACATAGTTCATGTTTCTACTGTTGTATCTCACATAGTTCATGTTTCTACTGTTGTACCTCACATAGTTCATGTTTCTACTGTTGTATCTCACATAGTTCATGTTTCTACTGTTGTATCTCACATAGTTCATGTTTCTACTGTTGTATCTCACATAGTTCATGTTTCTACTGTTGTATCTCACATAGTTCATGTTTCTACTGTTGTACCTCACACAGTTCATGTTTCTACTGTTGTATCTCACATAGTTCATGTTTCTATTGTTGTATTTCACATAGTTCATGTTTCTACTGTTGTATCTCACATAGTTCATGTTTCTACTGTTGTATCTCACATAGTTCATGTTTCTACTGTTGTACCTCACACAGTTCATATTTCTACTGTTGTATCTCACACAGTTCATGTTTCTACTGTTGTATCTCACATAGTTCATGTTTCTACTGTTGTATCTCACATAGTTCATGTTTCTACTGTTGTATCTCACATAGTTCATGAGATACTATATATATGAGTGAGTATATATGTGTATATACATATACTCATATATATATATATATATATATATATGAGTATATACTATACTATATTCATGAGTATATATATATATATATATCAGCCCGTACGTCAAGCAGACCACACGTCAAGCAGCCCCGTGAGGTTCTGCAGACGACATGAAGCAGACACTGGACTGAAGTGGCCAGCACGGATCAATACTGCATCAACACGGACAGCAGACTTGTCCACATGAATGGATGCGCCCGCGCCCGCGCACACACACACATAGGTAACCTCTTCTTGGCACCCTCATCAAACACACACACATACACACAACCTCTTTTCTTAGCACTCTCCTCACACACACACACACATGTAACCTTTTATTATCACCCTCATTAACACACACACACACACACATGCACAGTGACACACACGCGGGTGAGATCAGTAAGCCAGGTTCTTTCAGCGGTCAGCGCTAGTTCCACCGTCAGCCGTAGGGCGGCCATGTGTGTACCATGTCAGACACTGATACACGGGGTTATGATCACAACATTGATACACGGAGTTATGATCACAACATTGATATTTGGAGTTATGATCACAACATTGATACACGGAGTTATGATCACAACCGGGTGGACACTACACTCAGGGATAAACCAGAAGATAATAACTTAGAACGGAAATGAGGCCAGTTCCTGTATAACTGGCAGGGGTGCAGACAGTGGCAGATGTCAGTGAGTGGCAACAGAGGGATGTGACAGCACACGCTGTCAGTGCCGGCAACAGAGGGATGTGACAGCACACGCTGTCAGTGAGTGGCATCCAGTAAATGTGCCCCACATAGGCTACAGTAGCCTGCCTATCTCTGACCCCACACGGCAGCCGGCACATGACACGTGACCACACACACACACATACACACACACACAAACTCGGGGACACAGAAACAAAGACAGACAGACGTGAACACAGAAATACGAAAGATACGCAAACATGCAGACAGATATGCACACACGCGCTCACTCACACACGTAGATATATAAACATATGCATGGATACCCTACTTCTACAGACACACACAAACACACGGACACACACACACACACACACGTATAGACACATGGATGCTCATATACACGTACACACATACATAAACGTTTACACACTTACGTTTACACTCGTAGAAACGGACACACACAAGTTTACACATATACAGAAACGATTATACAAATACACACGGATACAAATACATACACACAAATACGCACACGAATACAAACACACACACAAGGATACAAATACATACACACAGATATAAACACATACACACACGGTTACAAACACACACAGATATAAACACACACGGATGCAAACACACACAGATATAAACACAAAGATACAAACACACACAGATATAAACACAAAGATACAAACACATACACACACACGGATACAAACACACAAAGATACAAACACATATACATACGGATACAAACACACAAGGATACAAACATACACACACGGATACAAACACACACACATATATAAACACACAAAGAAACAAACATATTGATATACACACCGATATACACACATATATAAACGCATGATGTCAATGCTCTGGCAGAGAGTCAGACAAAACATTCAACGAGGCTCCACACAAGGAACACAAAGCTAGCAAGAAGACATTCTCTAGAAGACAATTCCAGCTACATATCCCTCTACAAATAGCTGCCATGTGGCGGGCAACCCGTCCCCCGGGTTGGCTAACTGCCACAGCTAAGTGCACCATTCAGCTAATTGACAGCAGGCTCCTGGCGTGCTGCACTGAGGCGGCTAGCTGTTCACAATGCCTGGCCCCACATGCCAGCCGTTCGGCAGCCACAAGTTCATCTATAACACATATCTATGTACATGGTCACGAACCCGGGACATTAGTGAAATTAATTTAGTCACACCAAGCAAGGCGATCTGGGTAATTATTCCATGACTGTCACTTCAAAGAAAACAGCGGCCTGAGTATACAACCTACTCTCAGATGTGACATTACTATCCCGTGTGTTGTTGTTGTATCAGTGTAGAATACATGACTGTATCATCCACACATCCACCTGTCAGTGTAGAGTACATGACCGTATCATCCACACATCCACCTGTCAGTGTAGAGTACATGACTGTATCATCCACACATCCACCTGTCAGTGTAGAGTACATGATAGTATCATCCACACATCCACCTGTCAGTGTAGAGTACATGACTGTATCATCCACACATCCACCTGTCAGTGTAGAGTACATGATAGTATCATCCACACATCCACCTGTCAGTGTAGAGTACATGACTATCATCCACACATCCACCTGTCAGTGTAGAGTACATGATAGTATCATCCACACATCCACCTGCCAGTGTAGAGTACATGACTGTATCATCCACACATCCACCTGTCAGTGTAGAGTACATGACTGTATCATCCACCTGTCAGTGTAGAGTACATGACTGTATCATCCACACATCCACCTGCCAGTGTAGAGTACATGACTGTATCATCCACACATCCACCTGTCAGTGTAGAGTACATGACTGTATCATCCACACATCCACCTGTCAGTGTAGAGTACATGATAGTATCATCCACACATCCACCTGTCAGTGTAGAGTACATGACTGTATCATCCACCTGCCAGTGTAGAGTACATGACTGTATCATCCACACATCCACCTGCCAGTGTAGAGTACATGATAGTATCATCCACACATCCACCTGCCAGTGTAGAGTACATGACTGTATCATCCACCTGCCAGTGTAGAGTACATGACTGTATCATCCACACATCCACCTGTCAGTGTAGAGTACATGACTGTATCATCCACACATCCACCTGTCAGTGTAGAGTACATGACTGTATCATCCACCTGTCAGTGTAGAGTACATGACTGTATCATCCACACATCCACCTGTCAGTGTAGAGTACATGACTGTATCATCCACACATCCACCTGTCAGTGTAGAGTACATGACTGTATCATCCACACATCCACCTGTCAGTGTAGAGTATATGACTGTATCATCCACACATCCACCTGTCAGTGTAGAGTACATGACTGTATCATCCACACATCCACCTGTCAGTGTAGAGTACATGACTGTATCATCCACACATCCACCTGTCAGTGTAGAGTACATGACTGTATCATCCACACATCCACCTGCCAGTGTAGAGTACATGACTG